>JBBBDQ010001450.1:35000-110000 GCA_037127315.1 Ascarosepion bandense
GCTAGGTTTTGTGTTGAGGTACCCTCGATAAATATCGAAAATTGATAATCAAAAAAATCGGGTTATAGAAGGAGTGGTCCGATTTTAATCAAATTTGATACACTCATAGACAAAGACATAAGAAACGATGTTCAGAATTTTCAAGGTTGCAGTTCTTACAATAGTGCAGAAAATCGATATTATATATATAAGGCAAGATGTTTGTGTGTGTGTGTGTGTCTGTTTATCTGCCTGTATGTCTGTACTTTTTTCAGCCCTTTTATTTTAGTTTTTGCTTCAGGTTTGGCTCTAAGTAGGTATAATTGTAGTTTTTAGTCTCAGCCATGATACCATTTACTTAGAGGACTTATTTAGCCTTCAAAATTCAGTTTACGATAAAAAAAACTTATTTGATATCGATGCCAGGAAATCCAAATTTGACTTACATCCATTCATTTTTCTTTCGGTCTACGGTTTCGCTTTAACTGGAAACAACTATTGCTTTTTAGTCTTTCGTGCCAATGTCCAAAAAGTCTGAGTTCCAGGACCATGGATTAGTTTTAAAACCTTCGTTACACCCAAGCAATGCTGGGCTATACTGCTAGATTTTTATAAAAAGATTCTGGTAGTATGTTAATAATTTCGTAAATGTTTATAAATTTATGAATAAAAATTGTTTTCATATTAATTTCTTTTATAAATTGGTAAATAATAAATATTGCATTGTATTAGTTTTAAATACAATTGTTTTAGTTTTTAAAATGTTGTAAATATAAAATAACTTTCGTAAATAATCTAATAAATAAAGAGTATTCAATATTTTTGTTGTAAATTCTCAAGAACAAAGAAAAAATATATAAATTCACTTTCATCATATGCTAAGGTTTTATTACAGTTCTGATCAGTCAGTCAGTTAAGTGCCATACATGATACACACTTGGGTGATCATGTCTACAAAGAGACATAACTGACTGGGCAGAAGATTTACCCACAGTAGATTAATATTACTTTTTGTAGTAGACTGGTTGCCAACCAAGGCTACAGAACCCAATCTGTCCTGCTATTTAACCCATAGCTGGAGGGAAAAGTGATGGATTAATGTCTTTTATCTCATTCTGAGCCAATATTCACTGTGCCACAACGCATGTCTAACACAATTTTGATCATCATTTTTAAAACAATAAACGTTGATGAGGAGTAAAGGTAGTTAAAATAATAGCGGTGTCAAGGGAAAAACTGTCCTTTTGACGCACTGTTTTTTATTGTTTTTTGTGAGCACAACTGTCTGAGATTGCTCGATATTTATTATTACATATTAAAAACAATGCAACTGGGAAAAGAAGAGCAAGGAGAAAGAAAAAAGATATAATTACCAAAAAGAGATAAATTGAGGTGAGCAAAATAAGAGCATTACTAAAATAAATGTTAGACAGGATATTCCTGAATATGGAGATCAGAAAGAGAACAATCTGCCCTCATAATAAGGAAGACAATAAATCATGAGGATGCAAGGGGATACTGAGGGTGAAAGATGGTGGAAAAGATAACAGGACTAAAAGAAACAGAAGGTGATCGAAATTACATTTAAGTTTTTGAAGTTGACAGGAAAGCTGGAAGCTGCATGAAATTCAAGAAAAACAATATAGAACTTAGAGCTACAGCTAGCAATTTCAATAGTGAAATTATGAGACCTAATTGCCAATCTAGTCAGTCAGTTAAGTGCTATATGTGATACACATTTGTGTGATCATGTCTGTTTAAATTCATAACTACAATCATGTCTGTTTAAATTCATGTCTTTTTAAAGTCAGGGCTTTTCCCCTCAGTCAGTTGCCATTTCTTTCTACAATAAACTGATTGGCAATCAAGGCTATAAGACCCAGTCTGTCTTGTTCAAACCATAGCTGAGAGGAGAAGTGAGTGATTCATACCTTTCTCAAGAGTATTTGCATGTAAGTGAATGTATTGAACCCAACTGAAATTTGATCTTGGCTCACTGATCCTTCATTTTGAGCCACAAAAGATAAACTGAGTCATGAAGTCAAGGAAAGCAATATTTATTTTGTAAAATACAAAAATATTGCACAAGGCCAAAAGAAGAGGGGTCCTAGGTATGACTGTAAACTGCATCCAGCAGCAGGGTCTCTGATTGGGAGGTTGTGAGGAGCATGGAACCACCTCTTAATTGCTGTTGTTCCCAGGTCCACCCTGACCCGGAGTGGTAGCACTTGTTAGGGTCCCAGCTGTGGGTAAATAGTTGACCCCCAAACTGGGGTCAAAATGCTATAAAAGTATTCAACGAAACTTTTTTGAATGAAAAAAACGTTACCAACGAAACTTTTTTGAATGAAAAAACGTTACCAACGAAACTTTTTTGAATGAAAAAACGTTACCAACGAAACTTTTTTGAATGAAAAAAACGTTACCAACGAAACTTTTTTGAATGAAAAAAACGTTACCAACGAAACTTTTTTGAATGAAAAAAACGTTACCAACGAAACTTTTTTGAATGAAAAAAACGTTACCAACGAAACTTTTTTGAATGAAAAAAACGTTACCAACGAAACTTTTTTGAATGAAAAAAACGTTACCAACGAAACTTTTTTGAATGAAAAAAACGTTACCAACGAAACTTTTTTGAATGAAAAAAACGTTACCAACGAAACTTTTTTGAATGAAAAAAACGTTACCAACGAAACTTTTTTGAATGAAAAAAACGTTACCAACGAAACTTTTTTGAATGAAAAAAACGTTACCAACGAAACTTTTTTGAATGAAAAAAACGTTACCAACGAAACTTTTTTGAATGAAAATGAAGGTTGATATGCTGGTTAAATGAACCAACCAACCTAAAAGAAGAGATGGGGAAAGGCTGGTCTTATTCTGTTCTATAATTCTGATAACATTGCTGATTCTTTGGAATTTATAAAAGAAATGTCCAGATATACAACCAGGGAATCAGACCAGATCCAATGGCAATATTCAATTAACCCTCTAGGGCCATTTGTATCATATTTGATACAGTATGAAAACAAGCCTTAAAAGAAATATTTTCCTGAAAAATTTTTTAAGAGAAATATTTTATAAATTTCAAATGAAAGCAGTACTGACTGCTCAGTCAATGAATACTAAATGTTTCCTTATAGGGAAATACCAAATGTTTCCTTATAGGGAAATACCAAATGTTTTCTCATAGGGAAATACTGTATCAAATATGATACAAATGGCCCTAGAGGGTTAAATAAAAAGCTCAGTTCAGAATTCCCTGTAGCTTACCAGGAACAACAGGCACCTGATGAATGACAGAGTACAATCGTTGTGATAAGAGAACAGAAATGAAGGAAATAGACTGCTTGTAAATAATTCCGATAAAAGTAAATTGTTAAAAAAAAAATAAAATACTAACTCGTTAAGTCTTCATTCTTCAGAGAATAATAGAAAAATATAAAGAAAATATATAAATGGCCTAACAATTAACAGGTGAGGGGAAAATCAAAGATAATTATATATCAAAGATAAACTTTTTTTTTTTATAATCATATTGCCCCAAGCAAGGTATTTTACTGCCACTGTTTTGCAGGTTGTTACATAGGAGGAAAGTTATGAGAAAGAGTGACAGGTTATAGGGAGGTGTCAGGAAGTGGGTAAGAGAAGGATGTGAATACTGACAAGAGTGGAGTGGACGGAGAAGGGAGCATGACAGAGAGGATGCAGGCTAGTGAGATAGGAGATGGCTATTGACTTTACATTTAAATTCTTGGAGATTGTAGCTGTCAGGAAAGCAAGTAAATGGAAGGGAATTCCACAGGCGGGAAGTGCGAGAGAAGAAGCTGCAGGAGTAGAATTTGCATTTACATTTTATTGGTTTCACAGTAAAAGAGTGGGACCTAGTTGCTAATCTTGTGGCTCGAGTAAATTTATATATAGAGGGCACCAGTGAGCTAAGTTCATCTGGGCAGAAGCCATGAAAGTATTTGTAGAAAAAACACAAGGAAGCCACATTGTGCCGGTGAGAAAGTGACTGCATCTGAGCTGCCAAGTGAGGATCTATTACATTACAGATTCTTTGTTGGATTTTGTCAAAGACGTCTAGGTGGCTAGCAGGAGCACCCGACCAGATATGGCAGCAGTATTTAATGCACGGACGGATGGTAGATTTATATATGTGCAGGATTGTTTCAGGTGGGAAAAACTTCCTGGCCCTACACAGAGAACCGACTTTTTTAGAATTTATGGCGAAATCAGATGCTATATGGTCATTCCACTTGAGGTCAGTTGTGGGAGTTAAGCTACATCCAGATGTTCACCTATCTTGTCTCTACTCAGAACTGTGGAGAAATATACTTTTAGTCAGGTCGGAAAAAGAGTAGTGTACTTTGTGCACACGTTGTAGTGCAATGGATATCAGATCTGAACGAGAAATTGGAGAGCTGAGTTCAAATTCCAGTTGAATTCATTGCATTCACTTATGTGTAAATATTCTTGGGAGAGGCATGAATTTATCTCTTCTCCCTCCAGCTATGTGTTGAATAGCAGGACAAATTAGGTTCAACAACCTTGGCTGGCAGCCAGTTTACTGCAGAAAGAAATGGCAACCTACTGTGGGGAAAATCTTCCAACATGCATCGAGTCAGCATGAAAGCGTAGACTCAGAAAATTAACATGAGAATAAATATCTCATTGATGCACAGTTTGCAACATTGCTAAGTAAGCGAATGCTTTATATATATATAATGTGGTTATGTTTTGAAGGCCGTCACAATGCGTTGAGTAAAGTAAAGGAAGTTAAAAAAGTTTTTGGGTGTTACCTATTTTTTAAACATTAATATTTCAAGATCAAAATGGCAGAGAAGCGTGTGTCTGGCCGAGTGTGTTCCTGGCCAGACACATGAGATTTTGATCTCAAAATATTAATGTTTAATAAATAGGTAATACCCAAAAACTTCTTTACCTTCCTTTATTTTAATCAATGCATTTTGATAGTTTTCAAAACATAACCATATACCTATTATACACAAAGCTTCAAGCAGATTACAAATCTTTAATATATATATATATATATATATATATATATATATATATATAAAATATATATATTCTACTCATGGTAGAAACCTAGGTCGCATAATTCTGCTTGTTCCTTCCTTAGTTACTTAGTTCCTCCATTTGTTATGCCACTGAAGAAAGATAACACACTTACTCTCTACACAAGCTTTTCCTTCCCCTCTATCTTTTTATAAATGCTACTCTCCTCAGCCTTTCTCTCACCATTGCCAAACGGAAGGGTAGTAAAGAGTGAAAGAGTAGGAGAAGAGAGCCTATAGCATTACCGTAGCAGTAGCAGCTTAGGATGGTGGGTGTAGCAGTAATTGTGTGTGTGTACTATACAATATAGTAAAAATAGGTAGGTTTGTTGTCTTATCCTGCGACCTAATAACAAAATTTCTGGCCTCTACACCCTTGGCTATTACTCAGTTGGTCTTTTTCTGTTTACAATGGACACAGGAGCCATGATTTTTCAATAAAAAAAACAAAACATTTTCTCTTTTAAAATCTCTTACAAAATAGCGTACAGTATTATGGTTATGGTCTGTGCATACGTCTCTTAATATAATATAAAATTACAGTAAAGTAGCTTTTATGGATATTACTTTTATAGATATTTTAATAAAATTACACTCTGTGTTATCGTTATTTTATTATTCAATACCTTTGAAGACGTTACTATCATTTGTAGTATAACAAAGTAAAATTATCCTTCTGTGGAAATTCCACATGTTCCGCTAGTTATTATTATAGTTACCTTGGTTATTGAAATGCTTATTAACAAAATATGATTTATTTTCTGTATTAACCTTTTTATAGTTACAGTAGACACATGACTGGGTTACCATAAGCTGTAAAAGAGAAGAAATCTTTCCCCTTTTTTTTTTCTTCAAAGAATTATTTTCTATGTTATCAGATAGTTATACATAACGGAAAATTGACAATATTGTCCGCAACTTAGTTAAGTGCTATTGCTTTGTTTCCTTAGCCTGAGCAGTCTCTATTTGTCCAGAGCAATTTCTCGAAAGAGTTTCACAGAGTTAACATCCATGCATGATTCTTCTTCTATGAGCCATATTCCATCTGAATGTTGTGTAGACCATGGCTCTCCACAACTTCTTTTTGTAGTTCTAAATAAATTTTTTTATCTTTTAGCCATTTCTTCTAAACCTTGCTCTGCCATTGTTCTGCGTAAACTTGCAATGTAGATTATACATTACTTTCCTGTCTCTCTTGCCTTCGATTTGCCCTGTAAGTATCAAATTTTTTAAGCTCTCTTCCTACATTAAGTGCCCCAGAAATTTCAACTGTCATTAAGTATAAGTGCTCATTTTGTTCCTGCTATATCTAGAACTTCCTTGTTGCTCAAATGTTTGGTCCATGGTATTCTCAGCATCCTTTTGTAGAACCACATTTCTGTTACTCGAAGCATCTTCTTGTGCAGAATTCACGGCCATATCAGAGGACAGATGTCACAAAACAGTTCAATACTCATTTTTTGAGTTTCTTATGACATTTTTTTTGTTTCTGTTGTGGTGGAATATCCTGTCCTACTCAGGAATGTGTATGGCCTGGGTTATAAAAGATTTAGACAAGAACGAACTACATAGAGCACTCGAGAGCGATCGAGTGTGTTCGTGACTATACTAGAGTCTTCGTCATTACAGCGTGATCAAGATTATTTGTCATTATACGAGAGTCGAAAGCCATCGGCCTTAGACGAGAGTTAGACATCACTAGATGGAAGTCTACTTCTAAAGATGGACGCATATGTCCTATACAAAGACATTGTCTTCTAAATTGGTATTCGTGTTAACTGTTTGTTGGTGTACTGGTATTTGGTTTATTGTACTGAGGTATAATAAATCTCTATTTATATATCCTCAGTGTTAAGAGTTATTTCTTGCACTATTCTTTCTCTGTTTATCCCCTCCCGGGATACAACAGTTTCTTAACACTTTGCTTAACTTTTGGAAAGAAGGTTTCACTATCCCATTGCACCTTTGGACTTCAGTGTTGCACAGTTATTTAAATTGTTGTACTTTGATTTCAGTATCTCCAATTAGTAATTTGTATATGGATCACATCAAACTATTTCATTGGAAAACTGAATTTTGCAATCTAGTCTTCTAAGAAGTGGATGTAATCAATGCAAAACTGTAATTAGGTATAAATGAACTGCTAGTTTTATTCAGTACCATTAATAGTCTATCTATTGATATTGATGTGCGTTGTGGTACAGTGGATATCGGCTCAGAACGAGAAACCGGGGAACCGAGTTCGAATTCCAGCTGAATCTATTGTTTTCACTTACGCGCAAATACCCTTGGGAAAGGTATTAATCCATCTCTTCCTTCCAGTTATGGGTTAAATAGCAGGACAGATTGGGTTCTATAGCCTTGGTCGGCAACCAGTCTACCGCAGAAAGCAATGGCAACCTACTGCGGGATAATCTTCTGCCCAGTCAGTCATGTCTCTTTCAAGACATGATCGCCCAAGCGTGTATCACGTATGGCACTTAACTGACTGATTGATATTGAGCACTGCATATACAAAAATTCTTGTCTTCAAAATGCTATCTGGCTGACTTTATTTTCTGGTGAAACATAAACATTGATGTTGCTGTTATATATATGTGTTTATGTGGATTTTTTATATACTTTGTGTGTGTGCATGTGTGTGTATGTATATATATATATATATATATATATATATATATATGAAATTAATGTGGAGACGATTGTCACTTAGTTGATCAGTATTATTTTATGCTGACTTCGAAGTTTCATGAAGGCATTATTGTTATGTAACTATTTAAAAAGCAAATAATCCTGAAGAGTGAAGACCTTAAAATAATGTCTTCATGAAACTTCAAAGTCAGCATGAAATAACTGTTCAGATGAGTGACAAACTTCTCCACATTAATTCTATTAACACTCTATCCTTATCTTGATATCAAGCACTTTTTGACAAAAAATCTTGTCAAAAATGCCTTTCTATCAGTAAATTACTGAGGAACCAGCTATTTTAGCACGAAACATAATTAAAATTTAACAGTATATTTAATATATATATGTGGGGGGGTCGGGTGGAATATCTGCACCCAACTTCCCACATAGAACTGAGGCTCAACTGAGTAACGTATACATTACCCCCTCACTAGTCTCCAAAATAATTTCAAAACTTGACCCCTATAAGGCAAGCGGAGGTGACGGAATTGTCTTAAAGTCATTGTCTTAAAGAAATGTGCCCCAGAAGTCTCTTCTGTCCTCTCCAAACTTTACAACTACTGTCTCTCTCCTTCTTGCTTTCCTGCCTGCTGGAAGTCCTCATCTATTGTTCCTGTTTTTAAGAACTCTGGAGAACTCTCAGACCCTCCAATTATCATCCTATCAGCCTCCTACGAATTTTTGGTAAAGTGTTCGAGGTCATCTTCAATGCTGAAGTGGTTCACCATCTCATAGTTCACTGCCTGTTCTCTGACAGACAGTATGGCTTCTGCTTCACCAGGTCTACTGCTGCCATACAATTAACCATTACTAAGTACATATATCAGGCTCTTAGTAAAAATGGCAAAGCTCAAACTGTTGCTCTGGATATCTTCAAGGCATTTAACAAGACCTGGCACATTAGCCTTCTGTGCAAGCTACATGGCTATGGTATATCCAGACACTTGTTTGACTTAATCAAATTGTTCCTATTGAATCATGTAATGAAGATCGTATTGAACAGGCATGCTTCCAGATCCTTTCAAGTAAACATGGGTGTTTCTCAAGGCTCTATCCTAGGTTCTACGCTTTTTCTGATTTTCATCAACCATCTCCCTGATGTAATCAGATCCCAAGTAGGCATCTAAGCTGACGACTCTACCATTTACTCCCAACTCACTAAGAAAATCTACTGATGCAGACAAAACAAACCTTTGCTGCAGTTCTCAAAAAAGACCCCAGTCAGTAGTAGACTGGGGTAAGAAATGGCTCATAAACCAAGCTGCTATCCTTTAACCACCATAGACAGTCATTTTTATCTGCCATCGGCATGGATCACGCTAGTCTTCCTGAGAGCAATACACTGCACCTCCTCAGCCTCACTCTCTCAGCTAATCTTAAGTGGAACGACTACATTGAATTAATAGCTAAGTCTACTGCTAAGAATTCAGATCCCTGTATCGGGCCAGGAAGTATTTCTCTTCTGAATCCATCCTGCACATTTACAAATCTACCCGTGCATTGAATACTAATGTAATATCTGGTCGAGCACCCCTGCCATTCACCTTGGGGTTCTCAACAAGATCCAAAGAGGAATCTGCAATGTAGCCAATCCTGACCTGGCAGCCTGACTCCATTCTCTCTCTCATCAACAAGACGTAGCTTTCCTGTCTTTTTTACAAATGCTTTCATGGATTCTGCTCCAATGAGCTTAGCTCCTTGGTGCCCACCCTTATCCAAATTTACTTGAGCTACTAGACTGGCAATAAGGTCCCACCCTTTTACTGTGAAAACAATCAATTGTATCCACAACTTCTACTCTATCAGCTTCTTTTCTTGCACTTCTTGCCTTTGGAAATCCTTTCCGTATTCTTGTTTTCCTGATAGCTACAATCTCCAAGAGTTTAAATGCAACGTCAACCATCATCTCTTATCTCCTTGACTCCCATCCATCTTCTCACTTTACAGTTTCCTCTCTTGCAGCTCTCTTTACACCAATGTATCCATCCTTCTCCTACCCATTTGCTGACACCTATTGTGACCTGTTCTACTCTCTCTTCACTCTCCTATTATGTAACCCACTGCACACCAGTGGCAGTACTGCCCTGCTTGGGGTAAGACGATTATAACAAAAATGCAATAAAGAGCACTCGGTGAGAATCAAATTAATAGTAATGATCAACAAGTCTAGTTTAATTAACCATTGCCCCATACTAAGCATTGATTGATTGTATTTTACTATAAAAATACATTGCAAATGAGAAAGAAAGGGATTGTCAGTGGTCAGGAATGAATGCAAGCATTACTGATAGAATAGGGCTATTATATGTATAATGTAAATGCATTGCTAATGATTTTACTATAGGAATGCATTGGAAATCAGGAAGAAAGGGATTGTCAGTGGTCAGGAATGAATGCAAGCATTACTGATAGAATAGGGCTATTATATGTATAATGTAAATGCATTGATAATGATTTTACTATAGGAATGCATTGGAAATCAGGAAGAAAGGGATTGTCAGTGGTCAGGAATGAATGCAAGCATTACTGATAGAATAGGGCTATTATATGTATATATGTAAATTAATTGCTAATGATTTTACTATAGGAAAGCAATGAAAATCAGGAAGAAAGGGATTGTCAGTGGTCAGGAATGAATGCAAGCATTACTGATAGAATAGGGCTATTATATGTATATATGTAAATTAATTGCTAATGATTTTACTATAGGAATGCATTGAAAATAAGGAAGAAAATGAATGCAAGTATTACTAAAAGAATAGGGTTATGTAAATCCATAGTGAACGGTAAACACTATATTTGATACTATTTGCAGATTATGTAGTTCTGTTTCCGGCATTTATTTTATTGACCAACAATGACCAGGACTCAAGATGACCAGTTTTTAAGTGGTATCGATATCTTTATTAGTGATTCCAAAGCTGCATTTGAAGAAATCAGAGTTAAATCTTTGTCACATTACAAATGATTTAAATGTCTTGCAAATGATATTCAGGACGAGGAAAAGTTTTTTAGACTGCCTTTTAACAGGAAGCAACGATTTTATATAATTTATTTAGCTTTTTTGTAGTTTAATTGTCGTGAGTGCTTTAAATGCCTCGTAAGAAGTTGATGGCATAGAAAGAAACGTTTAAAAGTGACGATACCTTGCCTGTTTTCTAGACAATAACGTTTATCCCTTTGTTCTGTTAAACAATTCTACAGTTTTGTTTTCTTTCACAGTCGTTCTGTCTTAGCAACACGGCCATTATTTGTTACTATATTAAACTCTGTTGCATCGCAACATCTTTCTTTTCTTTCTTTCTTTGTGTCATTCTTTTTCAGGCTTTCATGAAGTTACTACTTTCACTACTATGTCTGTCTGTTGTGATTCTTTTTCTTACAGTTATATTGCTGTTTCTTTTTACAATATTTGTACTGCTACACCTTGCTAACTGTCGATTGCATATTGTTATTCTGAATGCCACCATTTTCCTGGCTGTCAACACTGTAACTACGGCGATTGTTTTCCTGTTTGTTTCCAACGTTCAAATCTTGTCGAGACGTTTCCTTCCTTCCTTCCTTTCTTTCTTTCATTCTTCTGATTTTTTTTTTTTCATTCTGAATTTCTTAATACAAAAATCATGTTGCAATGGTTAACAAGTTCATCTCGTTTCTCAATTTGCTCGTGTTTCATGTTCGATCCCCTCCCCAGGTAACTCGCTACACTGTGCTCCCATGTCAGACTAAACTCTACCCAGTAAATAATTTTAAATGCATTTAAACTGCTTTTTTTGTTTATTGCAATTAATTGATCATTCTTTCCTGCTTATTCATTATGAGATACTTTTATGATGGCCTTGTGCCACACTCATTTTGTTTTGTATAAAGTGAATTGCTAATTTCAGAAAATATGTGCTACCTTGTGTATAATTTATTTCTTATACAAATAAAGATATTAAAATATAATTATTTCAGATAAAATATTGCTAATTGTTATTTTTTTGTTTATTGCAATTGATCATTCTTTCCTGCTTATTCATTATGAGATACACTTTTATTATGGCCTTGTGCCACACTCATTTTGTTTTGTATAAAGTGAATTGCTAATTTCAGAAAATATGTGCTACCTTGTGTATAATTTATTTCTTATACAAATAAAGATATTAAAATATAATTATTTCAGATAAAATATTGCTAATTGTTATTTTTTTGTTTATTGCAATGGATCATTCTTTCCTGCTTATTCATTGAGATACACTTTTATTATGGCCTTGTGCCACACTCGTTTTGTTTTGTATAAAGTGAATTTTTTTTTTTTTAATCATATCACCCCAAGCAAGGCGGTAACGCCACTGATGCGCAGGGGGCTACGTAAGGGTAAAAAGAATGGAAAAGAGAAAGCCGGAAACCACATCCTAAACAGGAAACAAGGGATGAGCCTCTTCACCTGTTCAATTTCAGAAAATATGTGCTACCTTGTGTATAATTTATTTCTTATACAAATAAAGATATTAAAATATAATTATTTCAGATAAAATATTGCTAATTGTTATTTTTTTCGAAACAAAGGGAATACTTATTTCAAAGAGAAGATTATGTCAATTAAAATCAGTTGCTAATGGTTTTTCCTAGACAATATGAAGGCCTATTTCAGTCGGAATACTTGAAAATATTCCAATTAGGTTTCATATAATTATTTGAATTTCAAATCAGTTGCTAATGGTCATTTCTTAAACATAAGAAGGCCTATTTCAGAAGGAAGACTTGAAAATATAATTATTTTAATTGGGCTTCATATAACTATTTTATATAAAATATGTTGCTAATTGTTATTTTCTTTTTTCAATACACATAAGTGAAGAGTATTTTTTAGTCTTTTGTTAGTGGGGAGGAAGTCAGTGTTACATACAGTAGTTTTATGTGAGGGGTGCTGAAAAGTTATTGACCTGATTTTCCTAGTATCTGAAAAAATGACCAGGGTGGAGGGGTTTTTGTCCAATTGAAGAACTTTTTTTTCTATCACCTGCCCAAACAGACAGAATATGCAACTCTTGATTACAGTCATTTTTTTTTTTTTTTTTTGAAGGGAGTTCTTGTTTCAAAATTTGGGGAATGTCTGCTAAGAATCCCCCCTCCACAAATTTATAGACAACTCATACACGCTAGAATTTCTTCTTAGTCAATAAAAATGGACATTTCTCGGTCTTGCTTAAACATTTTTTTTTTTTTTGTGCATTGAAGTCAGCAAGCTGCAACCACTGTATTTCATTTGCATCTGAATACTATTTTGTTTAATTTTACTTTGCTGTTGTCCGATAGTTGCCTTGAATTATTTATTTATTTATTATTTGGTCATGTTATTATTTTTATTTTTGTGAAAATCCTCTCGGTTCCACTTAAAAATGGTTGCTTATTCAACAGGGATCAGTTGATGTTATATGCTGTCAAATACAGTATTTGTATATAACAAGGAGCTAGCTAAATAAAAATCTGATAAAATGAACAAAAATGCATCAGGTTTTATTATTTTACAGGTGGCTTCTTAGACAAACCAAGAATCCCTATATATAAATATTAGCTTCTTATTTGAAAGGATGTGTTGCAAATCGTTCCCACCGTCACTGTGCATTTAAAGAATTTCAGATATTCTTTCTTTTAGAAATGCAGCTAGAATGTCAGGAATTCTATTCAGTCAATGGGGTTCACATGGAAAGAGACCTTGAAAATTTTCACAGTCGAAAGAATTTATTTATTGATATGCTTGCTGAAGCAAATATTACCATTTCCTTGCTTTCTTTCTCTGTAACTTTCTGGGCAAATTTCCTTCCCAAACAATAGGTGTGAACAATCATTTTAAACATTTTTATCTTTGTTGTTTTATCATAACATTTCAGTCAGTAGTTCATTGCCACACCCCAATTGACTGTTTATACACTTGCAAATGTGGTTTTATTTGAGAACTAGCAGTATAGCCCGGCATTGCTCGGGTGTAATAAAAGCTTTAAAACTAATCCATGGTCCTGGAGCTCAGACTCAGCCTAAAGAATATTTGAAATAATAAAATAATTGCGACAATTTACCAATCGCACCTAATATATATATATATATATATATATATATATATATATACACACACACACACTAGCAGTATAGCCCGGCATTGCTCGGGTGTAATGAAAGCTTTAAAACTAATTCATGGTCCTGGTGCTCAGACACTTTGGACGTTGGCACAAAAGACTAAAAAGCAATAGTTGTTTCTAGTTCAAGCGAAACCGTAGACTGAAAGAAAAATGAATGGATGTAAGTCAAATTTTGATTTCCTGGTATTGATATCAAATTTTCTGCACTATTGTAAGAACTGCAACCTTGAAACTTCTGAATATCGTTTCTTATGTCTTTGTCTATGAGTGTATCAAATTTGATTAAAATTGGACCACTCCTTCTATAACCCTGATTTTTTCGATTATCGATTTTTGATATTTATCAGGGGTACCTCGACACAAAACCTAGCTAAGAACACTCACAGACGCTTATAGTACAACTGTGTAAATTTTCAAGAAAATCGATTCAGCTGTTTCGGAGTCCATAGGTAATGGATACACACACACACAGTTTCATTTACAAATAATTTGAGAATAAAATTTGGAAGTCAGATTTTTTATTGGTATGCAGGATGCAATGGACAAATTGTCGTCTAAATTATGCAAAAAATGAAAATAACACTGACATCTCATTTTAACAGATATATTTACCAAAATTAAACAAACATATCTTGAAATACTAAAGAGTAAATCCATTCAATAAAATCGCCATTGGCTCCAACCATGCAGTACTGATTCCTATGTCCTCAACGTCTATATCTATAAAGGGTGCGATGGATAAATTGTCGACTGAATTGCACAAAAATGAAAATAACACTGACATCTCATTTTAACAGATATATTTACCAAAATTACACAAAAATATCTTGAAATACTGAAGAGCAAATTTGTTCAATAAAAATCACCATTGGCTTCAACCATGCAGTACTGATTCCTATGTCTTCAATGTCTATATCTATAAAGGGTGCGATGGATAAATTGTCGACTGAATTGCACAAAAATGAAAATAACACTGACATCTCATTTTAACAGATATATTTACCAAAATTAAACAAACATATCTTGAAATACTAAAGAGTAAATCCATTCAATAAAATCGCCATTGACTTCAACCACTGCCTCCAGATAATTTTGGAATTTCCTGTGTTTCGTCTAGATAGTCTAAGTTGCTGCCATAATCCTTGCCTTCAGTTTATCATTAATGTGACAAGGAGTTTTGCTGGTCTCTTGCTCAACTCTGCCTCAGTCAGTTAAGGGCCATAAGTGATACACGCTTTGGGCGATCATGTCTCTTTCAAGACATGACTGACTGGGCAGAAGATTATCCCGCAGTAGGTTGCCATTACTTTCTGCGGTAGACTGGTTGCCAGCCAAGGCTATAGAACCCAATCTGTCCTGTTATTTAACCCATAACTGGAAGGAAGAGACGGATTAATACCTTTCCCAAGGGTATTTGCGCGTAAGTGAATGCAATGAATTCAACTGGAATTTGAACTTGGCTCCCCGATTTCTCATTCCGAGCAGATATCCAATGCACCACGTGCCTCACCCATAATAATCGAGAGTGTTGCAGTCTGGGGAGTTAATTGGTTAGATGTAAGAGTTAATGTGGTTATAGAACTTGTCTGATAGCCATGACCGGGTTTTTCTGCTTGTGTCACACACATGGTGCAGAGTCCTGTTATCAGGTATAGAGTCTTCCAAATCCACTCTCTTGACTCAGAGCAATACTACTTCCCCAAAGCATTCTGTGTTGGTTCTGAGTCCCTGTCGGAAGAAAAGAGGTATAACTTTACCATTACCAGTGATCACTCTAAACACCATGATATTGGCTGGATATATCATCTCTTTCCAAATCTTCTGCACTGTCCTCAGATTGACACCCCCAAGCACTCTGAAATGTTCATATTGGAGCTTCCGGCATGAATGCCAAGCAGTACATGTCATTCTCAAATTTCTGACCGAATGAATTGTCATGGTGCTCCTTTACAGACTTTAATACACTGTGCATGCACAAACTTTAAAAAATATAAAATGATTACAATTTATCCATCGCACCCTGTAAATGTTCTTTCTTTAAGCATTTTTTTTCTTTTATTTTCTTTTATCATTTTACCCCAAACAACCCATCAAGAGTTATCATGGTGTAAAAATCCAACAATTGGCATTTGGTAATGGTTAGCGAGACTGGTTGTTAAAGAATACTGAGTAGCGAGTTGAATTCTCACTAGGTGTCTCATTCAAAAATCATCTAACCAATATGTTTTCTTTATTATCTTTTTAATCATTTCACTGTAAGCAAGGCAATAAAGTCACTAAGATACAAGTGTGAGTAAATATGAGGAAAAGAAAACATTATTAAAGAGAGAACAATGAATATTGAATATGAATTATATCTATAAAACACATTCATATAAAAATAAAATTCAAATTTTCCAAGATTGTATGGTCATTTCAATGAGTGAAACTAATCTCGCATTATGGTGAAATGCAATTATTTGTATGTATGTGACAATGGAAAAGAAAGATAGAAAAAGGGGGAAGAGGAAAGCAAGCAAGAAAGTGGAAGGAAAAAGGGTGTTAGATTGGTATTTGGAAGGGAGCACTGGCAAATGAAGGTGCGAGAAGTTGAGATATTGTATATTTTTTTTAAAAAATAAGCCATAATTATGAGGCCACCCCAGTGTTTTAAAAAAATGATGTATTTCATTCTATTTTTTCGTATTTATTGCCAAGTGGAAGTGGATAATTCTAAATGAAAATAGAATGGTTCTTTTGTCATTACTTTGCAAAATTTTACAAGGCAAATAGCGACAATTTACCCATCTCACCCTGTAGATTATATATATATATATATATATATATATATATATATGCATATGCACTACCAGCCATATTTATTAGGCCAACCCCAGTGTTTTAAAAGAAATGATGTATTTCATACTATTTTTTAGTATTTATTGCCAAGTGAATAATTGTAAATGAAAATATAATGGTTTTGTGTTAATATTGGATCAAATTAATTTATAAATATTTAATAATTACCTATATTGCAGTTTCATCAATGAAAGAATGAAGAAAATTTAGGGTGATTCGGACGAGTTCATCTTTGCTTCCTTACCTAGTAAAATTTTGCAAAGTAATAATAACAAAAGAACCATTCTATTTTCATTTAGAATTATCCACTTACAAAAACTGGGGTTGCCTAATAATAATGTCCAATAGTGTATATATAGACAAAAAGAAACCTTAGCTGATGTATTTCATCCTCTGATGAACTTTATCAAGGTAAATTATATATGTCTTGATAAATTCCGTAAGAGAATGTAACACGTAGGCTAAGATAATTTTTCATATTTCCTATTTTTCTTTTTCAGATATATTGGAGTTTAACATTCCATAATTTGTTTTTACACACACACACTTTTGTCTTTTTTTTTTTTTTTTTTTTTTTTCATCATTTCACCCCAAGCAAGGCAGAAACGCCACTGATGTGCAGGGGGTTACATAAATGTAAAAAGATTAATTAGAAAAGAATGAGGAGTACAAACTAGTTAGAAAGGAACAATAGAAAGCTGAGAAAGCAGGTGCGATGACAGATACATAGGTGGAGAGAAAGGGAAGGTTATACGGGGGTGGGGAGAGAGCTAGTGTCCAGTGGTTAGTAGATGAGTATTGACTTTGCATTTAAATTTCTGGAGGTTGTAGCCGTCAGGAAAGCAAGAATACGGGAGTGAGTTCCACAGGCGGGAAGTGCGAGAGAAGAAGCTGCAGGAGTAGAATTGTTGTCTGCATTTGGCTAACCTGACTGTGAATGGGTGGGACCCAGTTGCCAGTCTGGTTGCACGAGTAAACACCTGTTGAGGAGGCATCAGTGACTTGACCACCCAAAAGAGTTCTCACATATATTTAAAATATTGTCCATATTTTTAATATACTTGACACGTATATTAATACACACACATACATGTAAACAGACAAGCATTTCTATACATACATACATACATACATACAAAAAATATTCCATGCATATACATTTAATAATAGTCTATTGCTTTAATACATGTGACATATATTTGACTAATAAGAATCAACCTCAAATCACAATACAGTCTCTTTGTAAAATTTTTCATTTTTACTTTGATTTCTGAAGAAATTTTAATAAAAGTGAAACATGTTACATTGAGAATGTAAATCCATCCAGGTAATTTATGAAGCTCAAATGTCATTTGCCTTCCACCGGGCAGATATCCACGGAGCTACAATTGCATTAATTTAAAATTCCAGACCCAGAGTCAGTGTTACATAAATTCTTTAGAATTTACCTATAATGAGAATTTATAATGTTGTCCATATTTTGGGGTACAAGAGTAGCTCATTTTTAGAGTGTTCCTGTTAAAACATTTTCAGAGAGGATTGCTGTTATTAAAATGTTTGTCTTCTAGTTTGAGAAAATACTTACCTATATTGATATTTGTTAGTTTGCAATACCGACTCTGGGTCCGGTGGAGGGCAAATGTAAATCAACTCAGGTAATTTATGAAGCTCACATTTCACCATCCAACAACAAGAAAAATTACCGAACTTATATTGGTATGTCCAGGTGGGGGGCTTTTTTAAGCAAAGATATTACAATCACAGGTATTCTTTTTTGAACCCAGGTCAGAAATACCAGACAGCCCTTTCACTGAGATTCTGGAAAATGAAGGAAGAAGGGCTGGACCCTGTAGTTAATGGGAGATTGATAGGTTCAGCCCAAATTCCGAGGAATTTTCGTGATAGGTACAATTTGTGTCTGCAAGAAAAAATATTAATATTTAAGTACCCAAACCAGCACCTACTCTTAAATTTAAGAAAAGAATTAATTAGTAAGTGCCGCCATAAGGCGAAATTTGTGAACATTTAAGTTTTAAATTCAGTTTTAGGAGAGAAAATATAAATTAATTTTTTTTTGATTGATTGATTAATTCAATTTTTAAATAGTAAATTTTGAATCCCTCTACCTTCCTCTTCCTTTTTCCTATTAATATCTACCTTTTAGAAAATAAGGATACTTAGACTAACTTAACCCCCAATTTTTCCTGCATGTATATATATATTTTTTTCCCCTGCACCTAAAATAATTAAAAAAATTTTTTTAATAAATTTTATAATAATTTTAATCTAAATCTAGGTTTATAATTATTTAAATTAATTTAATTCAATTTTTAAAAATTAATTAAATTATATGTCACCTTTTTTTCCCCCTCAAATAAAATTTTTTCTAAAAATTTCATATCCATTTAAAAACGCTAGCATCTCTATGTGTATGAAATTTTTCTTTTCTTTATTTTTCTTCTTTTTCTTTTTTCCCCCTTTTCTTTCCATTTTGTTTTAGCCCACTTCCTTTACTTCCCTTTCCCTTTTTAAATTTTTCACTTACAACTCAATCAAAAAGTAATGTTGTCCAAAATCTAAAAATAGACATTGATTGCTACCTACTTATTAATCCCACCTATCTAGTTTTTTTTCTGTGACGTAAATTTTTGAAATTTTTAACCTTCCGCCAGTAAATTCTTATTTTATTTTGAGTATAAGTTGCCAATGATACGTGAAATTTCTCTTTGGGATTTCATGTAGAAATGATCATTCAATGGTTTTGAACTTCGAAATTTATTTTATTTCATAATTGGCTCTGTAATTTAAATATTAATTACATTGAGCCCTCCACCTGTATCATTTTTAAATATTAAAATATTAAATTAGGATCGGGTCTTTGGGATTTACCTTTCTGCTTTTCCTTTTGGATTAAAGTTTTTGAAAAAATAAATATATATATATATATATATATATATATATATATTCCATTTGTAAACAAGTTATTACGCGACCCAGGTTTCTACCATGAGTGCTGTCTTTAGGCGATTTTCATTAACTGATTTCACTGTTTAACGTTTTTTTTTGTTTTTTTGTTTTTTTAAGAATGCTCACTTAATGGTGTTTTTTTTTTAATGCTCATGTGGTAGGGAACTTTTGAACGTGCAATTTTTAAAATTAAAAGAAACTATAATGTTTTCATCTATGGTTGTATGAATCTAATAGGTATTTTTAGTATGGTTACACTTAGTCATAATTTTCATTCGTTCATTCAATAGTTTATTTTTATTTGAGAATGAATATGCACTGGTCTAATTTTATTATAACCAAAACCTAAGTAATTAAACAATCAATATATATATATATATATATATATATATATATATAAGACAGCAGTAACAAGTTTATGTTCAATTTTTTTGTGTAGCCTTCAATCACATGATGCTATATTCTTTTGTTATTTCATCAGCCATTATTCACACATAATTTACGGTCAAAAGATTTTTATCATTGCCAAATTAGCAGCCATTGTGATAGAATTTGTGAACTGAATTAGGCTTAGAGTATGGCCAAAAAAAAAAAAAAATCCTCACTTTTACCTACGCAAATGGTCAAAATTGTGGTTCTGGACAAAGGCTGTTATGAACATGAAATTAGTGTCAAAAAAGATTGTAGCAAAACAGTTATGTGCACAATCATGAATGATCAAAACTCAGACATTTCCCTAAAAGTGAACGTTCAAGGCAAAGCCGGGCTAGAGATGACCATTTGATGAACTACATTATTACATGATTCCCAACAAGTTCTTCTCAGAAGATATTTGCTGCTCTGCTTCAAAATGGTACAAATGACTGTTTCTTTGACTATTTCATGTTGTCTGAAATTTGCATTTGGATCAAAAACATTCAAATCAGCTGATAAATCTCAGCTAACTGCAGTAGTTGTTATGACGATAAACAATATCTGTCAACAAGGCCTCTGAAAAGGATATTGGAGGTTTTGAGGAGCATAAAACCATCTTTTAGTTACTGATGTTCCCAGTTCCACCTTGACTCAGGGTGGTAGCACTTGTTAGGGTACCAGTTATGGGCAATAGTGAACCCTCAAACAAAACACTATGATATTATAAAAATATAATTTTTGTAGTAAAAATATTAACAATACATATGTATATGAAAAAATTACCAGCAATACATTTTATCTGTAGTTGAAGGCAAAAATTTGTGTTCAAAATTTATTTAGTTAATGTGACAATCATGTGCAGAAGTGTCCTCAAACTGTGTGCTTGCTTTCACCAGGCACATCTTGGAGCACAACAATGGACTTGACAAAGGACTATGAAAAGAGGATGCCTGAGTCGTTTGGCAGTGTGACAACCACTGTGGTTGCTGTTTGGCTCAGGCTCAAGGAAGGTGTTCGTTCGGTCAGGCTCGAGGAAGGCGTCCGTTCGGTCAGGTACGAGAAAGCGTTCGTTTGGTCAGGCTCAAAGGCATTAATTCGGTCAGGCTCAAGGAAGGTGTTCGTTCGGTCAGGTACGAGGAAGGCGTTCGTTTGGTCAGGCTCAAAGGCATTCGTTCGGTCAGGCTCGAGGAAGGCGTCCGTTCGGTCAGGTACGAGAAAGCGTTCGTTTGGTCAGGCTCAAAGGCATTAATTCGGTCAGGCTCAAGGAAGGTGTTTGTTCGGTCAGGTACGAGAAAGCGTTCGTTTGGTCAGGCTCAAAGGCATTAATTCGGTCAGGCTCGAGGAAGGTGTTCGTTCGGTCAGGTACGAGAAAGCGTTCGTTTGGTCAGGCTCAAAGGCATTAATTCGGTCAGGCTCGAGGAAGGCGTCCGTTCGGTCAGGTACGAGAAAGCGTTCGTTTGGTCAGGCTCAAAGGCATTAATTCGGTCAGGCTCAAGGAAGGCGTCCGTTCGGTCAGGTACGAGAAAGTGTTCGTTTGGTCAGGCTCAAAGGCATTAATTCGGTCAGGCTCAAGGAAGGTGTTCGTTCGGTCAGGTACGAGAAAGCGTTCGTTTGGTCAGGCTCAAAGGCATTAATTCGGTCAGGCTCAAGGAAGGTGTTCGTTCGGTCAGGTACGAGAAAGCGTTCGTTTGGTCAGGCTCAAAGGCATTAATTCAGTCAGGCTCAAGGAAGGTGTTCGTTCGGTCAGGTACGCAGGAAGGCGTTCGTTTGGTCAGGCTCAAAGGCATTCGTTCGGTCAGGCTCGAGGAAGGCGTCCGTTCGGTCAGGTACGAGAAAGCGTTCGTTTGGTCAGGCTCAAAGGCATTAATTCGGTCAGGCTCGAGGAAGGCGTTCGTTCGGTCAGGTACGAGAAAGCGTTCGTTTGGTCAGGCTCAAAGGCATTAATTCGGTCAGGCTCAAGGAAGGTGTTCGTTCGGTCAGGTACGAGGAAGGCGTCCGTTCGGTCAGGTGCAAGCAGGTATTCAATTGGATGTCGTACCGCCATATGGGGACTGTCTTCTGTGTTTGTTACCAACTGCAGTTAAAACTATAAAATTGTATTTATATTATTTCAATTTTGGCATTGAATAATCCATAGAGGTTAATATGCCACTAAACAAAATCAACTAACCAACAGCTAACTGCATTTATGAAATCTAAGCATTAGACATATGCTACTCAACCTGAAATTTGTTCAGCTGAAGGCTGAAGCAAAGTTCTCCAGTTAATATTATGGAAAAGAAACAGAAGAACTCCTGGTAAGAGATTTAATAAATATACATTTCAGATGAAGCACCCACTAAGCCAGATGGTTTGAGGAGGTACATCCAAATCTGGAACATCTGGGCTTTACTTCTTGCCTCTAGGAACAACACTGAATTATGCAGGAGAAACTGGATTTGCATATGCACATTCATCAGTGCACAATATTTACGAATACCAGGTGCTGTAAGCATTTAGTGACGGGTGTGCGTTGTGATGCAGTGGAAAAAGAAATTGGTGAGCCGAGTTCGAATTCCAGTTAAATACCCTGCATTCACGTAATTACTGGTACCCTTGGAAAAGGTATTAATCCGTCTCTTCCCTCCAGTTATGGGTTAAATAACAGGGTAGGACTTGGGGACCCTGCCCTTAAAAACAAATCCCAATGAATCTTGATACTCAAAAAGAAAAAAGTATTAATAGACACAAAAATTATATAAAAACAACAATAAATTGTTGAAAGAAAAAGGTATTACCAGCAATAAATAAAATTTAGTTGGCAATAAATGACCTGCCGAGGTTGATATGCTATAAAAACAGAACTAACGACAATATTTACACAACATGGTGTGCCATTGGGATGTGTGTTTTGGTGCAGTGGATATTGACTCGGAACGAGAAATCGGAGAGCCGAGTTCAAATTCCAGTTGAGTTCATTGCATTCACTTACGCGCAAATACCCTTGGGAAAGGTATTAATCCATCTCTTCCTTCCAGTTATGGGTTAAATAACAGGACAGATTGGGTTCTATAGCCTTGGCTGGCAACCAGTCTATTGCAGAAAGCAATGGCAACCTACTGCGGGATAATCTTCTGCCCAGTCAGTCATGTCTCTTTCGAGACATGATCGCCCAAGCATGTTTCACATATGGCACTTAACTGACTGAATGAAGATAATAGTTGGAAACATAAGTAAAGCTTCCACTAGACAAAAAGTGGGGGATTAGTTTTCTATTGTTATTAAGTAATAAACTGATCCCCCACTAATTACTACTTATTAATAGAATCTGTCTCTTCTACATTCAGCTATAGTTTAAAGAGCAGCATAAAAAATCTTCTACCCAGTCAGTCATGTCTCGAAAGAGACATGATCACCCAAGCGTGTTTCACGTATGGCACTTAACTGACTGGTGTGCCATTCCACCAATCATAGATTGTTCTGAGCTTTTTGAACAGGATCAACATGATAATAATTGACTGATCAAAGAACTGCCTCGATCTGACCCCAGTTGAAAATTTATAGGACATTTCAAACAACAGAATTGTCAGAAAAACAAATTTCAAATACTGAAGCACTGGACAAAATAATCTTGGTTAAGTATTGTAAGAACTTAATTCTCAGCATGCTCTATCACATCCAAGCATTAATCAAAAGGCCATATAAAATGTTAACTGCAGGACTGTTTGACCTCAAATGAATAGAGAACATCAGGTACAAATCTGTCAGTAAAACTGAGTCAGTAGATTACTAGTTACTTAACTTTATGACAATAAAATTACAAGGTGGTCTCATACTTTTGTTAATGACTCGTGTGTGTGTATATATATATATATATATATATATATATATATTTTCTAAACGTCGTATTTTGGCTTTAATTTCAGTTGAAAATAAAGACAAAAAATTCTCCAACATTTGGATAATTTTTTATTAAGTTGGTTCTGAGCTTTCTTAATAAAAAATTATAAACTTAATAAAAAATTATCCAAATGTTGGAGAATTTTTGTCTTTATTTTCAAATGAAATTAAAGCTAAAGTACAATGTTTAGAATGGCTCATTATTAAACATAATAAACATTCATTGTCTCTTATATTTAACAGTATACGTTTAGAAAATTATTTGCTGCCTCGATACACTATATATATATATATATATATATATATATATATATATATATATACTGCATCATCTTTGGTACATGAAGTTCTATCAGCTCAGTTCTTAGAACCAAGCAATCGGACTACCTGCATATATCTTTTGTTCATAGTGATAAAATCTTGTGCAGAACTAACCACAATTTTAGAAAAAATATATTACAGGAAACTGGGACACTTAGTGTGCTATAAGATCATGAAATGACCCCACTCAAGATTTTAGAGGTAGAATCACCGACTGATGTCAATTTGGTTGGGCTTCAATCCTGGCTAGAAGCAATTAGATGTCTAACCATACTGATAAGCTGTGATACAGCAAAACAGATCTGTCTGCGGATGACTCTCTCTCTTATATATATATATATATATATATATATATATATATATATATAGTCATCTGCGGATGACTCATATATATATATATATATATATATATATATATATATATATAGAGAGAGAGAGAGAGAGAGTCATCCGCAGTCTTCATTTAGATTGTTGTTCATTTTTGGTCGAGAGGTCTAGGATGCACCAGATCAATTGGTGGCGTCCCCTATGTGGATAGGGGTCGCAGGTTTGAATCCTGCCAAATGACACACATTTTCTTAACAAAAATTTATTGTAAATAATCAGGCCGTAGAAATAAATATATAATACTCTTTGATTATAAACAGAATATCTATTTAAATATGAGTATTGATCAAAAATAATGTTCAAACAAATAATTTCAAATTGCCGGTTGTTTATAATCAATTTCGCTAATCTTTGGCAATTTCCGGAACATATATATATGTATTTTTTTAAATTTTTTTTTTATTAAAATATTTTAATCCAAACGGAAAAGTAGGAAGGTAAATCCCAAAAACCTGATCCTAATTAATATTAAATATTTTAATATTAAAACATAATACAAGAGGAGAGTTCAATGTAATTAAAATTACAGAGCTAATATAAAATAAAATAAATTTTCAATATTCCAAATTGTTGAATGAACATTTCAACATGAAATCCCTAAGAGAGATTTCACGTATCATCAGCAACGGTACATATTCCAAAATCAGAATAAAAAAGAGAAATAAAAAAAAAAAATTAAAAATGACGGTTAAGATTTGAGGAATTTACGTCACTAAAGATTTCAGAAGCAAATCAGGCTATTTTTAGATTTTAACTATTAGGTAGAGTTGTAAGTGAAGAAATTTAAATTTGGCTTGTCTAGCTTTACAAAGTAAATACATATATATATATATATATATGAAGTATTTTGGACATTATTTTTACCGATACTCGTATTTAAGTAGATATTCTGTTTTTAATTAATTTATCGTGAAATAATCAGGCTGGTAGATATAAATATAAAATACTGTTTAATTAAAAACAGAATATCTACTTAAATACGAGTATCGGTAAAAATAATGTCCAAAATAATTCATTACAAATTGTCGGTTGCTTATAACCAAGTTTCGTTAAATTTCGTTAATTTCCGTAACATGTTTATATATATATATATATATATATATATATATATTCTGATTTGAAAAATTAGCTGATTATGCTATTATGGTTTTGATCTTTTGGTATCATCAAGTGTTATATATTAACTGATTATCCAATGCATTTTTGAACAAATAAAAGGAATTTTTAAATAAGGGTGGAGTTGGTCAAGACTCGCGAAATAATATTGTGCATACTTTCATTCAGTCTACGGCTATATCGTTTTGAATACACCAGTTCCTGTCCAATCACCGAAGTTAAGCAACATCAAGCCTGGTCAGTACTTAAATGGGTAACCATTTGGGAATACCAGGTGCTGTAAATTTAAGGACCAAGAATGGTCCACCGGTCCTCTAGGTTTGGGGTTGGGTGCAGGGCTAACAACCCTGCCCCATAAAAAAACAGTTTGTTACAGAAACAGCAACAAAAAGTTGCTGCCGTATGGGTGTGATGGATAAATGATGATACTTTTATTCAAGTTTATCCGAGCTCAAAATGTATTTTCTAAATTATATTTATAGTAACACAATTAAATTACAGGTGAACCTACAATTTAGAAAATTACATAAAGAGACAAAACGAAAAAGTTAATGTACAGCAAAATATTGTCATTGAAAAATGTAACTGCCGAGATAAAAGCCAATCTCTACTTGAAAGTTTGTAAAACCAAATGAGTTTTTACAAAGCAGAATGTCAAGCTATAAATGGACAAAGAAAACACACGTAGGATGTACTGAAGGCAATTTTAAAAAAATGATGGTATAATCATAAGTTAACTTTCAAGATACAAAGCCTTAAAGATTATACCAAACTAGGCAATCACATGTAGAAATTAAAGAAAAAAAATGACAAAGATCCTTATGTAACCTGGAGTATATTAAGAAAGGCCAAAACTTGCAATGATGGTGATATCTGCACATTGCGCTAAGAAGAAAAGTTGGCTATAACATCATTTCCAGAAAGAGAAAGATTGCTAAACGAAAGGTCCAAAATAATATCCGGATGTATACACATTAGAAAATACATTTTGGGCTCATACAAACCCGGATGAAAGTGTGTACAATATTATTTTGCTAGTCTTGACTACTTCCTTCTTTATTTTGAACTTATTATGTGTTCAAAAAAGTGCTGGATAATCAGTTGATATATAACACCTGACGATACTGAAAGGTTGAAACCCTGGTAGTGGAATCAACTGATCTTCTTAATTAGAATATTTAAAAGCTCTGCATGTTAATTTTTTCTTTAAATACGTATTGAGCACATCTTCATACAACAGTTTAATGATCTCAGTTGACTGACCAATAACTAGCACTCTGGCTATTGGGCGGGTATAATGACAATATACACGCTAAAAAGTCTGGCTTCTTCTACCAAGCGCCCATAGCCCAGAGGTAGAATTGTCGACTGACAACAATTCGGTCGGGTTTCAATCCTGGGTTAAAAGCAATTGGAGTCTAACGGTACTGATGAGCTGTGATACAGCAAAACAGATCTGTCTGCGGATGACTATATATAATTGATTGAGTACTCTGGAAGAATGGTAGACTTTGAAAAACAGTAGCTACTCTAGCATCTACGCATCGTACATTCAGCAATGAATTAGAACACTCTCAGCTATTGGGCATGTATAATGATAATATACATGCTAAAAAGTCTGCCTCCTTCTACCGAGTGCCCATAGCTCAGAGATAGAATCGCCAACTGACACCAATTCGTTCAGGTTTCAATTCTGGGTAAAAAGCAATCGGATGTCTAACCGTACTGATACAGCAAAACAATTCTGTCTGACTATCTCTCTCTCTCTCTCTCTCTCTATATATATATATATATATATATATATATATATATATATGTGTTGTTGATATTATATATATATATATATATATATATATATATATCAACAACACAAGGGGACAAAGAAAATAACTGCTTCCATGGTATGATACAATAAGAAAGTGCTCAATACAAAATTCACCAAGAAGAAAGCAAAATATACTTAAATAAGCTGTCGCACCAAGCTACCTGGGTTTAACTATGAGGTATCTTCTGCCTGAAGATACCTCATGGTTGAAACTCGGGTAGTTTGGTGTGGTGGCATTTGTTACATGTGTGTGTGTATGTGTGTGTGTGAATTAATAAATATACTGTTGTAATAAAATATCTTTCACTATCTTTTTCCTCTATGTGGACCTACTAATACAGAGCACTATGTATAGTGAGCACTGCCCTCACTGGTGTCGTACTTTGGAGATTACTAATGTCTTATTAATCTCTGTCTATCCACTTATTGTATTCTCTATTGCAATAACCTTTTCTTCTTTCCGTCTACTCTTGTGTTGGTTGTTCTTTCCCCTCGAGTAACGAACTTGTATATTGTAACCTTTCCCTAGAATACAACAAATACATATGGGAATACACACATGTATAAAAATATTATTCAGGTGTTATTAAAAATAATGCTCAATGGAGTATAAACAGAAGTATTGTGTGTGTGTACATATATATATATATATATATATATATGTTGTGTGTGTGTGTGTGTGTGTGTGAATACTGAGGTCAGCACCAAGTGGAAGTGAGAGAATACACCTGTATAAATAACAGGATTATTTACATATGGATCAGCATTTCTGCTGAGAATAAA
Organism: Ascarosepion bandense; assembly: GCA_037127315.1. NCBI lineage: Eukaryota > Metazoa > Mollusca > Cephalopoda > Sepiida > Sepiidae > Ascarosepion > Ascarosepion bandense. The sequence continues at coordinate 63,407 of JBBBDQ010001450.1, forward strand.
AATACCTGTATGATCTACCAAAGATCAATGTTTCACTTGCTGGCCAACTGCCGAAGATCGGTATATGTACCCACTGAAAAGATTTCTACATTAAAAGAAATATTTTTAGATATGCATTGCATTTTATAGACACAGGGGTGTGTGTGTGTGTGTGTGTATATATATATATATATATATATATATATATATATATATATATATCTCCAAAGAAAAGCAGCTTGATAGTAAATCCCAAACAGAGCTTATTTTTATTAATAATTAAAAATTAAGTAGTAAAACTGATCCAACCAAAGGGCTCAATGTAATAAAATTTCTTTATTTACGGAGCCAATATTTATAACATATAAAAAATTCAAATTTTTCAAAAATGAATTACCATTTCAATGAACGGAATTAATAATTGTCACCTCAGTGAAAATCAAGTCAATGGCCATATGTTTTTGAATAATTAGGATTTTTTTTTATGTTATATTCACACTACCGGGCATAATTATTAGGCGACCCCAGTGTTTTAAAAAAATGAATTATTTCATACTATGTTTTAGTATATATTGTCAAGTGAATAATTGTAAATGAAAATAGAATGGTTCATTTGTTAATATTGCACAATATTATGTGCATCAAATGAATTTATAAATATTTCATAATTACCTATATTGCAGTTTCATCAATGAAAGAATGAAGAAAATATAGGGTGATTCAGACGAGTTCATCTTTGCTTCCTTGCCTTGTAAAAATTTGCAAAGTAATAATATCAAAAGAACTATTCTATTTTCATTTGGCAATAAATACTAAAAATAGTATGAAAAAACATTTCTTTTAAAAAATCTGAGTTGGCTTAATAATTATGGCTGGCAGTGTGTGTGGTCATATATATATATATATATATATAAATGGAGCTTTGTGTGTCTGTGTGTGTGTGTGCATATCCGTTACCTATAGACTCTGAAATGGCTGAACCAATTTTCTTGAAAATTTACAGAGTTGTACTGCGAGTGTTCTTAGCTAGGTTCTGTGTCAAGGTACCCCCGATAAATATTGAAAATCAATAATCGAAAAAATTGGATTATAGAAGGAGTGGTCCGATTTTAATCAAATTTGATACACTCATAGGCAAAGACATATGAAACGATATTCAGAAGTTTCAAGGTTGCAGTTCTTACAATAGTGCAGAAAATCGATAATATATATATGTAAGTTTTCATTACAGCCGAGCAATGCCGGGTTATACTGCTAGTATATATATATATATATATATATGGCCAGCAAGCTCTTTTTTATGCATGTTTCATTAGGAATTGTCCAAATGTTTTGTTTCTCTGTGTGTTTTCATCTATACTTTTAGCCATTAATAAAGGTGAATTTTATGTTATGCATAATTGAATATGTTTGGAGTTTATGTATGTAGTGTCATGTGTATGTCATATTCTGAACATGGTCAGCATATTGTTGCCATGTTCATAACTGATACTTTGAAGTGTAGGATTTTTCTTTTTTATTAATAATGCTTCCATTATTTTTAATGTTTTTTTGCATGCAGATGATGCTATTATGTATGTATTGTCAACATGTATGTCACAGATAGGGCCTGGTAGATCTCCATGTAGGTTTAAATGAGATCAGCTTGAACTGTGGTCTGAAAGGTGCAATGTCAATCTTGTCAATCATGTGATAGTGTGGCCAATGTAATTGTTTACAGATTTGGTTTATTCAAGAATTCATTTCTTCAAAGGACATGTAAATTTGTAAATGGCACTAGTTCTCTGCAGTTTAGATCTTACAGGTAAATTGCTATTATTGATGATGAGGTTAGCAGTTTTAAATTTTGTGTAATAGATAATTTAATTTTTTGTTCAATTCAGTTGGAATTGCATATTTTCATAAACTCTACACATATTCAGTTACATCTAAAACAAAATTAACTCTTGGTCATGGCAAAAGTATAGCTGAAAGTGCTCAGAAAAAACACTTGAACAATTCCTATACAATTTGATTCCTGAAAAAGAAAAAAATCATAAGAACATATGAAAAATTATATAAAAAGCAGATGTCAACACAAGATAAAATCATTGCTGATGGTGGATGTTTTTATGCTAACGTCCTTGTTATCTCTCTGAAGATGGCTCATATGAGCCGAAAGCTTAGAACCAACTTAATAAAAAGTTATCCAAATATTGGAGAATTTTTATTTTTATTTTCACCTGAAATTAAAGCCAAAATACGATGTTTAGAACGGCTCATGATTAAACATAATAGACATTCATTGACTCTTATATTTAACAGTATATGTTTAGAAAATATGTGTGTGTGTGTGAGATTAAATAAATTGCAAACATTGTGTCTGCTTATTTTGAATAAAATTTGTTCATACTCATGGATAATCTTTTGCGTATTATAATTGAAAGATGTAAGAAATGAGCTGTAACGTTGACAGATGATTTTTCTATTCATTTCTTGATGTTCCCCAGTTCTTTCAATTTTCTTCCAAGATCATCTTCAGGGGTATGAGTTGTGCTAATAAAAAAATGACCACAAAACTGTGTTGCTAAAAAGTATGGTAAATTTTCTTCTTACTTCAAATATAAAACAACAAAAAGCAAATTACAGATCCTTGAGGTAATATTCATTAAAAAACTTAAGCCGTCAATTAATAGAATCAGCTATGAATACTGTAGTAATGTTCTGAAATGTTTATAAAAAGAACATTTCTTTTTCATGCTTTAACATGTGCATGACCATGACATTGCAACATTAAAAAAATTCCTTTTTGGCTAATTTTCATGTTCTGATGAATGCTAAGCAATTTGTCAACCATTATCTTTAAAGCAAGAAGAAAATTTACAGTAATTTTTAGCAACACAGTTTTGCAGTTATTTTTTGTTACCACATTTCACACCCCTGAAGATGATTCCAGAAGGTGATTGAAAGTTCATGGAAACATCGAGAAATGAATAATAAAATCATCTGTTAACACTACAGCTCATTTCTTTCATCTTTCAGTTACAATATGCAAAAGATTATCCATGAGTATGAAGGGATTTTATTAAAAATAAGCAGACACAATGTTTGCAATTTATTTAATCTAACATGTCTGAAAGAAAAAATTCTGCCAATTACACAAAAAAAATAAAAAAAATTTTCCTTATACCTAATGGGGTGTAGGGCAGCGTTTTTGCTGTTTCTGTAACAAACTGTTTTTATGGAGCAGGGTTGTTAGTCCTGCACCCAACTGCCAAACCTGAAGGAAGGTGATTTTCTAAGCGTAGCTTAGACGCAATACGTGGCCGAAACTAGGGATTAGCCAGTGAGGATCGAACTCACTACTCAGTTATAATGTTTCTAGTGAGACGAGCTTGCTAACCATTACACCATGCCAAGATGCCCACACACACACACACACACACACACATATATGGCGCAGTTGGGTAAATTGTCAATTTAAAATGAAGAGGGTAGAATTTTTTAATTTTATTTTAAATGAAGAGGGTGAATATTGGAAGATCTTATGTTCCCCCACAACAAGACTCTGCACCATGCCACAAAGCTATGACTGGGTTCTCTTGCTTATCAGACAATTTTGCAACCACATCAGTCCTTAGATCTGGCCACCTGACGACCCAGACTGCAACTCTATGGATTATTATGTGTGGGGTGCAATTATGGATTTTGGCAGCATTCACCAAGGAGAGTTTCCAGAAGATTTTCAGAAGATTTCAAAATTGTCTGAAGGCTGTGGTTAAAGCCAATGGCAATTTTATTTACTCTTGAGTAGTTCAAGATATTTTTGTGTAATTTTGATAACTACATCTGTTAAAATAAGGTGTCAGTAATATTTTCATTTTTGCATAATTTAGACAATTTGTGGTGCAGTGGATATTGACTCGGAATGACAAATTGGGGAGCTGAGTTCGAATTCCAGTTGAATTCCTTGCACAAATAACTTTAGGAAAGGTATTAATATGTCTCTTCCCTCCAGTTATGGGTTAAATAACAGGACAGATTGGGTTCTATAGCCTTGTCTGGCAACCAGTCTACCGCAGAAAGTAATGCCAACCTACTTTGTAGTAATCTTCTGCCCAGTCAGTCATGTCTCTTTTGTGACATGATCGCACAAGCCTGTGCCACATGTGGCACTTCCTTCCTAAACTTTTATTCAAAGTAGTGTGGAATGTTAACATCTTGAGTATATCATTATTTTTCCTTCAAAACAGAAATGATATCCATTTTAGTTGTTGCTGCTGTTGGAAGTTCTCAAGTTATATGGTTTCTGTTATCTGGTACAGTTCTTTGTGACACTAGACCACAATGTTTTTTTGTCAAGATCCACAGAATCAACTCATTCAAGGCCAGTTTCAGTCGTTGATCTTAGAAAGTGGATGATAGTTTAGATATTTCTGAATGATTTTGATACTATACATGGCATTCATATGAAATTTTTGATTTGACGGAGCTATTTAAGAACATGACTCAAGTTTACAAGTTAATGTTTTGATTTTGTAGCTATTTACAGTTTTGGGTGAAACTACCCCTGGCACAGCCTATTCTATATTCAATCACTTTATCTTCTATGTTAAATTTGTTATAACCTATCTATACACCAAGGTATTTGAAGTGATTAGTATTTACTTATTGGATATCATCAATGTTTATGATCTATTCAGAGTATGTCCCTTCACAACTTTTATTCTAATTCCAGATTGCTTCTGTTTTGGAACGCACATATATAATATATAAATAATATAATATATATAACAAATTGTATATAGATATATATTTATATACATACACATTTCACACACACACCCACATATTTATATATATATATATATTTCTCAGAAGTGGTCTGTAGAAAAGACAATGTGAATAAAAAAAGAGACAAGAGGAAGACTACTTAGTCTTAATCAACAAGTTTCATCGTCTGACAATCTTTTTCAAGGCAAGTGAAAATATCCATCAGATGATAAAAGATGTTGGTTGAAATCAAATACAGTTTTCTTCTTGTCTCTTTTTTTCATTCATTCATACATATATATATATATATATATATATATATATATATATATATATATATATGATTTGTTTTTCAGTGTGTTGTGGTGCAGTGGATACCGACTCGGAACGACAAATCGAGGAGCCAAGTTTGAATTCCAGTTTAATTCCTTGCATTCACTTACGCACAAATACCATTGGGAAAGGTATTAATCTGTCTCTTCCCTCCAGTTATGGGTTAAATAATAGGACAGATTGGGTTCTATAGCCTTGGTTGGCAACCAGTCTACCAGAGAAAGCAATGGTAACCTATTGCAGGATAATCTTCTGCCCAGTCAGTCATGTCTCTTTCAAGACATGATTACCCAAAGCGTTTATCACGTATGGCGCTTAATTGCCTGTTAGAAAGGCATTGTCGTACAATGCCCGATATCAAAATAAGGATAGTGTTTATAACAGTCAAACCAAATAACCTTAATGACTAAAGATATTACAATAATGTGTTCATGAAACTTCAAAGTCTGTATGACTGAAATAAGACTGCTCAGCTAAGTGTTTAAATTCTCTACATTACCTTTATATATATATATATATATATATATATATATATATATATAGGAAAAACTGTAAAGTTTAAAAATGTACTTTTTTTAATGTATTTAATGTATTTTTTTGACAGTATTTGTTTATTTCTATTATTATATTTTATATTTCAGACCGTCCTCGGTCCTTCATCAGAAACAAATGATTTTAAAATTTAAATTAGAAATGTATTTTGCGAGAGCGTTTGTGGAGAGAGATTGTTTACATCACGTGACGCAGAAAGCGACAGATTTTTTTTTTTAAATATTTGTAAACATAAACCTATCTTTAATAATACTTATAAATTTTGTTTTAGAGAAAAGTTTTTTAATTGTATCGAAAAAATGTTTAGCTATTGAAATATTTATAAAGATTCAAAACACCTAAGTCCCTATTTAACCCTAGCCTGTGTGTATTTAATTTTAAAATCCAGTGTTTTTCTTTCTTTCTGCGTGAGTGTGTAGAACTAAAATCGGAGTCTATAGGAAATATTTGCAGCTTTCTAAAGTGTGACCCAGTTGATTGAAGGGGGAATATTGGTTGTTCTGGCATATGCTAAGTTTGTGATTATTGAAACAAAATCTAAAGCTATTACCAGATTCACCAATATATCCACTATTTGGACATATTGAACAGAAGAGAAAATATATAAGTTTTGGCTGTCACAGGTGAGGCGTGGTGGGTGCAATTTGATTTTGGTGTTGGGTAGAGAGAATATTGCGTCGTTTACTAAATGTTTACAAATTTAACACCGGGGTTTCTGACATTTGAAATTCCTGATAGGTTTGTATTTTTTAGATATTTGGTAGAAGTGATGATAGCTGATAGGTTGGGTGTTTGTTTCATTGCATTTATGGTTGGTTTATCGAAAATGTCTTTGATTTTTTTTTTGTTTGATTGGAGGTTCTTGTAATCATTTTTAAAATTTTTAATAAGTGTGTGGGAATATTGATTGTGGTTAAAAACCATAGAAATTTGGTTGTTGTTTTTTCTTTTCTTGTATGTGAGAAGTGTGTTACGATTTATGTAGATGGTTTTATTTAGTGCTTCTTTTATTATTTTTATTGGGTATTTACATTTTAGAAATTGCTTTGTAAGGTTGTTAATGTTGTTTAGAAAATCTGGATGGTCTGAGCATATGCGTTTGATTCTTAGAAATGAGCTGTATATGATAGATTTTTTTAATTTAAGGGGATGACAACTGTTAAAGTATAGGAATTTATGTTGGTTTGTGGGTTTGTTGTATAGACTGGTGGAAAGTGTATGTTTGTTTAATTTTATCATGACGTCTAAGAAAGGGACAGATGTGTATGAGTACTCCATGGTAAATTTAATTGTATTGTGGAAGTTGTTGCAGAAAGTAAAAAAGTTTTTTAGTTTTTCTAATCCATGAGTCCATAATAAGAAAATGTCATCAATGTATCTAAAATAATGTGATGGTTTATATTGTGAATTGTCTAGTATCTTTCTTTCTAGAATGTGCATAATAAAGATATTGGCATAACTAGGTGCCATTTTCGTGCCAATTGCTGTGCCACTAATCTGTAAATAGTGTTTGTTGTTGAATTTAAAATTATTATGTGTTAAAATGAATTTTATTAATTGGCATATATCTGTGATTTGGTTGTTAGGTAGTTCGCTTTTACTAAGGAACTCATGGCAAGCTGATACTCCTTCAACATGTGGAATGTTCGTGTACAGAGACGTAGCATCCATTGTTACTAGGATGTTATCATCGCGGACTAAGTTAATGTTTTGTAATTTGTTGAGAAAGTCAGTAGTGTCTCTAATATAATTAGGTATGTCAGGCAATAAAGGTTTTAGAATATTGTCTATATACCCAGATATAAATTCTGTGAGGGCACCAATGCCTGATATTATGGGTCTGCCAGGTGGTGTGATTTTAAGGGCTTTTGAAATTTTATAGATCTCTTCATTATTTGATTGTTTAGTATGATGTGGGTTGGATGAAGAGGTGTTAGGGTGTTTTTCTGAAATGATTTTGGGGAGTTTATGTAGTTTTGGGATAGTGTAGAATGTTGCTGTTTTGGGATTCTCAGGAATAAGAGATTTTATTTTATTTTTTATGTTGTGATTCAGGTTCTGAATGAGAAGTGATAATTCTGTTTTGTAAGTGCTAGTCGGATCTAGAGGTAAGGGTACATAGAACCTGTTATTTTGAAGTTGTGATTCTGCTTCTTTAATATAGTTGTTAGTGTCTAAGATAGTTATAGCTCCGCCCTTATCGGCTGGTACAATAATTATGTCTCGGTTGTTTTTAAGTGTATAGATGGCTTTGTGTTCTACTTTGGATAAGTTGTGTTTTTTGTTCCGTGTTCTTTGTTTTTTAAGAAGTTATCCATGTGTTGTCTGGCTTTGTTAGCATATTGATCCAAGTATTGGTTATGTTCGCTTGGTGGAGTCCATAGGGTATTATTTTTCGTAAGAGGAAGTTTGGAGCATGATTGGTTAGCGCTGTTGTCAGTAGAAGTGGATTTTTTGTCTGAGAAATATTCTTTTAATCTCAGTCTACGAAGGTATTTTTCCATATCGTAGCAAATGTTTAGAGGGTTTAGTGGCTGTGAGGGGTAGAATGATAACCCTTTATTTAATAAAGAGGTTCCTCCTTGGGTGACATATACAAATATTTAAAAAAAAAATCTGTCACTTTCTGTGTCACGTGATGTAAACAATCTCTCTCCTCAAACGCTCTCGCGAAATACGTTTCTAATTTAAATTTTAAAATCATTTGTTTCTGATGAAGGACCGAGGATGGTCTGAAATATAAAATATAATAATAGAAATAAACAAATACTGTCAAAAAAATACATTTTTAAACTTACAACTCTTTAGCAGTTTTTCCTATACATATTAAGACAGTATACGTGGATCATCACTATATATATATATATATATATATATATATATATATATAACTCACGAAGATTAACGAAATGTTTATAAACAACTGACAAATTGAAATTATTTTTTAACATTATTTTTGATCGATTAATTTCATATATCTTGTGTGCGTGTTTGGGTTTCATTAAAAATGACAGACAAGGTATTATGGTTAAATTTTTTATATAATTTTTCAGGGGATCTTATTCTTTTTCCTTTTTTGAGTACATAAATTATAGAAAAATTGTTCAAATTCTTTATTTATCTGAATGCTTTCAGCTATTCTTTTAGCCATTATTGCGGATGGATTTTGTTTTACGTGTAGCGGAATGTATGAAGTATTATGTATCTTTGTAGAGTTGTAAGTTTTATGTACCGAACATAGTAAGCACATTGTTAACATGTTCATAGTTGATATTATTGAATGTTGGGTTTTTCTTTTTTATTAATAATGCCTTCATTATTTTTAGCATATTTTTTTTTTTTTTTGCATCTGAGTAATAGTATGATATATATATATATCCAACATTTGGATAATTTTTTATTAATTTGGTTCTAAGCTTTCGGCTCACATGAGTCATCTTCAGAGAGGTTATTTAGACGGTAATACAATAACATCCACCATCACCGACAATTTTATTTTGTGTTGACATAAAACTCGCTAGGCAATGGCAATAGTTACCAAAAATAACAAATGTAGTTCGCAAATTTGCAATGCGGTTCTATGACATCACACCACGTGATAGCGCGAAATGACAACAGAACCATGTATTCAAATGCAATGTAATGTGTTATGGCCAGGTCGGTGATGGTGGATGTTATTGTATTACCGTCTTAATAACCTCTCTGAAGATGGCTCATGTCAGCCGAAAGCTTAGAACCAAATTAATAAAAAATTGTCCAAATGTTGGAGAATTTTTGTTTTTATTTTCAACTGAAATTAAAGCCAAAATACGACGTTTAGAACGGCTCATGATTAAACATAATAGACATTCATTGTTTCTTATATTTAACAGTATATGTTTAGAAAATTATTTGCTGCCTCGATACACTAAATATATATGTGTGTGTGTGTGTGTGTGTGTGTGTGTGTGTGCGCGCACACATATACAAGGTCTGCTGGAAAGTGTTTGATCTGGCCAAAAATAGTTTCCAAAATAGAAAAGTTTGCTTATATTTTGGGATGTGAAATAGCCTGAGAACTTCTCATCCCCCTCCTTAAAATGTACACACTTCATTGACATCAATTTCTTTCTTGTCAAATCCTTGAATTAAGTATCCATTTTCCGGGTGTCAACCTTCTCCTTAGCAATTAAAACAAATGGATTAAAAGAAAGAAAGAACAGGCCAAGGAACCTTTCCCCAAATTAGCTACTGAAACACTGGCGGCTTCTTAGTTTTATGTGAGGCTTAATAAATGAACCAATTACAACAAAAGAAATGTTAAGTGGAAGCTGTTTCTAAAAATAGCATTCCAATCAGTGAAGTTGTTAGAGAAATGACTTAAAGGCCTTGTTGGAAATTCACAGTGAGAAAAAAAAAGTTATATCAACAACTCCATTTTACTGGCCTGGACATTCTTCCCTAGCCTTTTAATTTTTTTTTTTTTTTTAATCGTATCACCCCGAGCAAGGCGGTAACGCCACTGATGTGCAGGGGGCTACGTAATAGTGAAAAGATCGGAAAAGAGAAAGCCGGAAACCACATCCTAAACAGGGAACAAGGGATGAGCCTCTTAACCTGTTCAATAGACGTGGGTGGAGTGTGAACCGGGCGATAGATTTATAAATAAGTTTAAATTTAGATTTAGATTTCATGAAGGCTTACTATAACTTGTATGACAAATCAACAAATTTTTATTAAATTATTGCAACAATTGACATAAACAAAACCAAATGTAACACAAGGTCTTATAACTGGAGCACCAAGTAATAACTGAATTGTCCAGTGTGAGGAGAGTGTTTCCTCACAAATCAAACCTTTAGAAAAAAAAGAAAGAGAAAAAATTTTTCTTACTTCAAAGCAGATCCCCTAACTGCAGATCCATAGGTAACATTGCATGCGACTATTAAAGTCTAACATTAAAATAGTTTTTGTTGAAGTGGAAGTGGGGGGGGGGTTGTTTATCAGCAATCAGATTGTTTTATTTTTTTACCTGACCTCATTTGATATAATGAGAACAAAACTAGCAGTTAAAACCCCCCAAAAAATGTCTGTAACTATCAAGAGGTTGTAATTCTTAAATTTCAGTTTAAGAAGGGCTAAAAATAGCTTGATTGTTTTTCAAATTACTTGCATATATAAGCTGTTTATTAACATTTTAAGTCCTTTTGTTCTTGTTAATCTTTATTTTTACTGTTTAAGTTCTTTATTTTCTATTCATCAATAATAAATTTGCATTTTAAAAGGATTTAGCTGTATTCAGGATCATTGAGTCAATGAGAACGATTTTTTTCCTTAGCTGCATAGTATGTGCTTTACCAGTTTTGAATTTAGTTTTCCTTCTCCTAGACTGGTTGCCCCCCCCCCAAGGCTATAAAATCCAGTATGTTCTTTTATTGATGACCCAGCCCTGCAGTAGATAATACTGCATTGCATAATGCCAGAAATTCGATAAGGTTAATTTTGTTTGACACTGGGCCACAGTAGGCCTGACATATAGAAGGCACCACTAATAAAAAATCCATGTGATTTTAATAAAGTACTAATCTTCAAACGGCACGTGACAAAATTTGGGCCTAATTAGATTATTAGTTTACAAATTATAGTTATTTAAGTGAAGCTACTGTTGCAAATGGAAAAACAATGGAAAAATATGAATTTCGTTTGTTGATAATGCATTGCTTTCTGATGAAAAAATAATACTGTTCATGCAAAGTAATGGCTTGATAAGTTATTTGGACTCGGCTCCATTGGAAACAACAGTTAAGAGGTGGTGTGCCGACTTTAAATGCGGTCGTACAGACACAAATGATGCTGAATGCTCAGATCACCCAACATTGGCAGTTGTCTCGGAAAACACAAAAAAAAATCCACAAATTTTTTTTAACTTTTTTTTTTTTTTTTTTTTTTTAATCATCTCACCCCAAGCAAGGCATTCCACTGCCACTATTGCGCATGGGGCTACATAGGGGAAGGTAAAGAGAAGGAATGGTTAGACATAGGGAATGTCAGGAGGAAGGTGACAGATAAATAAGGATAGCGAGGATGAGGGTTGGGAAGAGTGCTTGATAGAATGGGAGCAGATTAGTGTGTTAGGAGGTGTCTATTGACCTTACATTTAAACTCCTGGAGATTGTAGCCGTCGGGGAAGCAATCGTTTGGAAGAGAATTAACTGATCATAAATTGAAGTTGCATGAGATAGCAGAGGGGTTGAATATATTAGAAGGAAGTGTATTCACCATTTTGCATGAACATTTGTCAATGAGAAAGCTGTGTTCAAAGTGGATGCCGTGTTTGCTCACAGTCAATCAAAAGCAACAATGTGTCAACAATTCAGAGCATTGTTTGCAACTGTTTTAACAATACAATGAGATTTTGCATAAATATGTGATAATGGATGAAACATGGATCCACCACTTCATTCCGGAATCAAATTGGCAGTCAGCTGAGTGGACAGCAGCAGGTGAAATCTGTCCAAAGCTACTAAAGACGCAAACATCAGCATGCAAGGTTTTGGCTTCCATAGTTTGGGATGTACACGGTTCCTTGATTACCTTGAGAAAGGAATAACCATCAATAGTGAATATTATATAGCATTAATGGAGTGTTTGAAGGAAGAAATTGTTAAAAAATGGCTATAAATAAAGAAGAAAAAGTAATCTGTCACTAAGAAAATGCACCATGTAACTAGTTGATTGCAATGATGGCAAAGCTACATGAATTGCATGTTATTTCCCAAAAACTTTCTGATGCTCACACATGTCCAAACAAACAAAACAAAAAAGCCTATATGAAAAAAATCTTTATCATCATTCATAATATAGTGCACATTAAGTATTGGATGAAAAAGAACCCACACACAGTGCTTAGCTTTCTCAGAACAGAGCTTATCATGCAATGCTCCTTACGAATTTATTTACCAGAATTACACAAAAGTGTCTTGAATTACTAAAGAGTAAATTTGTTCAGTAAAATCACCATTGGCTTCAACTACAATCTTCAAACGACTTTGGGGTCACCTGTATCTCTTCTGAACAATCTCCTTGTGGATTTTGGTGAATTCTTGCATAATCCTTGCATTCAGTTCGTCTTTGGTATTAAAGAGTTTGTGTTTTGACTGCAGCCCACACATAATAATTAAGGGGGTTGCAGTCTAGGGAGTTAGGTGGCCAGATGTAAAGTGATGTGGCTGTAGAAATTGTCCGACAGCCATGACTGAGTTCTCCTGCTTGTGTGACATGGTGCAGAGTCCTGTTGCCAGACATAAGCATCCAGCAGTCACCCTCTTGATCCAGGAAAGTACTACCTCTTCAAGGCACTTCATGTTGAGTCCGAGGTCTTGTGGGAAGATGAATAGAAACCTAACATTGCCATCACTAGTCATCACTCCAAACACCATGAAGTTGACTAGATATATCACCCAATTCTTTCCTAATTCTCTGCACTGTCCTCAGATTGGCACAAAAACATCTGACATGTTTGGATTGAAATTTCTGGCACAAATGCAAAGTAGTACAGTATGCTGTTTCCAAATTTCTGGCGGATGAAAATTGCGTGATGGTATTTTTTTCCCTAAAAAGGGAAAAAATGACCCTACTAAGCTGTACAGGTGACAAAATAAAAAACAACAAAATTAAAAATATAATTTGGCAACAATTTATCTATAGCACCCTCTGTGTGTGTGTATGTATATATATATATATATATATATATATATATATATATATATATATTGTAACAAAGTTGTAGAACACGTAAGTTTTTTTATCTACTGTTCATGCATTTACTTTTATAAAGAGTGCTCGATACGTAGAGCATTATATTGTAATGCTTGTTACAAGAGTTTATAAATTCATAGTATCACTACACAAAAATTTTCATGTTTCAAAGCTGCTACATGTGATGCTTCTCATCAGGTGATAAGTTGAAATGAAAATTAAATGGTGAAAACGGTTTATTTATGGTGATATGATGTTTAAGTGAATGTGGGCTTGGGTTAGGAGACGTAGCTTAGTTTAAGACAGGTTCCTTATTTATTTTGTCTGGGTACTTCTCATATTGGGAGTTATGGTTTTTTTTAGGAAGGGTAGACATTTTTGTTTATTTTTCTGCTATCTATGTGTGATTGGAGTGGGGGTTGCTGTTAATGAAAACGATTTAAGTGAATGTGGATAGGGAGGTTAGTATGATCTAGTTGTCAGTTTTTAGTCATAGAGATACAGCTTTGGGTTAGGAGAAGGGTGTTGGGTAGCTTAGTTTTGGATTTTTTCGTTTAGTTTTGGTAATTCTTATATTGGGATATATGGTTTTTTAAGGAAGTGTAGATAGTTTTTATTTTACTACTATTTATAGGTGGATGGAATTGCTGTTAATATATCTATATATATATATATATATATATATATATATATATTGTTTCAAGTGTAGATTTATTGTTGTCGTTATTATACATATTATGATACATTAAGTGTCTATAATGATATTTGTAATGCTACACTTGTTCTGAGTCTAAAGTTGACTCTCTTCAGGCGAATAAACTTGTGACTTTACATATCTAGATCTGCTTTTCTGATAGCCAAGGTATCTTGTATAAATAGATAATTGAAAGTATTGTGGGGTTGGCGATTTTCCACATTAGCACGTTAAGTTTCTTCTGGTCAAGGTATTGTGCATAAATAGACAAGTAGATAAATAAATCAACTGGTGACCACCAAGTTGAAGGTATTGTGGGGTTGGGGTTTTTTACATTAGCACGTTAAATTTCCTTTGTGGCACCTTCCTTATTGAGGAATTGTTTTCTATTGGTCATCTGGTTTTTTATTTTGTTTTTATGCTTTATAATTGTTTTTTATGGGTCTTCTAAATTTTTTTTATTGCTTAGGGGATACTGTTTGAATTTGGTGTGTGTATGTATGTGTGTGCGTGTGTAAGTGTTTTTTTTTCTCGGTATGTGTGTTTTAGGTACTTTGTGTTGTTTTGTTGAGCAAAGTTTTGTATATTTTTATGAATATTTCTTCCTGCACTATGAGTGTGTCATAATCTGCATTTTGGTAGAGAGGTATTACTTTGAACTTACCTCCACTGCATTCATGTAAACGTTTGGAGGCATAGAATTTTCTGTTATTTGCTATTTTGATGTTACTTCTGTGAAGGGCTACCCTTTTATTCAGGCCTTGTGTCATCCCCACATATATTTTTGCACATTTATTGCATTTTAGAGCCTAAACTACATTTCTCATGTTGCAGCTCAGATCCGTTTTTATTTCAAATGTAGATGTGTTTTTGAACTTGAGGTATTTTTCTTCTATTATTATGTTGCATACCCCACATCTTTTTTGTTGCATTTTGTGACCCCCTGCGATGTGTGCTGTTCGAATTTTGAGGAGGACACAACATTTGTACCCCAGCATCATTTTGTTGATATTCTGTTCTAAGTCTATCATCAAAAATTGGTAGGAGTCATGGAACTCCTGTACTGACAACAAACTACACCAAGTGACACAAACTATTGGAAAAAAAGAAACCAATAAAAGGATGTCAAAAAGAGAAGTGGTAATTGCCAGATTCCAAATAGGACATACCTGTATCCCCCACTCATACTTACTGAAAGGAGAAGAAGTACCAATCTGCATACCATGCCAAGAACCCTACACAGTACACCATATACTGACAAACTGCATAGACCTTGAACAGATCCGACTAAAACATTATCAAGAAAATAATCTAAGGGATATTTTCAACAAGGCTGACCCTAAAAATATTCTCAGATTCCTAAGAGAGACGAAACTATACAACAAGATATAGTCAAAACGTTCCTCTGAATCATAAGTAACATTTAATTTCCACCCATCATACTATAACAACTAATGTTTCAGCATTAAATGACCCATAAAGTGTTGATTTGCCATAAAACAAACCAATCAATCAATCTGTTCTAACTCTATAAGGAAGACAATGACATGGCTGTAATAGAGAATCCTATTCCTTGTCAAATTAATTTTTTGGGGGGTGGGGGCATTTCCCAACCCAAGTTCCCCAAACTTTTAGATAATACTTTATGCTTGGCCTTGAAGGAAGGAATTGTCACTCATCTGAAAAAAAAATTTACAAGTATCAACCCTCAAATTAACAATCCGTTATCTTCATTAGGGAACAGGCTAGTGTTATGGACGTCAGTTAATTGGCAGCACTAATCTCTACTCCAGCAAATATGTGGCAAGCAATTAGAGATTTGTCAAAATAGTGGCTTTTATTCCCACTTAATAGCAAAATAAAATTTCTGAAAAAATTGCAAGGTGCATTCCAATAGTTCAGGAGAGACATTTATTAATTTTTAACAAGTACAAACTCTAATCTCCTTCAAAGTTGAATTCACTGACTTGAATGCTCTTGTTGTAGTGATCTAACCACTTTGTGAAGGTCTTCATGGAAGTCATCAAAATTGAAGGTATCCAGTGCCCTTGTCACAGCCTCCTTCAACTTCTCAAGTTCTTCAAAATGATTGCTCTTGAGGTTCTCCTTCAGTTTGGGGAACAACCAAAAATCACAGGGACTAAGGATTGGATTACAGAGAGAATGATGGACAATTTTGATGCCCATCTATGTCGATAAAATTTTATTGCATAGTCAGCTCCCATATTGTCTTCCTGTCTCAACTACATTTTGCAAACAAATGATCTGTAACAAGCAGTGTTTCATAAATTGTGTTCAAAAACTTGTTAGAGCCATCTCATTCAATCTGGAATAACAAAAGTTGGCAGGTCAGCTTATTCAATGTATAGTAATAATATACTAAAATTAAGATAACCTAGGACAACTCCCACTCCTAAAAAATAATATACTAAAATTAAGATAACCTAGGACAACTCCCACTCCTAAAAAATAATATACTAAAATTAAGATAACCTAGGACAACTCCCACTCCTAAAAAATAATATAATAAATTAAGATAACCTAGGACAACTCCCACTCCTAAAAAATAATATACTAAAATTAAGATAACCTAGGACAACTCCCACTCCTAAAAAATAATATACTAAAATTAAGATAACCTAGGACAACTCCCACTCCTAACAAATAATATACTAAAATTAAGATAACCTAGGACAACTCCCACTCCTGAAAAATAATATACTAAAATTAAGATAACCTAGGACAACTCCCACTCCTGAAAAATAATATACTAAAATTAAGATAACCTAGGACAACTCTGACTCCTGAAAAATAATATACTAAAATTAAGATAACCTAGCACAACTCCCACTCCTAAAAAATAATATACTAAAATTAAGAAAAAATAACCTAGGACAACTCCCATCCTAAAAAATAATATACTAAAATTAAGATAAAACCTTAGGACAACTCCCAACCTGAAAAATAATATAACCTAAAATTAAGATAACCTAGGACAACTCCCACTCCTAAAAAATAATATACTAAAATTAAGATAACCTAGGACAACTCCCACTCCTAAATAATATACTAAAATTAAGATAACCCTAGGACAACTCCCACTCCTGAAAAATAATATACTAAAATTAAGATAACCTAGGACAACTCCCACTCCTGAAAAATAATATACTAAAATTAAGATAACCTAGGACAACTCTGACTCCTGAAAAATAATATACTAAAATTAAGATAACCTAGGACAACTCCCACTCCTAAAAAATAATATACTAAAATTAAGATAACCTAGGACAACTCCCACTCCTAACAAATAATATACTAAAATTAAGATAACCTAGGACAACTCCCACTCCTGAAAAATAATATACTAAAATTAAGATAACCTAGGACAACTCCCACTCCTGAAAAATAATATACTAAAATTAAGATAACCTAGGACAACTCTGACTCCTGAAAAATAATATACTAAAATTAAGATAACCTAGGACAACTCCCACTCCTAACAAATAATATACTAAAATTAAGATAACCTAGGACAGCTCCCACTCCTGAAAAATAATATACTAAAATTAAGATAACCTAGGACAACTCCCACTCCTGAAAAATAATATACTAAAATTAAGATAACCTAGGACAACTCTCACTCCTGAAAAATAATATACTAAAATTAAGATAACCTAGGACAACTCTCACTCCTGAAAAATAATATACTAAAATTAAGATAACCTAGGACAACTCCCACTCCTAAAAAATAATATACTAAAATTAAGATAACCTAGGACAACTCTCACTCCTGAAAAATAATATACTAAAATTAAGATAACCTAGGACAACTCTCACTCCTAAAAAAAAAAAACTTAAAACTTCTGGAATGCTGCTCATAATTCTGAACAAACTTTGGGAGAAAAAAAAAAGTTTTTTTTTTTTCTGCAATTAAATATGATCATTGAAAATATTTAAAAAAGAAACAAACAGACTATGATTCCACTAACACAAGGCACAGAAAGTAGGGTTTCTAAATAAAAATGTTGTAATGATAGCAAGCGGCACATATTATGAGGATATGTAGAACAGATAACAGTTCATGAAGATTAAGTTTAGTGATTAGGGAATTTACTTTCAGGAGTCTCTTTCACACTGCAGATGTCTGTGTGGAACTTTATCCTCACCAATAATTGGAGTAGATAGACTAACCTATCACCCAGTTCACACTCCACCCTCGTCTATTGAACAGGTGAAGAGGCTCGTCCCTTGTTCCCTGTTTAGGATGTGGTTTCCGGCTTTCTCTTTCCCAATCTTTTTACTCTTTCTTTTATTTTCAATTGGAGTAGATAGACTAAACTATCACCCAGTTCACACTCCACCCTCGTCTATTGAACAGGTGAAGAGGCTCATCCCTTGTTCCCTGTTTCGGATCTGGTTTCCGGCTTTCTCTTTCCCAATCTTTTCTCTCTTATGCAGCCTCCTGCACATCAGTGGCATTACCTCCTTGCTCGGGGTGATATGATTAAAAAAAAAAGAATAGAATATAAGAGAAATGAGGATGAGTAATTGGTGTATGTTGCATAGCAGGTCCTAGCAATAATGGTCTAGACTGGTTGAATGAAAGAATATAGTTTGGCAAGAAATGTGCCATTGGCAGGTCAGCTTATTAGATGAATCATAATTATAGATAGTTTTTCTATATGTAGTGTTTCTTCAGAATGTAGGTGATCATGGCTCCCTAAAACTTCCTATTCTTTGTAGCACTTAATAAATTTTTTTTTTTTTTTTTTTAAACATTTCACCCCGAGCAAGGCGGAAATGCCACTGATGTGCAGGGGTTTACATAAATGTAAAAAGATTAATTAGAAAAGAGTTAGAAAGGAACAATAGAAAGCAGGTGCGATGACAGATACATAGGTGGAGAGAAAGGGAAGGTTATACAGGGGTGGGGAGAGAGCTAGAGTCCAGTGGTTAGTAGATGAGTATTGACTTTGCATTTAAATTTCTGGAGGTTGTAGCCGTCAGGAAAGCAAGAATACGGGAGCGAGTTCTACAGGCGGGAAGTGCGAGAGATTTGTCTCTTCTAAACATTGTTCTGTCATATATTTACTGAAGCTCACTAAGTGTTGTTTTCTTCTGTTTCTCTTGCCTTTCACTCTGTGAGTATCAGATTTTTTAGACCTGTTTTTCTTATTATATGCTCTACGAATTTCAGCTCTCTCTTCCGGATATTAAATATAAATTTTCTTTTTGTTTCTATTTTCTCTAAAACTTTGACATTGCTCACATTTTCGCTTCATGGCATCCTCAGCATCCTTCTGTAGAATTACATTTCTGTTGCTTCAAGTCTCTTGTTCATCTGTGAGGAGATTGTCCAGCATTCACTGCCTATAGAAGGACTGATATTACATAACAGTTCAGTACTCTTTTCTTTGTTTTTGCTGCTTCAAGTCTCTTCATCTGTGAGGAGATTGTTCAGCATTCACTGCCATATAGGAGGACTGATATTACATATCAGTTCACTACTTTTTGTTTCTAATGAAATTCTGTTGTTTTTTAATACTTTTTGTTTATGGAAGGCATCCATGGGTATCCCAGCTTTTGGATTTTAGTGTCATACATTCCGTTTTCTGTTAAAACACTTTCCAGATAATTGCAATAATCTAGGACATTTATAACTGCTTCTCCTAATAGAAAATCACAAAACTTTTAGGAATGTTTCTCATAAGTATAAAAGAGCAGATGAAATATCTGAAAAAAAAGAAAAAGACTTCTTCACATCATGAATGACTGGTTCATAAGTTTGAAATGAAAAAGAATTGCATCAAAGAAAATTTCTTTGTAAACATAGTGTTTCTTACTGTGACCCTGAATATGTCTATGTTTGTGGGATAAGTCAAACGTTATGCCTGATTTCTGTCCTCATGGCTGTCTGTTGTTTGGTTTGCCATTTGTGTTACTGTGTCTAAGAAGGTAGAAATTGATGGCAGACATGTTTATCTAGCTATTCATGTGGTGGGGTTTGCATGGAATTATTAAAGAACATGCAAAGAAAAAGAGTTCTGTAAGAAAATTAATAATCTGAAAAGCCAAGAAGAACTTTTGAGACAAACTGCTTAAAGATTCATGTGTGAAAATATTCTAACAAACATAAGTATTAATATAAGATTCTATACTGGACAGGTGTTAATATAAGATTCTATGCTGGACAGGTGTAGATATAAGATTCTATGCTGGACAGGTGTGAATATAAGATTCTATGCTGGACAGGTGTGAATATAAGATTCTATGCTGGACAGGTGTGAATATAAGATTCTATGCTGGACAGGTGTGAATATAAGATTCTATGCTGGACAGGTGTGAATATAAGATTCTGTGCGGACAGGTGTGAATATAAGATTCTATGCTGGACAGGTGTGAATATAAGATTCTATGCTGGACAGGTGTGAATATAAGATTCTATGCTGGACAGGTGTGAATATAAAGATTCTATGCTGGACAGGTGTGAATATAAGATTCTATGCTGGACAGGTGTGAATATAAGATTCTATGCTGGACAGGTGTGAATATAAGATTCTATGGACAGGTGTGAATATAAGATTCTATGCTGGACAGGTGTGAATATAAGATTCTATGCTGGACAGGTGTGAATATAAGATTCTATGCTGGACAGGTGTGAATATAAGATTCTATGCTGGACAGGTGTGAATATAAGATTCTATGCTGGACAGGTGTGAATAGGATTCTATGCTGGACAGGTGTGAATATAAGATTCTATGCTGGACAGGTGTGAATATAAGATTCTATGCTGGACAGGTGTGAATATAAGATTCTATGCTGGACAGGTGTGAATATAAGATTCTATGCTGGACAGGTGTAGACATAAGATTCTATGCTGGACAGGTGTGAATATAAGATTCTATGCTGGACAGGTGTGAATATAAGATTCTATGCTGGACAGGTGTGAATATAAGATTCTATGCTGGACAGGTGTGAATATAAGATTCTATGCTGGACAGGTGTGAATATAAGATTCTATGCTGGACAGGTGTGAATATAAGATTCTATGCTGGACAGGTGTGAATATAAGATTCTATGCTGGACAGGTGTGAATATAAGATTCTATGCTGGACAGGTGTGAATATAAGATTCTATACTGGACAGGTGTGAATATAAGATTCTATGCTGGACAGGTGTGAATAAGATTCTATGCTGGACAGGTGTGAATATAAGATTCTATACTGGACAGGTGTTATACTATACTGGACAGGTGTTAATATAAGATTCTACACTGGACATAAAGTGGGGAGATTGATTTTATATTGTAATCAAGTAATAAGCATCTCGTACATGAGTAAAAATATGTTTTTAGCCCATCTACACATGATGCATATTTTCAAGAAATATAATTTTTCAACAACATTATATTAAATTGTTATATTAACCAACAAGATGCAAAGTTGGTGCACTTTGCAAGATTCATATTAACTCAATGCAATGACTAGATATTGCCTTCAATTTTAGCATAGCCACTCTTTATGCATTCAATCAAGTGTTGCATCTGTGAGTTTCACTGAGTACACCTTCCCTTTAGTATAGTCCAGAAAATGAAGTCAGTTCTTTCTTCTTTAGACAAAACCATATTTTATCTGTTGAGGTAAAAAAAACATAGTTAATAAAATTTCCTGTGTGTCCAGACTTTAGAGAGACCTTGTTTATATATATATATATATATATATATATATACACTTTTATTATTTTTCCCCTTGTCCATTTATTCACATCATCAGCAACAGATTTTCTTCTCGTAATTTGTTTCCCCATTTACAGTTCTGACGAGAGGGGATGAAAGCGGTCGACTGGTATTTTTTGTTTTAAAATGTTAAAATTATCATGGTCTATAGTAAAAAATTCCTTGCCTTAAACACCATTTTATATATATATATATATATAATTCCAGGTGAAGAGGAGTCAAGGTTTTTTTTATTTTGAGTGCTCTGGCATTTATTTTATTATAAACAGTACTCAATATAATGAGAGCTTAATATAATTATATAGTTATGTATAATGATAAATAATTTTTTAAAATATGGAAGATTTTACAGAATTCTTTAATTTAAGCCCTGCAACTTCGGTAATGATCTTCCACTGTTGTTGTCTGCTACAACAAATTAGTCAAGTGGATATGGAAACTGTACCAAATGATTTTAAATAACTTTATAAAAAGATCTTAGGAACAGCCTGTATATAATAATTCAATTTCTGCTTGTCTGTTAATATAACACTGCAAAAAGAGTAGTGCATTGTTTGCTTTAGTATTAAGCGTTGCTGTATTTTTACCTATCAAGTAGATGTTTAAAAAGAGCAAGACATCAATTCTGAGATAGGTTTTGCTTTTGTTTTCGTTGCCTCACAGAGTACAAATGAAGACAAATCGATCCTCTCATTGTAAGGTATGTCTCTGCTTCGAATGTTGGAAAAGTAATGCTTTTTGAAGATACAAAATGAGACGTCTAGGGGAAAAAAATGCTGTTATAGTTGTTTTCTGAAGCTGGCATCTTGCCAAGTAGATGCAGAAATCCAGAGGCATTGTAGAATGGTAAAAGATGCCTTCCACAAGCTAAACAAAATATGTAATATCAATTGTCTGATGTGACTATAAAAAGCCAAAGGTGTGAGCTTGGAATCAGAAATGTCAAAATCAACCAAATCTAGGTATTTACCAATTCCCAATGATGGGAAATCTGACGTAGAATTCTGAAGGTGCATTGGAATAGGGAAAGATTTCTTCTAAAATCTAAACAAACTATTAAGAAACTGAAGAATTTCATTCAAAACAAAGAAGTCATGAATTGCTATGTAATGTTAATTTCCTTACAACAGAAATGTGGTCCTCATGATAGCCAACAAAACTTTATCGAATGAAAAATGTTAGCAACAAAACTTTATCAATGAAAAATGTTAGCAACAAAACTTTATCGAATGAAAAATGTTAGCAACAAAACTTTATCGAATGAAAAATGTTAGCAACAAAACTTTATCGAATGAAAAATGTTAGCAACAAAACTTTATCGAATGAAAAATGTTAGCAACAAAACTTTATCAATGAAAAATTGAAAAAACTTTACAAAAATGAAAAATGTTAGCAACAAAACTTTATCGAATGAAAAATGTTAGCAAAAAACCAATAAAAAGTTAGAAAAAACTTTATCGAATGAAAAATGTTAGCAACAAAACTTTATCGAATGAAAAATGTTAGCAACAAAACTTTATCGAATGAAAAATGTTAGCAACAAAACTTTATCAATGAAAAATGAACAAAACTTTAAAAATCGAATTGAAAAAGTTAAACAAAACTTTATCGAATGAAAAATGTTAGCAACAAAACTTTATCGAATGAAAAATGTTAGCAACAAAACTTTATCGAATGAAAAATGTTAGCAACAAAACTTTATCGAATGAAAAATGTTAGCAACAAAACTTTATCGAATGAAAAATGTTAGCAACAAAACTTTATCGAATGAAAAATGTTAGCAACAAAACTTTATCGAATGAAAAATGTTAGCAACAAAACTTTAATCGAATGAAAAATGTTAGCAACAAAACTTTATCGAATGAAAAATGTTAGCAACAAAACTTTATCGAATGAAAAATGTTAGCAACAAAACTTTATCGAATGAAAAATGTTAGCAACAAAACTTTATCGAATGAAAAATGTTAGCAACAAAACTTTATCGAATGAAAAATGTTAGCAACAAAACTTTCTTGAAATTGAACCATATTGTTTGTTTGTTTCTGTTTGTTTCTTTTTTCCCTTTGTTTCTTTTTTCCATTTCTTTGTTTCTTTTTTTTTTCATCTTCCTTTCTTTTCCCTCTTTTCCTTTATTTCACTTCTTTCTTTTTCTTTCTCATTCCTTTGTTTATTTCTTTTTTACTTTTTCACTCTTTGCTATTGTTATTATTATTAAATGCTACATTCTTTCTTTTGTCTTTCTGTTTGCTGGTTTATTTCTTTTCTTACTCTATCACCTTATCCTTTCTTTTTTGTAAATGAAAAATATTGAGTACTCTGAGGTTAATGCAAAAATTTTCAGTACAGTAGAGCCTCTGGTCATAGGCACCTCTCATCATTAACAAATCAGTTTATGTATGAGCAAATTTTCTGGAAGAAAAAAAACATCTCAAGACAAACATAAATCGGCAACGTGTTGTGATAAGCCAGGAGTGTTTGCATGAGAGCATTTGGTTTTACTGCTTGAATTTGCCATGCTTTCTCCTGAATTTTATTTTGATCTGTGTGTTATTCTTTTCTTTTGAATGAATTATTAAATAAAGCACAAATGACAAAATAATGATGATGAAATGTAGTTTTTGTCTATATTTTATCCATTTATTGCATTTATCTATTTGTATTAAGTTTAATGATTTTTCACTGAAGTTTAATGACTCATCACTGGCGAAGTTTAATGACTCATCACTGGCGAAGTTTAATGACTCTTCACTGGCGAAGTTTAATGACTCTTCACTGGCGAAGTTTAATGACTCTTCACTGGCGAAGTTTAATGACTCTTCACTGGCGAAGTTTAATGACTCTTCACTGGCAAAGTTTAATGACTCTTCACTGGCAAAGTTTAATGACTCTTCACTGGCAAAGTTTAATGACTCTTCACTGGCGAAGTTTAATGACTCTTCACTGGCGAAGTTTAATGACTCTTCACTGGCGAAGTTTAATGACTCTTCACTGGCGAAGTTTAATGACTCTTCACTGGCGAAGTTTAATGACTCTTCACTGGCGAAGTTTAATGACTCTTCACTGGCGAAGTTTATAAATTCTTGCACAAATTACAGTTGTAAAGTTTTCCCTAAACAATCATCTGGAGTCCAGGAATAGATTAATCAATTTTATATTGATTCCTTTAGGGAAAATAGTTTTGGCTTAGTAACATTTTAGTTCATGAATGACCTTCAGGAATGAATAAAATTCATGAACCAAAGTTCTTATTGTATTTCATAGTTGATGGTAAATTCATGGTAATCAACATGCCACACCTTGAATTTTAAGACAGAGAACCTTTTCTGCCCCCCATCAACATGGCTGATGCTGAACCCCACAAGAGCCTTCATGGGGGGGCATGTTTTCTACTGATTTGAAGGGAAGCAACTATATTGAATCAGCTATACATTCTGTTAGGTATGTTAGTTGACTGAATTATGCCAGTATATTATCATCATCAGAATCTTGCATATTTATAAATCTGCTATTCATCCATACATTTGATATTGCTGCCATATCTTGTCTGGTGCTCTAGCTATATATCTCAAGATTCTTGACAAAATTCAAAGAACAGTGTGTAATAAAACTGATCCTGATCTACTACTAAATTGACAAATGAGTCTCACTGTTGAACTAGTTAGATGCAACGACCACTTCTATTCTAATAATTTCTTTTCTTGCACTTCTCAGTTGTGGAACTTCCTTCTGGTTTCTTGCTTCCCTGCCAATTACAATCTTCAAAGATTTAAATGTCACATCAATGACTATCTTCTGTCTTTCTGAACCCTGTTTCTTTATTTAACTTTCCTCACCTTTCATAACATTCTCATTCTTTCAGATTCTATGACATTATTGCTTTGCTTGGGGTTAAATGATTAAAAATATTTTATAATCTGAATGCATAATGTCATTATTCAATAGCCAGAATATGTTTCCAAGTTTTCTATAATGTTTCCCTATTTTCAAGGCAAATTCTATATTGTTAAATTAAGAATCTCTGTTTCAAAACAGTAAATTCCTTGAGGAATCTTTCAACATATTGAATATCTTAAAATCCCTGATAAGATAAGGAGTGATCTATAGAAAGAAGTTTTTAATCCAGCATCCTTCGGATCAGGTCACTACTGGATCAAAGAAATCACTTTTTAGTCTGAGGAAGTCTTAAGACAAAAGATGTTACATAATATCTTTTTTCAATTTATCATAGTTTTCCTTAAAATAGTTTTTGAGGTATAAAAATTTATACAATATTTTCATGTGTGCATGTAGATAATTTTTGTGTGTGTGTATATATATATATATATATATATATATATATACATACACACACACATATATATATATATATATATATGCATTTACCCTGTGGGATTTATTTAAATCTGTTTATTTCGATTTCAGGTGAGTAAAAAGTGGTGCATATCAAATCTCTCACACTTTGTTGATGTTAAGCCTGGATTATCCAAGTTAAAAATATACAGATCCAGACTAATCTTTTATTCATTAACATTTGATATTCATGCTGGCCATTGAAACTGGTTATGATGCATGAGAGACAGAGGATAAGAGAATTATAGAAATAGAGAGTGGGAAAAGGGAGAGAGAGGTAGAAAGAGAGAAGGAAAAGGAGAGAGAGATACACAACTGGAAAGGTGGAGAAAGAGAGAGAGAGACAGTTGCAGAAGAAAAGGTGGAAAGTCAATGTGTAAGGTGGGAGTGGAAAAATAAAGAGAGAAAGAAAAGTTGAGGGAGAAAGGTGAGGAGAGGTAGAGGAAAATGTTGAGAGAGAGAGAAAGGTGAAGAGAGGAAGAGGAAAATGTTGAGAGAGAGAGAAAGGTGAAGAGAGGAAGAGGAAAATGTTGAGAGAGAGAGAAAGGTGAAGAGAGGAAGAGGAAAATGTTGAGAGAGAGAGAAAGGTGAAGAGAGGAAGAGGAAAATGTTGAGAGAGAGAGAAAGGTGAAGAGAGGAAGAGGAAAATGTTGAGAGAGAGAGAAAGGTGAAGAGAGGAAGAGGAAAATGTTGAGAGAGAGAGAGAGAAAGGTGAAGAGAGGAAGAGGAAAAAGTTGAGAAAGGGAGAGGAGAGAAAAGTTGAAGAGAGAGAGGAAAAGGTTGAAGAGAGAAGAGAAAAGTTGAGAGAGAAGAGAGGGAAGAGAGGAAAAGAGGAAAATGAGAGAGAGAGAGAAAGGTGAAGAGAGGAAGAGGAAAATGTTGTGAGAGAAAGAGATGTGAAGAGAGGTAGAGGGAAATGTTGAGAGAGAGAGAAAGGTGAAGAGATGTAGATGGAAATGTTGAGAGAGAGAGAAAGGTGAAGAGATGTAGATGGAAATGTTGAGAGAGAAAGAAAGGTGAAGAGATGTAGAGGAAAATGTTGAGAGAGAAAGAAAGTTGAAGAGAGGTAGAGGAAAATGTTGAGAGAGAGAGAAAGGTGAAGAGAGAAAGAGGAAAATGTTGAGAGAGAGAGAAAGGTGAAGAGAGGAAGAGGAAAATGTTGAGACAGAGAGAAAGGTGAAGAGAGGAAGAGGAAAATGTTGAGAGAGAAAGAAAGGTGAAGAGAGGAAGAGGAAAATGTTGAGAGAGAGAGAGACGTGAAGAGAGGTAGAGGGAAATGTTGAGAGAGAGAGAAAGGTGAAGAGATGTAGATGGAAATGTTGAGAGAGAAAGAAAGGTGAAGAGATGTAGAGGAAAATGTTGAGAGAGAAAGAAAGTTGAAGAGAGGTAGAGGAAAATGTTGAGACAGAGAGAAAGGTGAAGAGAGGAAGAGGAAAATGTTGAGAGAGAGAGAAAGGTGAAGAGAGGAAGAGGAAAATGTTGAGAGAGAGAGAAAGGTGAAAAGAGGAAGAGGAAAATGTTGAGAGAGAGAGAAAGGTGGAGAGAGGAAGAGGAAAATGTTGAGAGAGAGAGAGAAAGGTGAAGAGAGGAAGAGGAAAATGTTGAGAGAGAGAGAGAAAGGTGAAGAGAGGAAGAGGAAAATGTTGAGAGAGAGAGAGAAAGGTGAAGAGAGGAAGAGGAAAATGTTGAGAGAGAGAGAGAAAGGTGAAGAGAGGAAGAGGAAAATGTTGAGAGAGAGAGAGAAAGGTGAAGAGAGGAAGAGGAAAATGTTGAAAAGAGAGAGAGAGAAAGGTGAAGAGAGGAAGAGGAAAATGTTGAGAGAGAGAGAGAAAGGTGAAGAGAGGAAGAGGAAAATGTTGAGAGAGAGAGAGAAAGGTGAAGAGAGGAAGAGGAAAATGTTGAGAGAGAGAGAAAGGTGAAGAGATGTAGAGGAAAATGTTGAGAGAGAATGAAAGTTGTAGAGAGGAAGAGGAAAATGTTGAGAGAGAGAGAAAGGCGAAGAGAGGAAGAGGAAAATGTTGAGAGAGAGAGAAAGGTGAAGAGAGGTAGAGGATATTGAGCAAAGCAAATAGAAAAGTAGGAAAAGTTGGGTGATAAAAATAGTAAAATGGATAAGTGGTTAGAGAAAGGTGAAGAGAGAGTAGAGAGAGAGAATTGTGGTAGGAGAGAGAGAGAAAGAGAGAGCCAGTAATAAAAGGTGATGAGAGAAAGAGGCAGATGGAAATATGAAAAAGATGAGAAATTCAAAAAAGACAAATGGAAATGTGATGAGAAAGAAAGAGGGAAAGTCGGAATAAGTCTGGGTAAAGCAAAAAGGGGGAGTGACTGATGAAAAAAGTGACAATGTAGAAAGAAGGAAAATTGGAGAGAGAGAGGGATGGAAATATATTGAGTGAGAAAGAGGGGAGAAAAAAGAGGTAGAAAAGCGGAGAGAAAGAGTGGGGAGAGAGAGAGAGAGAGATGGAAAGGTAAAGAGAGATGGATGTAATAGTAAAAATAAATAGATGGCCAGATAAAAAGAAAAGGTAAGAGGAAGGTGAGAAGCATTGAAAAGGCACAGTACAAAAGGTGGGGGGGGGGGCAAGCAAAGGTGAAATTGTTATATAGGTAAAAAGTTTGAGAGAAGGAGAGAAAAAAAATGTGGAAAAAGACATGAAGAGAGAGAATGAGTAAGAAATAAAAATAAAAAAGAGAGAAAAGAACCAGCTCAAGAGTGAGAGGGTGACTGAAAAATTCAAATGGACAGACATAAAAAAAAAAGCAGTGTGTATGTGTACGTGTGAGTACAATTTTTTGATAAAATCAGTTGGTTTAATCAGTCATTTATATGCAGGTTGAAAATTGGTTTGGATTTGCAGGGTTTTTTTTTTTTTCTTTCTTTTTTTGCTGTTACTAAATTTGCAAATCAGTGCATCTGTATTGCAAATGCATAATTTTGAACAACAAATAAAATAAAAAAAAATAGCACAATCTACCACACACAATTAGCCTAATGCAAAAACTGTGTCGAGGGTAGATATACAAAAAGAATGATGAAATCAGTATTTTAATGTCTATATATCAAAAGACTGATTTTTTTTCTTTTTTAAACTCTAATGTTCACTATGTACAAGTTGCAAGAGGTTACAGAATAAAAGGTACAGTTTATGGGGGGATATATGGGTAAAATAACAATTAACCCTAGACATCTGTATAGATTTCTGGGACAAGATATTGTAACTATTTACATCATTTGTGCTGTTGCCCTTATCTTTATGACCATATTCACAATGTTTCAGGCATTGAACACTCCGGCCTTCTTCAGGTGATATACACTGGAATTTTGAAGCAACACATGGTCGAGTAAATAAAAGCATTGGTTGAAGTAATCCAAAGAATTTCTTGATCCAAAAAGGTGTGTGGTCCTGGGCATGACAGTAAACTGCAATCCTGGCAGCAAGGCCTCTGATTGGGAGGTTGTGAGGAGCATGGAACCACCTCTTAATTGCTGTTGTTCCCAGGTCCACCCTGACCCGGAGTGGTAGTACCTGTTAGGGTCCCAGCTATGGGCAAATAGTTAACATAAACTGGGGTCAAAACACTATGAAAGTATAAAAATACCCTTTTATAGAAAGAAAAAAAAAAAAAAATATATATATATATATATATATATATAGACTTTTATAAAAAAAAAAAAAAAAATTTTTGAAGGAAAAATTATTACCATAACATATTTTTGAAGGAAAAAAAATTTATTATCAGCAAAACATTTTGAATACAAAATTAGAAGACATTTTCAGTTTTCTAAAATAAAAAAGAATAAAAACAAAACTTTTTTTATCAAAATTTGACTAAATCAACCTTCTCATTATAACTGAACATTAAAAAAAATAACTTAAAACCCCGCTTTTTGG
This sequence comes from Ascarosepion bandense, assembly GCA_037127315.1. Classification (NCBI taxonomy): domain Eukaryota; kingdom Metazoa; phylum Mollusca; class Cephalopoda; order Sepiida; family Sepiidae; genus Ascarosepion; species Ascarosepion bandense. The sequence goes on from JBBBDQ010001450.1 coordinate 93,432, forward strand.
CATTAAATAACCCAGAGAGGTATTGATATGCCATTAAGCAAAATTCAGACTCAAACAAAGAGGTGTGAGTTCAATATCTTGCCACAGCAGAGGGAAGAAAATCTTGGAGAGTTTATTTACTAAATACAATTAATTAAATCTCAATTATCCAGAAAAGGCATGTCACGTGAAATTAGAACAATCTACCCCTGTAGACTAAATAAAGGGTTTGGTTTGAAATTCCAACATATATCACCTGAAGAAAACCAGATCATACAATAACCTAAACATTTTGCTTATCACAATAAAGATGAGGACAACGGTGTTAATGATGTAAATAGTGTAAGTGGTTAACCCTTGTTCTCAGCAATCATGTTCTACTTTGATCTTGATATGACAATCCAGCAGCAAGGCTTCTGATAAAAAAATTGGAGGTTTTGAGGAGCATGGAACCACCTTTTAATTGCTGTTGTTTCTCGGTGCACCTTGACCTGGTGTGGTAGCACCTGTTAGGGCCCCGACTATGAGCAAATAGTAACCCTCTAACTAAAAAAAAATAAAACACTATGTAAGTATAAAAATAGATTTTTATAGTAAAAATACATTTTCATATAAAAATAATTTTAGTAAAAAATAAGAGTTCTACAATTTAAGTATGGTACCCTACTAGGATGTGCATTGTGGTGCAGTGGATATCGGCTCGGAACGAGAAATCGGGGAGCCAAATTCGAATTCGTTGAATTCATTGCATTCACTTACGCACAAATACCCTTGGGAAAGGTATTAATCTGTCTCTTCCCTCCAGTTATGGGTTAAATAACAGGACAGATTGGGTTCTATAGCCTTGGCTGGCAACCAGTCTACCACAGAAAGCAATGGCAAACTACTGCGGGATAATCTTCTGCCCAGTCAGTCATGTATCTTTCGGGACGTGATCGCCCAAGTGTGTATCGGTTATGGCACTTAACTGACTGACACTACTGGGAAATGCCTGAAAACCATAGCATGGGTTGATGTAAATGAAATTTGGGTAGACAAAGCACTTTGAAAACTGTTGATGGTTGCACAAGCATGAAGTTGCTTGTTGTCGTGTGTGTTTTGAACATTCTGATCTTCATCTATTGATCATACCAGATTATGCATTCTCTCTCCCACTAACTGTAACTAAAGTCCACTCAGGCAAATAATCTCTCAGTGGGTTCTCTGGATCTATTTATTTCTTTAAATTAATGTTCACTCTGTACAAAGCACAAGAATCACTCTAGTTAAGGAGTTAAAAATTAAGTTGCACAGTTTATGAGGATATGTGGGTAAGATAGTAATCAACACTAGACTTGAACAGTTTAAGATTGTAGTAATCAGCAAATCATCCTCTTAGGAGTTGGTTCCATGAAGCAACAGTTCATGGGAAGAAGCTGCTTGAGTGTAACTTACATTGCACTAATGGAATACAAATGAAATGTGTGTGGTTCACTGCAATGTGTGTCAAGGCAAGTCTTAGCTGTAAAAGTTTGAAGTAGTGGAACTAAGGAATGTAGTGTGTCTGAACCCTTTCCATGGAAATAACGAGAGAGCAGTGAGGTGATTGGGTAGAATAGAGAGCTTTCCTGCAGCCCCTTCTTCATGCATGTGTTTTCAAAGTCATAATTCAAAGGTTTTATAAAGAGTAACAGGTTACAAGAGTGAACATGTTTGGAGCTTGAGTGAGCTAAGCTGCAGAAAGAAAAACTTAGTTTATTTTATATATATATATATATATATATATATATATATATATATATATATAGTTATGTATCAATTGTACATTGTGACACAGAAATTTCTAGGTTTCGAGATAGATTCTCATCATCAGGCAATGTTGATGTTAGTTGTGCAGATGGTTAGTATGTATTTTTTGGGGCCAAATCCCCAAATAAATCTGATTAGCTGCAAGAAACACTCACACACATACATAGCAAACCAAAGGTTTTGCCATTTAAATGTAAATCATCTGCACAACTAGATCTAGGAAGTTTTTTTTTTTTTTTTTTAATCATATCACCCCCGAGCAAGGCGGTAAGGCCACTGGTGTGCAGGGGGTTACGTAAGAGTGAATAGATTGGAAAAGAGAAAGCCGGAAACCACGTCCTAAACAGGGAACAAGGGATGAGCCATTACACCTGTTCAATAGATGTGGGTTATTCATATATTAAACAAGGAAAATACATGAACGCACACATATAAACCTACAAATATCCACATATGGACAAATATAGATGTTTGACCTTTTTTCTTTTCCATTCCCCCTACCACTTCTATCTCTGTGACAAGGCTAAATTTTTACTTTTGAACTCTTGACTCTTACAGATGAGGTGTAAAGTTTTCTAATATTGAGCCAGGAATCTGTGTCTGCTTTCCCGCTTCTTACATCGTGCTGGCAAATTCAAAAAATTGTTACTCCCACCTCATTTTAACTTTCTGTGTATGGATATGTTTTATTTTTACAAGATTCAGATCAATCTAAGAATAGAGTATGACTGCCATACTGGGGCTGGTGCTGCACAGTCCTCTTTGTCCATCCTCAACAGAGTTCAAAATCACTTACACGACCTTGTCAGTGATTAATTAATCTCCACCCTGCAACCTTTAACCCACAGGTGAGTTACATTACTTAGTGCCACCAGCTCAGACCTGCTATGCCATGTTTACTGTGGCAAATCATGCCCATTCTTTTGGTGTTCTTTTGGTAAGGAACAGCATGCCAAGAGGATGCTTCCTTGACAATTACAATCTTGGTCGTTTTAAGTCCAGGGTCAACCAATATTTATCTTATTTGTTCTTATAATACTCTCTTACCTCCCATCACTTATAATCTCTCTAAGAAACCTTCTAGCTGGTATTCAGTGAATTATCAGTAAAAAAAAATAAATAAAAACTACTGGGTAATTTACAGATAAAGAAGAATTTTTGGCAAGTCATTTCCACCCAAGTCCTGAAGGAAGATGACAACAAAAAAACAAAATGAACACGCATGTGCAAAATGGAGCATCCCAAAAAGAAAGGATTTATCTTACAACATTTTTTTCTGAGTTTTTCAGCTTGGATGGCTCCTAATTTTTGTCTTATTTCAATATACTTGTCAAACTTTCTCCCCCCCCCACCACACACACACACTTTTTCTTCCCCCCTTTCTTCCCCTTTCTTTTTTTTCCCTTTCTTTTTTTCCCTTTCTTTTTTTCCCTTTCTTTTTTCCCCCTTTCTTTTTTCCCCCTTTCTTTTTTTCCCCTTTCTTTTTTTTTCCCTTTCTTTTTTTTCCCCTTTCTTTTTTTTCCCCTTTCTTCCCCACTTTATTTCCCCCTTTCTCCCCCTTCTTTTCCCTCTTCTTTCCCCCTTCTCCCCTTTCTTTTTCTCCCTTTCTTTTTTCCCCCCACTGTTAAAAACAATTCTGGAAATTGTCAGTATAGATTTTTAAAAAGTATCCAGTACATTTTTCTTATTGACTTTTTTCTCCTCTTTTTCTTCCACTTTCCTTTTTTTGTTTTCATTTTTCCTTTTTCTTCCATTTTTTCCTTTTCTTTCATTTTTTTCCTTTTTCTTCCATTTTTTCCTTTTTCTTTCATTTTTTTCCTTTTTCTTCCATTTTTTCCTTTTTCTTTCATTTTTTTCCTTTTTCTTCCATTTTTTCCTTTTTCTTCCATTTTTTCCTTTTTCTTTCATTTTTTTCCTTTTCTTTCCTTTTTTTCTTTTTCTTTCATTTTTTTCCTTTTTCTTCCATTTTTTTTCCTTTTTCTTCCATTTTTTTCCTTTTTCTTCCATTTTTTCCTTTTTCTTCCATTTTTTTCCTTTTCTTTCCTTTTTTTCCTTTTTCTTTCCATTTTTTTCCTTTTTCTTCCATTTTTTTCCTTTTTCTTCCATTTTTTTCCTTTTTCTTCCATTTTTTTCCTTTTTCTTCCATTTTTTTCCTTTTTCTTCCATTTTTTTCCTTTTCTTTCCTTTTTTTTCTTTTTCTTTCATTTTTTTCCTTTTTCTTCCATTTTTTTCCTTTTTCTTCCATTTTTTCCTTTTCTTCATTTTTCTTTCTTCTTTTCTTTTTTCTGTACTCTTTTCTCTTTTTATTTCTTCAAGTCCACAACTTATTTCTCTTTTTGTTCATGTTTCATAAAAAAAAAACACACACAAATATTGTCAAATAATTTAAATAGGAAGCAACCTCTATATTTTGTTAGGGCCAAAAATGTTGGTCCCTCAAGGAAGCTAGAGATGCAATTGCATTAACTATCTGTGCCTCCACATTTTAGTTCTTGAGACTCTCATAGCGAGGAGGAGGAGGAGGAGATGGATTCTTACCTTTCTCAAGGTAATTTGTGTGTAAGTTAATGTAATGAACTTGACTGGGAATCAAACTCAGCATGCCGATTTCTCATTCTGAATCTCATTACATTGCACCACCTGCACATCCCTGTATAAGTAGTTGAAAGATTCAGTGTTTGCAATTTTTATCTTTGTATACAAGTATTTATCTGTGGTTATATATCCTCTTATATGGATGCACAGATAACTATTTCAGAAAACCTCCAATCCTATTATTGTCATTGCTTTTGTCTAAAAAAAAATACCTCTTGAGACAAATTGTAGCTAAGAATGAAAGTGGCACTTTTACTCTCTTATTGGTATCAGCGAAAAACAATTATCCATGCCTATTTTTAAGCATGGCATTATATTGGTTTTCTTGTGTTCCATGTAGCACTAAAAGAGGAAGCAAACTAATTTTTCCTCTTTGATTTGTGTTGGATGTTATTGATTTAATAGGGTGTTAGTTGATATTCAACGCAGTTTAGGTCTGAGCTGATAGATTATTACACACGTTATGGAACTACTTAAATAAGCAGGTCCACTCAAAAATATAGTGAAAAATTTTGGAACTTCTTAAATAGGTTAGTCTTATTCAGTATTGTGTTGCTTTTATGTTTCTTTCACTATTATATGAAATTTCGAACTGAACCCTTTATTCAATCTCTAATGGTGGATACTTCTTATTCTGCTATCCAAGTTTAGTGAATCCCTCTTACCAGTTACTTATTCACTATTGTGTTGGATGATCTAGCAATTAAAGCACTTTCTATACACTTTTGTTATAGTAAATTGCAGCATATTTTTAAATGAAAACTATTGTCAGGTTAAATTTCAGCACCCCCTCTTCTTCATGCACATATGTACTTACATCAATGGAAAAATCACTTTAGACTGATGAAATCCTAAAGGATGAAATGTCACAATTTCTTCTAATTTGTCATGAACAAACATTGTTCTGGTATAGAAAAACATGTATAACATCTTCTCCAAAATATAATGTCGCACATTGAGTGCTGTTGTTAATAAAATAGTGCTCGATATAATATAACAGAGCTATAAATTATATATTAATAAAATTACATTATTTTCCTTACCAGTAACACAACTCAGAGTTTCATGCACAACACAATCTTCAGGCACTGAATTGAGACTAACCATTACAAAATTTAAATTTTGTTATATATATATATATATATATATATATATCAAGTTATGACAATCATGGGGCAATTCGTATTTTATTCAAGGATTCTTGTTTTTAAAAAAAATTGTATTTAAAATAAATATAAGTGGGGAGAAACAAAAAATTATGAATATTTTTTTATGTAAAATAAAAAAAAACAAAAAAAACAAGTATATATGCATCCACACATACGAAGTTAGAAAGGAAGAATTATAATCTAAATAGGAATATTCATATATTAGTATTTATAAAAAAAATGTAGTACAAAGTTACTCACCAATATTATGGTATATTGATTATGGAGGTTGGTATGTCATAAATTTGTTAAATGTATGTCTGTTTTATATATATATATATATATATATATATATATATATTGTGTATTTTGGCAGCATTTTTTCATTAATGCAGGTTTCATTGAATAATATAGACAAGTTTTGTCTATTAATTTTGTGTAAGATCTGTTCGTACCGTCTGATATACTTGATGGTGATGTCGTTAAAAGACAACAAAAAATCACAGTAATTGATTTTTTTTATCGGGTCTAAGCTTTCGACTCACATAAGCCATTATCAAAGAGTAAATATTAACACACAGTAAACATAGAACATTTAAGTTATTAACAATAAAGAGAATTGAATTGAAAATATAAGTCCATCCCTACCGTGGCGGATGACCGAAGACAGTGACAAAATAGTGGCGTTGTGGTCCCTGATCTGATTACAGGCATTTGAGTATGTTATTGGAAATATCAAAATTGATTGTATTCAAACCAGGTTTAAATTGTTTAATGTAGATTGCTTCGGGGATTTTTAGTTTCTGTTTATTATTTTCTTGTTTAAGTATGTGTGTGTTATTAACGAGCGTTTTTCTCAGAAGTGTGCGTTGATAACCGTGTTGTTTTAAATGACGGAATATATTTGAATTTTCATTTAAGTGCAACGTCAGACGCCATGACAGCGAATTTGTAGTGTGGCCAATGTAGATATTATTATTAGATATATATATATATATATATAAATTTGTTAAATATACAAACTTCTTGAAATTGTCCTTAACTTTTTGTTCAATTTTTTAATAATTCGATTTGGCGTTAAATGACCCAAGATAGGTTGATACGCTGTAAAACAAACCAAAACAAACAAATGACTATGGAGCACCTCAGCATGGTATAATGATTAGCAAGTTAGTCTCACTAGAACCTATTACAACTGAGTTTGATCCACACTAGGTACACCATACCTTCAATATTGTACCACATACCTTCGGTATTGTACCACAAAAAATTAACAAATTTATATATATATATATATCTAATAATAATATCTACATTGGCCACACTACAAATTCGCTGTCACGGCATCTGACGTTGCACTTAAATGAAAATTCAAATATATTCCGTCATTTAAAACAACACGGTTATCAACTCACACTTCTGAGAAAAACGCTCGTTAATAACACATACATACTTAAACAAGAAAATAATATAAATAATAAACAGAAACTAAAAATCCTCGAAGCAATCTGCATTAAACAATTTAATCTAAGGCTCTTAGAAAATCAACATAAGTAAATTATTATGGAGATACACACACACACACTGATGCATGACAATATCAAGATAAGCAAAAGATACTAGATTAAGTTGTCAGCACAATTATCTAACATACAATAAGAAGTTAGTATCTAAATATCACCATGTTTGATACAATATTTACATGAAATAAAAAAAATATAAATTTAGACATGCATTCATCCACACAAATTATTTACTTCAAGTTACAAAGTTACAAAGGTGTATATATATATATATATATATATATATATATATATATATATATATAAAAGATTAATGTGGAGAAGTTTGTCACTTAACTGAGGAGAGTCATGCCAACTTCGAAGTTTTGTGAAGGAACTATTATATTTATTAATTAAAAAGTATAAATATCTATAGTTTTAAATTAATAAATATATATATTCATTTATTTAAAAATATAGATATTTAAGAAATAGATATATATTTATATATAAACCATCCACAGACAGGCCTGTTTTGCTGTATCACTGCTCATCAGTGCAAGTGTTGAGTTTTGATAATACTTACTGCCAATATTGCTGTTTTTTTCAAAGGTTTGTGATAAAAAGACATTTTAGCAAGCGTGTTTTTTGTTGCAAAGTGTTTGATATCAAGATAGAGCATTAATAGGATTAATGTTGAGAAGTTTGGCACTTAACACTGAGCAGAGTCATGCCAACTTCGAAGTTTCATGAAGGCACCATTATGACACTCTTACTTGTCAGGGCTTAATTTCAATTAATTCAATGCAGTGAGGACATGATAATGGTGCCTTCACAAAATTTCAAAGACAGCATGATTCTGCTCAGTTAAGTGACAAACTTCTCCACATTAATTCTTTATATATATATATATATATATATATAAAGTTTTTTGTTTTTTTTCTAATAGCCATACAATAGGTAAATTGTTTCATATTTTCGAATGAGCTCATGTACGGTTCTCCTCTAAATGGAAAGTGGCTCTGACTGTCGCCAATCAGAAGCATTTGCAAGGTTTCGTACTGGGCCCAAACGTTTTAAATTTTTCCAGTGTCTGATCATCTCTGGTCGGTTGGCACGGTGGGGGGGTATGATGTTGAGAGACTCGAAACCCCCTAGTGATCCATGCAATGACATCACTGACGACACCCTCTAGTGCCCCCACTATGGTGCGCATGTTAGAAATTATATATATAATGTGTGTGTGTGTATAGTACTGTGCAAAAGTATTAGGACAAGAACTATTTTATATTTTATGAGGCATATTGACAGAAAATAAACAATTTAATTAAAGTGATTTTATTTGATTTACTCAGCAAATGCTTTAACAAGAAAAAAAAACTTGTTACAAAATAAATCTAATATTTAGTATAATAGCCTTTTGCTTTGATCACAGCACCTCATAAAAGATAAAATAGTTCTTGTCCTAATACTTTTGCCCAGTACTATATATATATATATATATCTTGGCCTGAATAAATATACAGAATCTACTCAAGTATGGGTATCCATTAAAAATAATGTTTAAAGAAATGAAAAATATATAGGAATTAATCCATTTCATAAAATATATATATATATATATATATATATATAATAAAATTTTATGAAATTAATTGTCAACTTATTTTTAGCTAATAATTAATTAATCCATTTCATTTGTGTGTGTCCGTGTGTGGCAATATTTTAATTTTTTTTTTTTTTATAATCATATCACCCCAAGCAAGGCATTTTACAGCCAATGTTTTGCAGGGGGTTACATAGGAGGAAAGTTATGAGAAAGAGTGACAGGTTATAAGGGGTGTCAGGAAGTGGGTAAGAGAAGGATGAGAATACTGATGAGTGGAGTGGATGGAGAAAGGAGCATGAGAGAGAGGATGCAGGTTAGTGAGATAGAAGATGATTATTGACTTTACATTTAAATTCTTGGAGATTGTAGCAGTTGGGGAAGCAAGTAAAAAGAAGGGAATTCCACAGGTGGGAAGTGCGAGAAAAGAAGCTGATGGAGTAGAATTTGCATTTACAATTCAATGGTTTCACAGTAAAAGGGTGGGGCCTTGTTGCTAATCTTGTGGCTTGAGTAAATTTATATATAGGGGGCACCAGTGAGCTAAGTTCATCGGAGCAGAAGCCGTGAAAGTATTTGACACAAGGAAGCCACATTATAAGATTATCATAAAAACCTAGTTTACTGCAACACAAGAGCCGTTGTGTTTCGGTACTATCTTATTAGCACCTCGTCAGGCAGTGAAATATTCTTTTACTGTTAGGAATTATTATATACAGAGGCTTCTATACATATTAATGTATAATGCTCTACTAAGTATCGAGCCCTCTTAATAAAGTAAATCACTACTAACAGTGAACTGTTAACCCATTAGTTCATACCACTTCTAATATATATATATATATATATATATATATATATGTGTGTGTGTGTGTGTGTATACTGAGAGATACCTATAACTTAAGCCGATAGATATGGCATTACATAGGCAAATATGAATATATCTATAGATAAGAGACAGAGATAGAAACAAAATAGTTAGACAAAGAAAGAAGAAAATAAGATAATAACTTAGATAGATAGATATGAACAGTGGGATAGATAGATAGATTTTTATTATAAGTTTTTAATAAAAACATAGTTTATTGCAACACAAGAGCCGTTGTACTATCTTATTAGCACCTCATCAAGCTCTTCTGTTGCAGTAAATTGTTTTTTATTATAAACTTATTAGAAAGATATTCTTCTTCTTCTATGTGCCCTGTTCCTTCAGGACGTAGGCGATCATGGCTCTCCACGTCTCCCTATCCCTTGTGGCTCTTAGTATGTTTGCTCCTGTTGCTCCTGGCAACCCCCATTCTGTCATCCACCTGATCAGTCCCTGCAAATATGCTGCCTTCCTCTGTCTCTCCTTCCTTCTATCTGTCCAGTCAGTATCAGGTTCTCCAGGCTCTCCTTCCTCATTGCATGTCCCAGGAACTTCAGTTGTCTCTTCCTGATGCTCAGCATCAATTTCCTTTTTGAAGGCTCCTGGCAACCCCCGTTCCGTCATCCACCTGATCAGACCCTGCAAATATGTTATCCGCTGCCTTCCTCTGTCTCTCCTTCCTTCTATCTGACCAGTCAGTATCAGGTTCTCCAGGCTCTCCTTCCTCATTGCATGTCCCAGGAACTTCAGTTGTCTCTTCCTGATGCTCAGCATCAATTTCCTTTTTGAAGGCTCCTGGCAACCCCCATTCCGTAATCCACCTGATCAGACCCTGCAAATATGTTATCCGCTGCCTTCCTCTGTCGCTCTTTCCTTCTATCTGGCCACTCAGTATCAGGTTCTCCAGGCTCTCCTTCCTCACTGCATGTCCCAGGAACTTCAGTTGTCTCTTCCTGATGCTCAGCATCAATTTCCTTTTTGAAGGCTCCTGGCAACCCCCGTTCCGTAATCCACCTGATCAGACCCTGCAAATATGTTATCCGCTGCCTTCCTCTGTCGCTCTTTCCTTCTATCTGGCCACTCAGTATCAGGTTCTCCAAGCTCTCCTTCCTCATTGCATGTCCCAGGAACTTCAGTTGTCTCTTCCTGATGCTCAGCATCAATTTCCTTTTTGAAGGCTCCTGGCAACCCCCGTTCCGTAATCCACCTGATCAGACCCTGCAAATATGTTATCCGCTGCCTTCCTCTGTCTCTCCTTCCTTCTATCTGACCAGTCAGTATCAGGTTCTCCAGGCTCTCCTTCCTCATTGCATGTCCCAGGAACTTCAGTTGTCTCTTCCTGATGCTCAGCATCAATTTCCTTTTTGAAGGCTCCTGGCAACCCCCGTTCCGTCATCCACCTGATCAGTCCCTGCAAATATGTTATCCGCTGCCTTCCTCTGTCTCTCCTTCCTTCTATCTGACCAGTCAGTATCAGGTTCTCCAGGCTCTCCTTCCTCACTGCATGTCCCAGGAACTTCAGTTGTCTCTTCCTGATGCTCAGCATCAATTACCATATCTAATACTCTACTCAGTATCAAGCACTCTTAAGAAAGTAAATCACTACAGTGGACTGCCAACCCATAAGATATAAAACAAACCAACAAATACATGGGCCATCTTCAGAGAGGTTACAGGTACATTAACATAAAGACATCCAACATCAAAGATGATATTATCTTGTGTTGACATAAACATTGCTATGCTATGATAAGTTATGCGAGCCAAAAGTTTAGAACCAGCATAATAAAAAATATCCAAATGTTGGAGAATTTTTGTCTTTATTTTTACCTGAAACTAAAGCCAAAATACGATGTTTAGAATAGCACATGATTAAACATAATAGACATTCATTGTTTGTTATATTTAACAATATATGTTAAGAAAATTATCTGCTGCCTCAATACACTAGTGTATTGAGGCAGCAGATAAACATATATTGTTAAATATAAATAAATGCAAAGAAACAAACACCCAACCTATCAACTATCCTCACCTCTAACAAATATTTAAATAATACAAACCTATCAGGGAATTGAAAATGTGGGAAGCCTCGCTGTTTAATTTGTAAACATTTAATAACAGACAAAACATTCTCTGTACCCAACACCAAAATAAAATTACACCCACCAAACCTTACTTGTGACAGCAAAAACATCATCTACTTTCTCTTCTGCTCAATTTGCCCCAACAGTGGATATATCGGCGAATCCGGTAATAGCTTTAGATTTTGCTTCAATAATCACAAACTAAATATATGACAAAAAAATGTATACTCCCCAATTGCAGCCCATTTTAATCAACCTGATCATACTTTAGAAAATTGCAAATGTTTACTAATAGACTCCAATTTTAGTTCTACATACACACACAGAAAGAAAGAAAAATACTGGATTTTAAAATTAAATACACACAAGCTAGGGTTAAATAGGGACTTAGGTGTGTTGAATCTTTACAAATATTTCAATAGCTAAAATTTTTTTTCAGATATTCCAAGAAATTTTTATCTAAAACAAACAGACTTTCTCTACGGACGTGCCGCATGTTGTGAACAAACACACCACGTGATGTAAACACAAAAAAATATTCGAACGCTATCGTGAAATACGTTTCTAATTCAAATTTAAAAATCACTCGTTTCTGATGAAGGACCAAGGGCGGTCTGAAATATAAATACAATAATAAAAATAAACAAATACTGTCCCAAAAAAGTACATTTTTAAATTCAAAACTTTTTTTATTAATATTCTTTCCTATATATATATATATATATATATATATAACAAACACACATGTATGAACTTTCTAACCTGCTCACTGACCACTTATCTATATATACACAATATTTTTAAATGTCAGAAAGACAAACAGATCTTGATATGTAAAATCACAAGTTTATTCCCCTGAAGAGTCAACTTTGGACTCAAAACACATGTAGTGACACAAGTACCATTATGAACACTATATTATACAAAATGCAAGTAATAGTAATAATAAATCTATACTTTAAACAAAACAGCTTCTCACACTTTGTTCTTTTATACAAATTTCTCTCATTCGAACAACCCCTATTTCTGTTTTTAATATATATATATATATATATATATACATACCCAAGTGAATAAGGAACGAAGTATAGTTTACGTCCAAAACATTAATTTAAAACTGTGCTCGATATATAATAGAGAGCTGTGCAGATTTATTATAAATTATATTTTAGAACATGTACAAATTTTTTTATGTATATCCACTACAAATTGTACATTTTGTTTTGACATTGAACTTCCAATGTCTCATCAGGTGGTGTGGAAAGGAATGGAAGACCTCTTTTCTTATATTTGGGACTTGTGTGTGGGATGTTGGTGGGGGTTATTGATAATGGAATAAGTCTTGTAAATTGTCCATTAGAATTTTGAAGAAAGTAGGGTAGGTAGGGGATATAGTTGATTCATGAAAGTATGTTTTATGGCCACCCTGTTTATGGCTAACCTTTATTCTTTGGTTTTATTAGTGGGCAGGGGGGATAAGGAGGTGGAAAGGATGGGATTGGACCTATCTTTAATGTTTATTTGTACAACTGTAGAATATTTTTGCATTTAAGCACAGTTTTATAATTAATCCAAATTTGTATATTTAACCTTAATTTTGAATTTAGGAAATTACTTTTTTCTATAAAAATTTAAATTAGATTTGATTATAGTTATTGGTATGTAATAGGTAAAATTTGATATAAGAGAGTTGTTAGTACTATAAAGGTTTATCGTCTCTGGTGGGGGAGGGGGGGTCCTGGTTTTGGCTTGTGCAGTATTTTTCAGCATGATTTCAAGGTTAGTTCTTTAATGTGTTTGCAGTTTACTGTGGTTTCATGCCTCTGGTTTAAAAGCTTGTCACTATTTATGTATTTAATGATTTCAATTTTTTCTTGAAGACAGAGGAAACATGGTTCCTTTATTGATTTAGCTGTTCTTGCTTGTTTGAGGATTTTCCATTTAACTTTAGGTGTTTTATTTTCATCTTTTAATTTCCAAAAGTATTTGGAGAGAGATGTCATGTTTTGTTTTTCTTTGTTATTGAAGGATGAGAGGTGATTGTAAAATCGCTTTTTAAATATGTTCATAGTGTTTCCGATATATATTTTTTCATCTTTAGGATTCTCCATAGATGAAATCAAACACATATATATCAGGGATTTTGTTAAACATTTATTGTTCATGGGGCATTGGTTTGGGTTTCTACAGTTACAAAGTTTGTTATTATGTGGCAGACTGGTATTAGTGTTGGAGTTATTTTTGTTGTGTGCTTTTAATATTTTACTGTTGTGTAATTTAATTATTTTTCTAGATTGTTGGAGCAGCTATAGCTTAGTTTTATTGTATTTCTATTGAATATTTTGCTTATAGGTTATTTTTTGGAAAATGCTTCTCTATTAGTTTAAGAAATTTATGTCCCAGTTTAAAGTTAACTAACTGATTAAAAGGAAAGTTATACCATATGATTTTATATATATATATATATATATATATATATATATATAGTGAAATGGATTAAATCTGACATATTTTTAATTTATTTGTTTAAACATTATTTTTAATGTATTTGAGCAGATACCCTGTATTTATTCATGCCGGTAGATAGATTAATAAATATAGATATAATTAATAAAGATATATATATATAATTTTTATTAATTTTAAAGTATAGATATGCCATGATATTGGTGAGTAATTCTGTGTTATATTTTTATTTATAATTAGATATTAAGTTATATATATCTGAACAGATACATTAAAGTATATCATGTATATTAAAAGAATTTACCCAGAATGGCAATGTTTAAGCCACCTCCCCTTTATCATAAGGAGTAGTCAAGTAATCTTTAGCATCCCACTCTATTCCCTGACTACCTTATGACTAACCCAACAGCATTTGGTAAGGAGTCTTATGTTCAAAGTGAAAAGCTATCAGATGATGAAGGAAGGAAAAATGATAGGTTCCATTACTTTTGGAGATGTTGAACTGACTCAGCTTCTGATTTTTCCTTTTACTTGTATATCTTTCAATTTGATAAGTAAAATCTCAAATTGATAGACAGGAGACTTTTTTTTTCTTCCTCAACTTTTTTTGAATTGCTACAAGATATATTTAGATATGGTCCCAAACATAAGAGGTTAGGAATGCACTTGTGTATCTAGTCCAATGAAAAAAGATCTCTACCTAAAACTTTCATTGGTTTTCAACCAAACTTAAATAAATGAAAAATTCATGCCCAAATACACCCAAAATATATTGTATATTTGGGCAGCAACCCTTCTTTTATACTTGTGTCATTAAATGTAACTGACAAAGAATATCTTATGAGATTTTTATTAAGTGTTCCTAATGTTCTTGCATTTTCATTTTAAAACCATATGAGAGTGCAGAAATTGTCCGTAATGGTTATTGACCCAAGTATCGGCTCGGAACGAGAAATCGTAGAGCCAAGTTCGAATTCCAGTTGAATTCGTTGCATTCACTTACGTGCAAATACCCTTGGGAAGGGTATTAATCCGTCTCTTCCTTCCAGTTATGGGTTAAATAACAGGACAGATTGGGTTCTATAGCCTTGGCTGGCAACCAGTCTACCGCAGAAAGCAATGGCAACCTACTGCGGGATAATCTTCTGCCCAGTCAGTCATGTCTCTTTCGAGACGTGATTGCCCAAGCGTGTATCACGTATGGCACTTAACTGACTGACTTTTGTTTATAAGGCATTTTATTTTTTCTCATCTCACCCCATGCAAAGCAGTTTAGCTACTAAGGCACAAAATGTTACTGAGTGTGAAAGAATTAAAAAACAAATACTTTATTATGGAACAAGAGCAATAGAAACATAATCAAAAAGACAGATAACAATTGACATTGCATTTAGGCTTTTGAAAATCAGAGCTGGATAGAATGCATGGAGCTAGAAGGGAGTACCAGAAGCAAGAAGTGTAATAGAAGAAACTGTTAGCATAGAACTTACTCATATCTAGTTGGTTTAATTTTGAATTGATGACACCTTGTCACTAATCTACTTAAGTGCCATACGTGAAGCACACTTGGGCAACTATGTCTCTTTCAATCCATGACTGACTAGGAAGATTTCCCCACAGTAGGTTGCCATTTCTTTCTGTTTTTGTCAACCAATGATAAGAACCCAATCTGTGCTGCTATTCAACCCATAGCTGGAGGGAGAAGAATACCTTACCAAAAGGTATTTGCACGTAAGTGAATATAATGAATTTGACTGGAATTTAAACTCAACTCTCTGATTTACTCATTCTGAGCTAATATTCATCGTACTGCAATGCACATCCCACCTATCTAGTATAGCATTTAAATACATAAAGACTAGGTACCATTGGAAATCAAAAGCCGAGATGTCAGATCAGGACCAATAACATTGCTGATTCTTCTTTAGATTTTGTCAAGAATCACTAAATATAAAGCAGGAGCACCAGAAAATATGTTGCAGCCAAAGGGTTTGTTGTTAAAACATTATAGAAACAATTCAAGCAAAGCATCAGCATCACTTTTAGGAAGTGTTCTAACAGGAGATGGAAAGTGCGACATGGAGATCCGAAGGCGAATTGGCATGGCAAAGGATGTGTTCCAGAAGATGAGCAAAATACTAACACACGGGAAAATCTCAATAGAAACGAAGAAAAGAGTGCTAGACTGCTACGTGATGTCAGTTCTTCAGTATGACTGTGAATGCTGGAAAATATCATCGAAAATGAGGACAAAACTGGAAGCGGACGAAATGTGGTTCTACAGAAGAATGCTACGGATATCGTGGACTAAGCATACAAGCAACGACGAGGTGTTAGAAAGAATGGCAACAAAAAGGAAATTGATGCTGAGCATCAGGAAGAGACAACTGAAGTTCCTGGGACATGCAATGAGGAAGGAGAGCCTGGAGAACCTGATACTGACTGGACAGATAGAAGGAAGGAGAGACAGAGGAAGGCAGCGGATAACATATTTGCAGGGCCTGATCAGGTGGATGACGGAACGGGGGTT
>JBBBDQ010001450.1:117500-170000 GCA_037127315.1 Ascarosepion bandense
AAAAGAGAAGCATTTGTTAATATCTACAGGTCAACTTGAACTAATAAATAGTTTCATATAATCTGCTTCCTCGTATAGAAGTAATGAGATATTTTTTTTAGTCTATTTAATGTTGTTAATTTTCTGTATTCAAGCAATGCTTAAAGACAGATTAATTTCATAACTTCTTTTCCTTGTCTTTTAGGTCAGTGTTGAAACTGGACTTGACACTCTAACTTAACTATGGGGACATGTTACTCCAAGTCAGGTCATGATGCTGCAGAGGGGAACTCCAAGAACCAGCCTCTCTCCAAAGAATCTGGGCGCCATCAACCAAACGGATCTCTCTATGTCTATCGGCCCGGCAAGGATCATGGTTCCTCTCAGTCAGCTTCAGCATCTCAGTCAGGCAATGTAGGCAGCCAAGATAAAGGAGAAGAGGTTCTCAAAATTAATACGATCGACAGTGGCATTGAGAGCCTCACCTCTTCACAGTGTAACAAAGAGTTGAAAGAACTTGCCGAGAACAGTGAGCTTCGTGAAGCGACAGACACCTTTGAGCTCATCGACAATGGCCCATGTGCTTGCGGGGAGAACTGTGACGTGAACGGGCAGTGCAAATTTGAGTGCCTGTCCAAGCTGCCTGAGAGCAATGTTGAGTGGACATCTGGCCATGGCCGGCCACTCTCCCAACCAGCCCGCAAGTGCATTGAGTCCAGCATCCCACTCATTCATCGTAAGTCCCGTTGTAAAGGACGGATAGAGCGCAAATCGAGCCGACTTTCCTGGAAGTCAACGGATAGCCTCGACTGGACCCGGACCATGGTGACCACCATGGACCGCACCACAAGTCAGGTGTCAGATATATTTGTTGATGATATCAGCCTGCATGCCCCCCTGGCTCATTTTGACTCTATTGAGTTCTCTGGTGAGGATAAGGACAGCGATGCAAATGGTGCTCCAAAGGCTGGTTTAAAGACGGTTGTTGCCGTTACCGCAAACAATAGTGAAATCGAGTCAACCACTTGCAGTACCACAATCCTGATCTCAAATGATAAGCCGGCCAGTTTCAGTGAAAAGCAGGCCGAGAACGTAGAAGGGACGAGTGTCCAGTCCACTGACCGCACAAGCAAGGATATCAACATTGAGGAAATTGTTAAGAAGCAGTTGTCCAGTCAGTCACTCCTCGGATCAAGGTAAGAGCTTGATTTTTGTCTGTTTTATGTGTTCAGAATCAGAAGACTGTTGCCATAACAATGTAATTTTTTTCATATTGTCTGATAAGCTTAATAGCATTATCATTAAACTAGCATTATGGCCCGGCATTGCTCGGGTGTAATGAAAGCTTTAAAACTAATCCATGGTCCTGGAGCTCAGACTCTTTGGACGTTGGCATGAAAGACTAGAAAGCAATAGTTGTTTCCAGTTAAAGCGAAACTGTAGACTGTAAGAAAAATGAATGGATATAAGTCAAATTTTGATTTCCTGGTATTGATATCAAATAAGTTTTTTTCGTCGTAAACTTTTGAAGGCTAAATAAGTCCTCTGAGTAAATGGTATCATGGCTGAAACTAAGAACTACAATTATACCTACTTAGAGCCAAACCCGAAGCAAAAACTAAAATAAAAGTGTTGAAAAAAAATACAGACATACAGGCAGATAAACAGACACACACAAACACAAACATCTTGCCTTTTTATATATATTATTGATTTTCTGCACTATTGTAAGAACTGCAACCTTGAACCTTCTGAATATCATTTCTTATGTCTTTGTCTATGAGTGTATCAAATTTGATTAAAATCAGACCACTCCTTCTATAACCCAATTTTTTCGATTATCAATTTTTGATATTTATCGGGGATACCTTGACACAAAACCTAGTTAAGAACACTCGCAGACGCTTATAGTACAACTGTGTAAATTTTCAAGAAAATTGGTTCAGCTGTTTTGGAGTCTATAGGTAATGGACACACACAAACAAAGTTCCGTTTATAAATAAGTTTAGATAATGAAAGAAAATTACAATATTGGTACATAATTTATTTTATAATCCAATCTAAGCTTTTGGCTTACATAAGCCATTTTCAAAAATTTCAAATTACATTATAGTATAGCAATTCACAGACAATAATGTTTTGTTGACATGGAAGATTGTCCATGAATTGTTATACTGTAATGTAATTTGAAATCTTTGAAAATGGCTTATGTAAGCCGAAAGCTTAGATTGGATTATAAAATAAATTATAATATTGTAATTTTCTTTCATCATTTAATGATAATGCTATTAAGCTTATCAGACAATATGAAAAAAAATTACATAAATAAATAGACAAATCTTGTTTAATGAAACATGCATCAACAAAAAAATGCTGCCTAAATACACACAATATATTTATATATATATTAGTATTATTATTGTTATCACTAAGAATAATATTTAATGCTTATCACTTTCCCATTTTTTTTATCATAATAGATAAAAATATTATTGTCATAAAACTAAAAAAAAATAATTTTTACAAGATGATGATATTATTACTACCAGCAGAATTAATATAAAAATCTAACAATTCAATTCTTCTTGTAAAATCACGGCCCTTAAATTTACTGTTGTGAATTTTAAAAATGGCCAACTAGAAGTTTCGTCCAAAGTCATCTTATCACCTGGGATAGAAAGACAGCCAAAATTAAGTATTAACACTGTATATCTAATGCCCTCTTCCATCAATAAAATGTTTTCCTTCTTCCCTTGTCCCCCAAAAATTCTGATTCTTTTTGTCTGGTTAAATTCATTTAACCCATTCATTTCTGTGAAAAATTGTGGTCTGAGGAGCAGTTTTGTAAAATTTTCATGGAATAATTTATTCCCAATGGATCTATAAAGGCATCCAATTTATTTTCATATCTATCTATATATATATATATATATATATATATATATGTAGTCATCCGTAGACAGATCTGTTTCGCTGTATCACAGCTCATCAAGTAGAGTTAAACATTCGAATGTTTTTTACCCAGGATTGAAACCTGACCGAATTGGTATCAGTCGGCGATTCTATCTTTGAGCTATGGACGCTCAGTAGAAGGAGACAGACATTTTGCGTGTGATATATCATGTATACACACGCCAATAGCTGAGAGTGTTCTAATTCATTACTGAATGAACGATGCGCAGATGCTAGAGCAGCTACTGTTTTTTCAAAGTCTACCCTTTTTACAGAGTGCTCAGTTTTTGTTAAATAGCTTATTCAATGTTTCCTTCTGTCCCTCTTGCTTTCAGTCTTTCCTGTGAGTGTCAAATTTTTTTAGCCTTCTTTTCTCGGTATGTGACTAAAATCTTTGCTCATTTTGGTTCAGAGTATGAGTGATCTTACATTTACTTTTTCTTTTGTTGAAATTCAATTCAGACGTCTGGTATTTCCTGGCATGAATTAACAACAGTTGTTTTCCTTTGTTATTGAAATTTGACTGAAGAAAAAAAAAGCAGTTTTTGGGTTTTTTAAATATTCATTTTCAGTTTGTATACAAAAAAAGAAAGTCCAGGCCTGAAAAGAAGGTCAAGCAGTAGAGCAAAGGGTGAGAGGAATACGTTTTTGTGTAACTGTCTTCTAATTAAGATTTTAAGTATGGGCTTTGCCCCTTGTTTTTGTTGTTTGATGGCATTAAGAGCAGTTAAGCTTAACTAAGTTCATTCAAAAAGTTTCTTTTTGATTGTATTCTGAATATTGTTTTATCAGCATTTAAAAGGTGACCTTATCAGCATTTAAACAAATATGGAGATCAAATTCCTAGTAGTCCTAAAAAGTCATACTCATGGCTACTTCTCACATGTTGTGTAGATTTCTTTCCGGGCTCTGACTGGGGTTTCTTCTCTTTTTTTTTTTTGTTTAATCATCTCACCCCAAGCAAGGCATTCCACTGCCACTATTGCGCATGGGGCTACATAGGGGAAGGTAAAGAGAAGGAGTGGTTAGACATAGGGAATGTCAGGAGGAAGGTGACAGATGAGTAAGGATACAGAGGATCTTAAAAAATAATGCATGTTTTTTTTTTTAATCATCTCACCCCAAGCAAGGCATTCCACTGCCACTATTGCGCATGGGGCTACATAGGGGAAGGTAAAGAGAAGGAGTGGTTAGACATAGGGAATGTCAGGAGGAAGGTGACAGATGAGTAAGGATACCAAGGATGAGGGTTGGGCAGATGGGAAGTGTTTGATAGAATGGGAGCAGGTTAGTGTGTTAGGAGGTGTCTATTGACCTTACATTTAAACTCCTGGAGATTGTAGCCGTCGGGGAAGCAATCGTGTGGAAGGGAATTCCACAGTCGGGAAGTGCGAGGAATGAAACTGTTGGAGTAGAAGTTGCGGTTGCATTTTATCGGGTTCACTGTAAAAGGGTGGGATCTAGTTGCTAATCTAGTATCTCGTGCAAATTCGTATTTAGGGGACACCAGTGATCTAAGTTCATCGGAGCAGAAGCCGTGAAAGTATTTATAGAAGAGACACAGGGAACTGTGTGCTTCTCACTTGTGGAACTCTCTTCCAGCTTCTTGCTTTAGTTTTCAAAAATTCAAATGCAATGTCAATTGTTATCTTATGTCTTAATTACTGTACTTTTATTGTCCTCCCTGCTTTATAATGTTTTTCTTTTTCTTATATTCTCTCATACTTACAAAAAAACTTAAATCTTAGTGGATTTATTGCCTTGCTTGGGGTAAAATTATTAAACTCTCTCTCTCTCTCTCTCTGAAAATGGAAACAAAAATCGCACATGTGTAGCTTCAAAATGAAATAATTAAAATTTCTATGGCACATAATGAGGAAAAAAGGCTAGGAAAATTTGACATTCACAGGACAAAGGAAAGCTGTACATAAACTAGCTAATGGGCTTGTGTAAATGGTTGGCATAACAAATATTAGGAGAGATAACAAAAGGACAAACTTTATTAAGAACTGAAAAGGACAGGAAACTGTGGAGAGCTATGATTGCCCACATCCTGAATAGGCATGCCACAGAAGATTGCATGGGGTTTAGATTATTTTTTTTTTATGTTGCCCCTAAGATTGCATGGGATTTGGATTACTTAGGGGCAACTCATCTAGCTTGATGTAAGGGTGCAATTATGATGATAATGAGGAGGAAGAAGACAATAACTTCTTGAGAAAGTATTGGATACAACCAGTTGATAAGAACAAATGACTGGTTTATTATCCTCAGAGGTGCTCTGAAAATATATTGCTTACCAGCAACCAGCATCAGATACCATGTGGACAAAGTGATAATGATATTATTATCATCATCAATTTTATAATTGTGTCTTTGAGCAGGAATTCCTCTTTTATACAAGTTTCATTAAAATAAACAATTATTAAATTACATGACCCAACAGCTATGGGATGTGTGTTGTGGTACAGTGGATATCGGCTCAGAACAAGAAACCAGGGAGCCGAGTTCGAATTCCAGCTGAATCCATTGCATTCACTTACGCGCAAATACCCTTAGGAAAGGTATTAATCCGTTTCTTCCTTCCTTCCAGTTATGGGTTAAATAGCAGGACAGATTGGGTTCTATAGCCTTGGTCAGCAACCAGTCTACTGCAGAAAGCAATGGCAACCTACTGCGGGATAATCTTCTGCCTGGTCAGTCATGTCTCTTTCGAGACATGAACGCCCAAGCGTGTTTCACGTATGGCACCTAAACTGACTGACCCAACAGCTAACAAGAAAAGTAACTACATTGCTTTTAATGAATCATGTAAAAAAAAAAGGTGTTGCTATCCAAATGCACAATCATTAAATCAGATTTGAAGAAGCAGTTTGTAATTTTTTCAACTGCTGAAATAAATTCTGTATTTATAACTGTTTGATTATGTGTTGAGTTTTCCTCTCTTGCTCTCTCTTCCTCTGTGTGTGTGTATATATATATATATATATATATTATTATACTTTAGAACATGTACAAACTACTACAAAATTGTACCTTTTGTTTCAACATTGAAAGAACAGTAGTAGATTGTAGTTTGTACATGTTCTAAAGTATAATTAACAATAAATATTCACTGCTCTATTTTTCTATTGAGCACTGTTTTAAATTAATGTTTTGAATGTTGCAATTATTTTCTTCGTTTTTTTATTCATTTGGATATATATATATATATATATATATATATATATATCCTTTAAAAAGGTTACAAACAGACAAGATGGTACTCGAGTGAAAGAACAGCAACATGTGTGTAGATGAAAGAAGAGAGGTTTATTGTAAAGAGAATACACTATGGCAGAACAGGGAATCTGATGGCAGACTAGTAATTGCCGAAGCAAGTCAATGGTGTTTCTGTGCTCACTCTATATGGATACTAATATAGTCAGTCCACATAGACAATAGGAAGTGTGGGTCATTCCATTACAACACCTCCCCCTGAACTAATTTTCCTATGAAATTTTGCTAAATACCTTTTTTTGGGTGGGGGGGGACATAATTGTTCAACTTTTTCATTTTCCTATTAGTTTTACGTTTCATCAGCACAAAAATATTGCTGAGTTTAAATTCCAGTTGAGTCCATTGTATTCACTTGTACGTAAATACCCTTAGAAAAGGTATTAATCCATCTCTTCTTCCTCCAGCTATGGGTTGAATAGCAGGACAAATTGGGTTCTATAGCCTTGGTCGGCAACCTGTCTACCTCAGGAAGAAATGGCAACCTACTGAGGGAAAAATTTCTGTCTTTTTAGTCATGAATCAAGAGTCATGATTGTCCAATCATGTATCAAATATAAAAATTTAAATGATTGACTGACAAATATATTAATTCTTTTTTAATTTGGGTGTATTTGAACTTCTCAGTCTTGGCTACTTTTTATTAATTTCTGTGTTTAAGAAAAAAAAAACAAAAAAAAATGGATAGCAACTGGAATATTTATACCCACTAAAAGTAATGTTTATAGTTACACAAAATATATATATATATATATATATATATATATATATATATCGTTCATTCAGCAATGAATTAGAACACTCTCAGCTATTGGGCATGTATAATAATAATAATATACATGCTAAAAAGTCTGCCTTCTTCTACCAAGTACCCATAGCTCAGAGGTAGAATTGCCGACTGATGCCAATTCGGATGGGTTTTAATCCTGGGTTAAAAAGCAATCGGAGTCTAAATGTACTGATGAGCTGTGAAACAGATCTGTCTGCGGAGGACTATATATATATATATATATATATATATATTTGTATTAAAAAGTGTTCAGTACAATTATATTGTAGAACTTTTAAATATTTTCAATTTGCAAATGAGTTATTACACGACCTAGGTTTCTACCATGAGTGGTGTCTTCAGGTAATTTTCAATATTGCAAATCGGCTGAAGAGACCACTCATGGTAGAAACCTAGGTTGCATAATAACTCATTTATAAATGGAAAATATATGAGTTGGCTCATGCCATAAAAAATGACAAAGAAATATTTATATTGATATGCCTTCACTATCTAAAATGACAGCAACATATATATTAATGTATATACTATTAAATAACTTACAATGAAACATGAAAAAAAAAAAAATCTAAACCCCACCCCCAAGCATGACAAGAGGGAAATATGTAACGGTCATTATTATAATAGACAGGATATATATATGTATAGTCATCCGCAGATGTGTGTGTGTGTGTGTGTGTGTGTGTATATATATATATATATACTAGCAGTATAGCCCAGCGTTGCTCGGGTGTAATGAAAGCTTTAAAACTAATCCATGGTCCTGGAGCTCAGATTCAGCCTAAAGAATATTTGTGTGAAGTTTGGTAAGAATCAGATAAAATTCTTACCTTTTTATATATATATATATATATATATATTATCAATTTTCTGCACTATTGTAAGAACTGCAACCTTGAAACTTCTGAATATCATTTCTTATGTCTTTGTCTATGAGTGTATCAAATTTGATTAAAATTGGACCACTCCTTCTGTAACCCAAGTTATTTGATTATTGATTTTCGATATTTATCGGGGGTACCTCGACACAAAACCTAGCTAAGAATACTCGCAGGCGCTTATAGTACAACTGTGTAAGTTTTCAAGAAAATCAGTTCAGCCATTTCGGAGTCTATAGGTAACGGACAGACACACGCAGAAAGTTCCATTTATAAATAAGTTTAGATTTATATATATATATATATATATATATATATATATATATATATATATATATATATATATATATATATTCATTACTCAATGCCATAATTATTGCAAAACAAGAAAATAATAAGACACTATTAAAGGGTATAGTCTACGGCTACATCATGTTGAATACATTGGTTCCCATCCGATCACCGAAGTTAAACAACATCGAGCCTGGTCAGTACTTAAATGGGTGACCATTTGGGAATACCAGGTGCTGTAAACGTAAGGACCAAGAATGGTCCACCGGTCCTCCAGGTTTGGGGGTTGGGTGCAGGGCTAACAACCTTGTCCCGTAAAAAACAGTTTGTTACAGAAACAGCAACAAAAAGTTGCTACCCTATGCACCATCTGGGTGTGATGGATAAATGACGATGATGATGATGAAAGAGTAAACACACAGCAAGAGGTTTAATAACTGGTAGTAAAGAGAATGAATTGAGCCAACAGTGCTTTGCTATAGTCTCTCTCCATGAATGGGACAGGAGGGAAATATATATATATAAACAGATTTTTTTTGTGGTACAGAATTTGAGTATTGCTTTAAAAGTAATATTTATATTACAGGGTATAATGAAAAGAAAATTTAAAACAGAAAACAACTGATCCTGGGCATGATGGTAAACTGCATCAGGCAGCAAGGCCTCTGACTGGGAGGTTGTGAGGAGCATGGAACCATCTCTTAATTGTTGCTGTTCCCAGGTCCACCCTGACCTGGAGTGGTAGCACCTGTTAGGATCCCAGCTATGGAAAACTAGTTAACCCCCAAACTGGGTTCAAAACACTATGAAAGTATAAAAATACACTTTTATAGAAATATATACATAAAAATAGACTTTTATAGAAAAATATACATTTTCGAAGAAAAAATTATTGCCATAACACATTTTTGAAGGAAAAAAAAATGATTCTCCGCAAAACATTTTTGAATACAAAACTAGGATACATTTTCAGTTTTCTAAAATAAAAAAGAGTATAAACGAAAACTTTTCATTAAAATCTGACTAAATGAACCAAATATTAAAAAAAAATACCTTATAACCCCACCTTTTTGATATTAAATAAACCGCAGAGGTTGATATGCTGTTAGACAAAACTCAAACTCAGAAAACAACTGGTTTTGCTCCCGCTTACCAAAGTTTTTAATTTGAAGAACTAACTGTAAAATATAATCGGTGTGAGAAATAAATTGGTCAATGATGAGAAAGGAGAATGAACTACTAGAGACTGATCACAGCAAGGTCCAGCAAACACTCTGGCTATTTACACAGCTGTTTATACACAAATACACTTTGAGTTTTCAATTTTTTAGCTCACTTTTAATTTGGTTTGAATAAGAATGAAAAAAAAGTCTAATTCATATAAGTAAATGAACTAAAATATTTGTAAACTTTCATTTAATATCTTTAGTTAAACATTAAGCAGTGCTGAGCTTAATGGTTAGTACTTAGATGGGGACCTATTTGGGAACACTTGTGAGTGTAACTGAACCCCAATAATCAGAAATATGGTTTGACTTTAAATAACTTACAAAGAGGTTGATAAGCTGTAAAAAGAAACCAAGCAAACCTTTAGATATAGGCTTTTCTTTTTCTTGCAAAATAGTATCATTTTTCATTACATATTTTCTGAGATTAGATTACCTATTGTATTGAGGAACATCAAAACCCATAATCAGGTATGAGACAGTAAATAAGGCATGATTGATCATGTATACCGAGAAAAGGGTAGTCTGCAATCTCTCTGGAATAAAGTAAAAATTTGAACTGAACCCTTTATTTTAATCTTACAATGGTAGATTGTTCTTGTTCCACTGTCCAGTTGAAACAAGGTGAGTTATAATTGAGTCATACTAAATAACATAACACGGTATCCCTAAATATGGACTGTGGTATGAGAACAATCAACTCCTGTAGATTAAATAAAGGGCTTTAATTCATGAAGGTTAGCCAGATTGACTGATACCTGAAGAGGGCTGGAGGTTACACTGGCTGAAACATCAAGGTTATAACAATAAAGATTTCCAAACACGAAGAATATAATTAAGCTCAAAAATTTTTTTAATTTGTAATTTTTTTTCCTTCTTAGAAAGTGGCACAAAGATTTTGAAAATTTGCTTTCGTACAATTTTCTTTTTTTTTTTTTAGTGGGGGGAGGGGATTGTCAGGTGTCAATTATGTGTAGAAAATTTTCAGACTTTACCTAAATTGCTTTCATTACCCAACTCAAAACTCCATTTTTACCCAAGTCTGGGTAATTATCCAGAGTTTAAGAACTGTTGATCTATTGACTGACCACCCTTGCCAACGTCTTTTTTTCTAAAACCACTTTAGACTAAACAGTCCTTCAAAGCATTGGTATTGGCTGAACAAAGCCCAGCTGACCTGATTGACTTATAATTAGACTGATAATTAAGTCACAATGGAAAGGCAGCTCAGAACGACCAAGTGCCTCTCTGTTTAAATGCCTCTTTTTAGCATTTAAGGCCTTTTTTTTCTTGTTATTTTTGTACTGAACTGTTATGTAATACCAGTTCTCCTATATGGCAGTAAATGCTGGATAATTTCAAAGATAAAGAAGAGACTTGAAGCAACAGAAATGTGGTTCTACAGAAGGATGCTGTGTATACCATGGACTGAAATGTCAGCAACAAAAGTTTTAGAGCAAATGGAAACAAAAAGGAAACTTATACTTAACATCAAGAAGAGACAGTTGAAATTTTTCTAGGGTAAATAACAAGGAAAGATTGCTTGGAAAATCTGATACTCACAGGACAGATATGGAGGCAAGAGGGACAGAGGAAAGCAAACATACTTAGTAGACTTGAGTAAATTAGTGGTGGATCAGGGCTTCGGAAAAATAATGAAAAGACAATTTATTAAAAGCTATAAAGAACAGGAAATTATGGAGAGCTATGATCACCTACATCCTGAAGGAACACAATACATAAAGAATGATAATATTTGATAACTTAACATTGTTGGACTTTATGTACAATTTTTCCAATGTATTTATAGTTTTTTGAAGGAACTTAATTTTTTCTTCTTTTTACTAATTTTCACCCAATACAAGGCTCAAGAGCAACTCAAGGTAGTGTTACTTAATAAAGTGTTGATATGATTGAAAAAGGAGGAAGCAGAAAGTAAATATTATGAAGATATAGATAACAACTGATGCTAGACTTGAAGCCGTTAATGTTTAGGGAAGCAGCATCTTTGTTCCACCAAGGCAAGGGGTACCGCCACTGACGCACAGGGGGCTACATAAGAGAGTTAAAGTTTTAGGCAGGAGGAGAGTGAAGAGAAAGACGAACCAGTTACAGGGAGTGTCAGAGAAAGGAGCAAGAGAAGGATGGGAATACAGGTGTGATGATCGTTGCAAAGGTAGAGAGAAAGGAAAAGATATACAGGGTGATGTAGAAAGAACTGGAGTCAAGTGGTTAAGAGATGGGTATTGACATTGCATTTAAATAATGCCACTGATGTGCAGGGGTCTACATAAGAGTAAAAGATTAGATAGGAGGAGAGTAAAGAGAAAGACGAACCAGTTACAGGGAGTGTCAGAGAAAGAACAAGAGAAAGATGTGAACGCAGGAGTGAAGACAGTTGCAAAGATATAGAGAAAGGAAAAGAACAAGATACACGGGGTGATGTAGAAAGGACTGGAGTCAAGTGGATAAAAGATGGGAATTGACATTGCATTTAAATTTCTGGAGGTTGTAGCTATCAGGAAAGAAATTATATGGGAAGGGAGTTGCACAGGCGGGAATTGCAAGAAAAGTAGCTGCTGGAGTAGAATTGTTGCCTGCATTTGGTTGATTTAACTGTAAAAGGGTGTGGGACCTTGTTGCCAGTCTGCACAAGTAAATTCTTTGGAGGGGGCATCAGTGACCTAAGTTCGTCGAAGCAGAAACCATGAAAATATTTGTAGAGACAGAGGAAAGTCACATCTCGCCAGTGAGAAAGTGGCTGGAATTAAGTTACCAGCTCGGGACCAATCACATTACAAATTTTGTTGGGCATTTTTCAACTTTCCTTGATTTGTTGTTATTTTTAGCAAGTTCTTGTTAATGTCTACCTAAGATCACTAAGAATGAACAGGTTAGCCAAGACAGACAAAAAAACATTTCTTTAAAATACCATATATGTCGGCATAAAATAAAAAATACCCCCAAAAATAGAGGTTTGTTTTATAAGGTGTAAAATGCAAACCTTAAATCCTGTGGTAGTTAATTGACAACATCTTGTCTCCTTTTTTCAATGATGTTGAACAAAAACACAACTGGATGTGTATCGAAACAAGCCATTTAAATATTGCACTCGAGAACAGCAGTGGATGAGTACTCATGAGGTATTGAAGATGGTGGTAGTTAATTGACAATATCTACCCACCATTTTATCATTAGAATTTCAGTGAAAAGAAAGTATATGGTTACTGAAATTATTCAATAAGTTGAACACATTTTAAATACAGTTTGGTAGATGGGAATTTGTATGGTGAATATAACCCTAACCTTTAACTTTAAAATTTGGGGTTGTCTTATATGCTAGCATATACAGTAATAATAATAAAAAATAAAAATAAAAACTTCATTTATGGACTATTTTTTTCTCAAAGTTCATCTGATACAAGACACAAGAGCCATTCAAAGTAGATGGTTACTGAATAAGATGTATGATATGGACACAAAAAAGAAGTGAAGATTTTGGGGGTATGAAAAATAAATAACAATTGACTTAAACTTGAGGAGGTTAAGACTATTGTCTGTTGATGAATCCTCTTCGGTTGTCTGTTCTACCAGATGAGTGTTGTCTTCATGTAAGTCAAATTAGACCAAAATGTCATGTTTTATCTTCATGTAAGTCAAATTAGACCAAAATGTCATGTTTTATCTTCATGTAAGTCAAATTAGACCAAAATGTCATGTTTTATCTTCATGTAAGTCAAATTGGACCAAAATGTCATGTTTTATCTTCATGTAAGTCAAATTGGACCAAAATGTCATGTTTTATCTTCATGTAAGTCAAATTAGACCAAAATGTCATGTTTTATCTTCATGTAAGTCAAATTAGACCAAAATGTCATGTTTTATCTTCATGTAAGTCAAATTAGACCAAAATGTCATGTTTTATCTTCATGTAAGTCAAATTAGACCAAAATGTCATGTTTTATCTTCATGTAAGTCAAATTAGACCAAAATGTCATGTTTTATCTTCATGTAAGTCAAATTAGACCAAAATGTCATGTTTTATCTTTATGTAAGTCAAATTGGACCAAAATGTCATGTTTTATCTTTATGTAAGTCAAATTAGACCAGTATTTCTGCCATATCTGGACTGGAGTACAAACCTCACATTTTAGCCTGGATAGAGTTCAAAATCATTTACCTGGATTCTGCAGCCCCTTTAAAATTGATTAGCTTTTTAAAATCAGAATTTCTTGTTAAATTAGCAACTTAAAAAAAAATTTTTTAAATTATGACCCAGCACTAAAAATGTAGTTCAACGACAAAACACAAAAACAATTTATCTGAGTTTTGCTTTGTTGAAATCTCTCTCATTTTTGTATACTTACAAGAGTCAGATTAGACCAAAAATGGAGTATTGCTGACATATTTAACAATGGAATATATCCCAAGTTGATTTCATATCTCTCATGGAATTCATTTCTACCATACATTGTTAAAGATGCTAGAAAAATGGTTGAGTCGTTCTATCACCCTAGGAGATACTTGACACCTACTGGAACACTTTATCTTTATAAGAATCAGATTAAACCAAAAAATGAAGTATTACTGACATATCTATCAAAGAAATACATATATATTTTTATCCAGTAGTAGTAGTAAGACTTCTTAATCTAGGCTGGTTGTTATCAATTCCAATGTTTAAGAAAATAAAAGAAAATATAAAAAAATGGGATAGTAACTTGATTATATGTATCCACTAAAAATGACATTTATAGAAATCTAATCTAAACTTATTTATAAATGGAACTTTGTGCGTGTGTGTGTGTGTGTCCATTACCTATAGACTCCAAAAAGGCTGAACCGATTTTCTTGAAAATTTACACAGTTGTACTGTGAGTGTTCTTAGCTAGGTTTTGTGTCGAGGTACCCCTGATAAATATCAAAAATCGATAATCGAAAAAAATTGGGTGATAGGAGTGGTCCGATTTTAATCAAATTTGATACACTCATAAACAAAGACATAAGAAATGATATTTAGAAGGTTCAAGGTTGCAGTTCTTACAATAGTGCAGAAAATCAATAATATATATAAAAGGCAAGATGTTTGTGTTTGTGTGTGTCTGTTTATCTGCCTGTATGTCTGTATTTTTTTTCAACACTTTTATTTTAGTTTTTGCTTCGGGTTTGGCTCTAAGTAGGTATAATTGTAGTTCTTAGTTTCAGCCATGATACCATTTACTCAGAGGACTTATTTAGCCTTCAAAATTCAGTTTACAACAAAAAAAACTTTATTTTATAATCGATACCAGGATATCAAAATTTGACTTATATCCATTCATTTTGCTTTCAGTCTACGGTTTCGCTTTAACTGGAAACAACTATTGCTTTTTAGTCTTTTGTGCCAACATCCAAAGAGTCTGAGCTCCAGGACCATGGATTAGTTTTAAAGCTTTCATTACACCCGAGCAACTCCAGGCTATACTGCTAGTAAGAAATATATATATATATTGTTACACTATCACATATTCACCCTTAATCCCTACAGCATTAAAAGTATATTGTCAAAAATTTCCACTCTTTCTTTTTCTCTCTAACTGTGAGAGTGTCTCTCTCTCTCTCCCTCTCTCTCTCACTCTCTCTCTCACTCACACACACACCCTTACGAAATCAACAAATACTTTCATGGCTTCTGCTCAGGCGAACTTAAGTCACTGATGCCTCCTCAACAGGTGTTTACTCGTGCAACCAGACTGGCAACTGGGTCCCACCCATTCACAGTCAGGTTTGCCAAATGCAGACGACAATTCTACTCCTGCAGCTTCTTCTCTCACACTTCCCGCCTGTGGAACTCGCTCCCATATTCTTGCTTTCCTGACGGCTACAACCTCCAGAAATTTAAATGCAAAGTCAATACTCATCCACTGGACTCTAGCTCTCTCCCCTCCCCTGTATAACCTTCCCTTTCTCTCCATCTATGTATCTGTCATCACACCTGCTTTTTCAGCTTTCTATTGTTCCTTTCTAACTAGTTTGTATTCCTCACTCTTTTCTAATTAATCTTTTTACATTTATGTAGCCCACTGCACATCAGTGGTGTTTCCGCCTTGCTTGGGGTGAAATGATTAAAAAAAAAAAAGAAAAAAAGTTAAGCTAACATGTAAAGTTAAATAATGACCCATGGAAACAGGATCAGCTGCTGGCTAAATATAATTCTGGTTAACGATGGAGGACAAAATAGGGGCATCACTGAAATAAATGGCAGTTATTACTAGTTCTTGCGAGATCCCTTTTGAAAGACTAAATATGTTGAGAACCTGAAGAAGACCAATGGTTGAAAGGCTGAGAATATTAAAACAATCAAAATGTCAGTCAGTTAAGTGCCATACGTGATACACGCTTGGACGATCATGTCTCGAAAGAGACATGACTGACTGGGCAGAAGATTATCCCGCAGTAGGTTGCCATTGCTTTCTGCGGTAGACTGGTTGCCGACCAAGGCTATAGAACCCAATCTGTCCTGCTATTTAACCCATAACTGGAAGGAAGAGACGGATTAATACCTTTCCTAAGGGTATTTGCGCGTAGGTGAATGCAATGGATTCAGCTGGAATTCAAACTCGGCTTCTCGTTCCGAGCCGATATCCACTGTACCACAACGCACATCTTGCATTTAATGATGGTTCTTCATTTAAAAAACAAAACAAATTGGACAGAAAATTAGAATAAATTGGAAATAATTTTCAAAGCTTGAAAAAGGAACCACATCGAGCGTTGGTTGAAGGACAAAAAGGGATTTTGCAAGAATAGAAATAGAATAAGTGGGTCAAGAATATCCAGAGAGAGAGTATGAAAGCCTGTAGTGGGTTATCTGTTATAGTGAAGTGTATGTGTGTTAAAACATTAGTTTGGTTTGGCATTGTTAGTAAAATAGCTCATTATAAGAGGGGTACAAAACAACAAAATCAAATTGTATATGCAAACAACAATTATATATATATATATATATATATAAATAAACCAATTAAGGTTTTTACAAATAAAAGTAATGTTTTTCCTTGCAAAAGTGAGTTTATGTGTATGTAAGTATGTATAAGTATTTGTTGGGTTGGAGTGTTTTTGAAATATTCATCAGTCTTAAAGGGCTCCGTGCAGTTATCGTTATTTGCACTCGTATTTTTCTCACTGCTACCGTCTTCTTGTTTCATCTTTTTATTTTATTTACTAGGGCTCCAAACAGGTCATTTGGGAAATCACTCCCAGGTGTAATTCTGGGCTTTTCATTGGAAAAAAAAATTTTCTCGAATTTACAAACTTTGCTTAGTACACACAAAACTTGCAAAATTTTACACCTCGATGTAAAATGTTTTTTGTCCAATAGAAAACTAGAAAACATAAAAACAAAAATTCAAATAATCTTTAATTATAAAAAAAAAACAAATTCAAAGTTTATCTTCAGATAAAGATAATTTGAATTTTTGTTTTTTATGTTTTCTAGTTTTCTATTGGACAAAAAACATTTTACATCGAGGTGTAAAATTTTGCAAGTTTTGTGTGTACTAAGCAAAGTTTGTAAATTCGAGAAAATTTTTTTTTTCCAATGAAAAGCCCAGAATTACACCTGGGAGTGATTTCCCAAATGACCTGTTTGGAGCCCTAGTAAATAAAATAAAAAGATGAAACAAGAAGACGGTAGCAGTGAGAAAAATACGAGTGCAAATAACGATAACTGCACGGAGCCCTTTAAGACTGATGAATATTTCAAAGACACTCCAACCCAACAAATACTTATACATACTTACATACACATAAACTCACTTTTGCAAGGAAAAACATTACTTTTATTTGTAAAAACCTTAATTGGTTTTTATATATATATATATATATATATATATATATAATTGTTGTTTGCATATACAATTTGATTTTGTTGTTTTGTACCCCTCTTATAGTGAGTTATTTTACTAACAATGCCAAACCAAACTAATGTTTTAACACACATACATTTCACTATAACAGATAACCCACTATAGGCTTTCATACTCTCTCTCTCTGGATATTCTTGACCCACTTATTCTATTTCTATTCTTGTAAAATCCCTTTTTGTCCGTCAACCAGCAAACTTTGAATTTGTTTTTTTTTTTATAATTAAAGATTATTTGAATTTTTGTTTTTTATATTTTCTAGTTTTCTATTGGGCATAAAACATTTTACATCGAGGTGTGAAATTTTGCAAGTTTTGTGTGCACTAAGCAAAGTTTGTAAATTCGAGAAAATTTTTTTTTTCCTAACAAAATCAATGAGTCAGTGCTTAGCATTTCAATTTTTCTTAAATATAGAACTTGTTTTGTTCCCTACAAGGCCCCTTGAGTCTAATCCCAAATTTATATGCAAATAAGTCAAGTTTCAAATGCAACGGATTGTAATGGTCGGGGTCTGGAACTCATCCAAACTTGTCTAAAGAATCTGTCAGTTCCATCGCAACATTTACCAAATGTTGACTTGGTACCAAAAATATTTACCCTGCACCCACCATATATAATATGATCAGCACAACCTTCTGACCTTTGCTCTAAAGAATAAAAGCTCCCAAGTGGCGCTTAATACACAGCATGGATGATAATTCGTCTTGCTCTATGTTTTGCTTGACATTGAGTGACTTTTGAAAATGATCAATGCTTCAGTGAACATATTCATAAATTGTATGGCCAAGACTGAAGAATTCTTAAAAGAAATCAGAATGTACTCAAAAATATGACTAGTTGAATACTATCTCACACACACATAGAAATATGTATTTCTACCAACTTGCTATATATTTCAAAACTAGGTTCTACTGAATGTGCGTTTGCAAATCTCGTATATATATATATATTACATATAATGTATGTAGGCTGGATTTGGCTTCAGATAACCCGTGGTGGTTGGTATGCCATAAAATTTAAATAGCCAAATTAAATATATACATTTTATAAAATATTTTATTAATTTAAAATGTGTTAAATATATAAATTTGTTAAATGTATAAATTTGTCTAAATATATAAGTTTGTTATATATATTAATTTGTTAAATATACAAACTTCTTGAAATTGTTCTTAAATTTTTGTTCGATTTTTAATAATTCGATTCGGCATTAAATGACCCAAGATGGGTTGATATGTGGTGAAACAAAACAAAAACAAACCAAGATTGAAAACTGCCAAGATGTCTTTCATTTTATTTATTGTCAACTGTATGAGACGTATATGTAGTATTACTGATTTACTGCGGAAAGTGAATTCAGCAAGTTCAAATTCTTGGATAGTCTTACAACATTCACTTAAGCACAAAGACAGAGATCCATCTCTTCTCTATAACACAAAAATAATGGGTTAAGTAAAAGAGTAGACTTGGCTCTCTAGACTTAGTAAGCAGTGATATAGGAGAAGTAAAACTCTGAATTCCAGATTAGTTGAACATGGGGCTAGCAACTTGACCTTACAAAACCTACTTGATATGAAAACCCACAGTAGCAATACCTAGTGTCATGAGGTTGTTTCTCTATTACACGCACTTTCACTTACCAAACTCTAAAAATCACACTCCTGGTAAGCAAAAGACAATGGCTTTTATTCACCAAGTTTGAGGACCCTAGATGACACGCCAGGATTTGTTATTGGAGGCCACAACCTGAACAACATAAGGTATGCGGACGATACAGTGCTGATTGCGGACACGGAAAGGAAACTACAAGACCTCATACAGAAATTATCAGTGGAGAGTGACAAGAAGGGACTACAAATAAACTTTAAGAAAACCGAGTGCATGGTCATCAGCAAAAGATACAATCCAAAATGCCAAATACAGGTGGAGAATAACAGAATCAAACAAGTACAAGAATTTAAGTACCTAGGAAGTGTTCTAACAGGAGATGGAAAGTGCGACACGGAGATCCGAAGGCGAATTGGCATGGCAAAGGACACGTTTCAGAAGATGAGCAAAATATTAACACACAGGAAGATCTCAAAATCCATGACTGACTAGGAAGATTTCCCCACAGTAGGTTGCCATTTCTTTCTGTTTTTGTCAACCAATGATAAGAACCCAATCTGTGCTGCTATTCAACCCATAGCTGGAGGGAGAAGAATACCTTACCAAAAGGTATTTGCACGTAAGTGAATATAATGAATTTGACTGGAATTTAAACTCAACTCTCTGATTTACTCATTCTGAGCTAATATTCATCGTACTGCAATGCACATCCCACCTATCTAGTATAGCATTTAAATACATAAAGACTAGGTACCATTGGAAATCAAAAGCCGAGATGTCAGATCAGGACCAATAATATTGCTGATTCTTCTTTAGATTTTGTCAAGAATCACTAAATATAAAGCAGGAGCACCAGAAAATATGTTGCAGCCAAAGGGTTTGTTGTTAAAACATTATAGAAACAATTCAAGCAAAGCATCAGCATCACTTTTAGGAAGTGTTCTAACAGGAGATGGAAAGTGCGACATGGAGATCCGAAGGCGAATTGGCATGGCAAAGGACACGTTTCAGAAGATGAGCAAAATATTAACACACAGGAAAATCTCAATAGAAACGAAGAAAAGAGTTCTAGACTGCTACGTGATGTCAGTTCTTCAATACGGCTGTGAATGCTGGACAATATCATCGAAAATGAGGACAAAACTGGAAGCGGACGAAATGTGGTTCTACAGAAGGATGCTACGGATATCGTGGACTGAGCATACAAGCAACGACGAGGTGTTAGAAAGAATGGCAACAAAAAGGAAATTGATGCTGAGCATCAGGAAGAGACAACTGAAGTTCCTGGGACATGCAATGAGGAAGGAGAGCCTGGAGAACCTGATACTGACTGGACAGCTAGAAGGAAGGAGAGACAGAGGAAGGCAGCAGATAACATATTTGCAGGGCCTGATCAGGTGGATGACAGAACGGGGGTTGCCAGGAGCAAACATACTAAGAGCCACAAGGGATAGGGAGACGTGGAGAGCCATGATCGCCTACGTCCTGAAGGGACAGGGCACATAGAAGAAGAAGAATGTTTTTGATTGGCCAGACCAGACAGAGAGAAAAAACTCATTAGCATAGCTTCTGATACTGATAGTAGCTCTTTTTTTTGTGCTACTAAATTAATTTTTTTCTACTTCTTTGCCACATTTCTTGTCATAGGATATATGTGATATGCTATCACTTGGTGTTATGAGGTAATTTGCCATTTATGCATACCATAAAAAAGACAACTCCAACAATACCTCAATAAAATACACAAATGAGCTACTTAAAATGGTTTTACCTTTTCAAAAATGAAAACCAAATGCCTACATTTCTGTAAATTAAGAAAATTGCACATGAAAACATGTTTAAAATTGGACAGAACAGAAACCCCAGTAATACACGAGGCAGCATCTTTGACAAAAAGTTTTCTTTTATTCCCCATTTTAATTGCTTCTGCTTTGACGAGACCAGCTCCCTGGTGTCCCACTACATGAATTTGTTCAAGTAACTAGATTGGCAAGTAGGTTCAACCCCTTTTACAGTCAAAACCATCAAATGTAGCTACCACTTCTCTGTCAGCTTCTTTTATCACAATTTCCTACTGTGGAACTTCCTTCTGTATACTTGCTTCCCTGATAGCTACAAGTTCTAAGAGTTTAAGTGCAATGTCAGTTGTCATCACTTATCACCTTTACTCCCATCTTTCTCTTATTCTTTCCTCGACACCCACTTTATCTTGTTCTTCCTTTTCGCTCTACTCTCATATAACTCTCCTCACACCAGTACTCCAATCCTTCTCTTATCCATTCTCTGACAATCCCTGTAACTTGTTCTTCTTTCTTTTCACGCTTCTCTCATGTAACCCCTTGCACACCAGTGGCAGTACTACCTTGCTTGGAGGGAAATCTAACAAGGTTATTTAAGAATATGAATTGATTTTTTTTTTTTATTCTCACACAACACCACAAATTAACCTTCTACTTTGAGTGGCACTTGGGTCTTGCATTGGATGAACGTTAGTATAAAAAAATGTACTATTTATTTGTCTATACTTTTAAAATGAGGTAGTATTTATGCTATTTACATTGTTCAGGATGTGCGTTGTGGTGCAGTGGATATCAGCTCGGAACAAGAAATCGGGGAACCGAGTTCAAATTCCAGTTGAATTCCTTGCATTCACTTACGTGCAAATACCCTTGGGAAAGGTATTAATCTGTCTCTTCCCTCCAGTTATGGGTTAAATAATAGGACAGATTGGGTTCTATAGCCTTGGTCGGCAACCAGTCTACCGCAGAAAGCAATGGCAACCTACTGCGGGATAATCTTCTGCCCAGTCAGTCATGTCTCTTTCGAGACATGATCGCCCAAAGCGTGTATCGTGCATGGCACTTAACTGACTGACTGACATTGTTCAGACTATTGTTCTCATCTTTATTGCCATGTTTATGACTTGACTCAAAGAGCTGCAAGTTCAATACCTTAGAGAGTTAAGTTAAATGTCTACCAGAAGTCATATCGCACATGGAAAGAGAATGATATACCCCAGTGATTGTAATAAAGAGTTCAGTTTGAAATTCCAAAAATCTGTAAATGTTCAGTAACGGATGTACGTTGTGGTGCAGTGGATGTCGGCTTGGAAAGAGAAATCGGTGAGCTGAGTACCCTGCATTCACTTTAGCGCTAGTACCCTTGTGAAAAGTATTAAT
Organism: Ascarosepion bandense; assembly: GCA_037127315.1. Lineage (NCBI taxonomy): Eukaryota > Metazoa > Mollusca > Cephalopoda > Sepiida > Sepiidae > Ascarosepion > Ascarosepion bandense. The sequence goes on from JBBBDQ010001450.1 coordinate 139,584, forward strand.
CTGTCACTTCCCTCCAGCTATGGGTTAAATAACAGGATGGGGCCTGGAGGCAACCCATCTAGTGTTGGTGACGCAATAAAAACACCCTTGGTAGCCGTGGTGAAGAATCAAGTATACAGTTATTTGACAAGATTATGAATTTCGCTACAAAACTGCACCAGGGTTCTAAATGCACAGGGAATACTGCAGGGGGGTAGTGAGTTCTATCTCGGCCAAGGCCACAAGATGATGAGAACCTGAAGAAGGTCAGATAGTACAGCGACTGAAATGTTGTTAACATAGCAATAAAGATGAGGACAATAGTCCAAACTATGTAAATAGTGTATTTATCATTTAGTTCTAAATTTTTCTTAACATTTCAATGTATGAATGCTCATTCATCTGAAACAGAAGACATTTCTATCACTTTCCAAATACCAATTAATATTTTAGGGTTGAAAATCAAATTGAAACTGCTGTCTAACTCAATAAGATTTCTCTTCTTTATCTGGGCTTATAGACTGACTTTGACCTGATGGGCTAATATGTGACTTTGGGCTAGGAAGAATCTCTCTCAAGGGGAATTCTCTATTTGTACTATGGGGCTTTGTCACAGCTTTAGGACCATGAGGGTTTTCAAAAACCACCATTTGAAATATAGATAAATCATTTTGTTCTTAATTTTCATGTCATATATATTTCTATGTATGAATGCTCGTTCATCTGAAAAAGAAGACATTTCAATTGCTTTCCAAATGCCAATTAATATTTTAGTATTGAAAATTAAATCGAAGCTGCTGTTTATTTTGACAAGGTCTATTTTTTGCCTGGGCTTAAAAACTGGTATCACCCTGTGTAATTATTTAGGGCAGGAAGACACATTAATGTTATATAGTGCTGAAAATTTACATATTTGACATCAAGCATGAAAGACTCGAGCTGATAAGGCTATTTCAGAACATGAATTGAGTTTTTTCTGGTTTTGTAACAGATGGGGCAGGAAATGGCTTAAAGATTTTAATGACTCCAAAACAAACTCCTTTAACCACCATAGAGAAATTTTGTTGACAACCATATGCATGGCTGATGCAAGTCTCTTTGATAGCAAAACACTGCTCTTCTATGGCCTCAGTTTTTTAATCCACCTGAAGGGGAATAACATCAAATCTATAGCTGCATCTACTGTTAGGAAGGTTAGGTCACTGTGTTGGACCAGAAAGTTTTTCTTGTCAGAATCCATCTTGCACTTTTATAAATTTACCATTCATCATTGCATTGAATACTATTGCCATATTTCATAGGGTGCTCTTGTAATTCATCTTGAGCTTCTCATCAGAATCCATTTTGCACATTTATAAATCTACCATTCGTCCGTGCATTAAATACTGTTGCCATATCTCATAGGGTGCTCTTGTTGTTCATCTCAAGGTTCTCGTCAGAATCCGTTTTGCACATTTATAAATCTACCATTCGTCCGTGCATTAAATACTGTTGCCATATCTCATAGGGTGCTCTTGTTGTTCATCTCAAGGTTCTCGTCAGAATCCATTTTGCACATTTATAAATCTACTATTTGTCCATGCATTAAATCCTGTTTCCATATCTCATCGGGTGCTCGTTATTGAGGTTTTTGTCCCACTCTGCTTGGGTACCACCCTGCTTGGGATGAAATGATTTAAAAGAAAACAAAAAAATAGATTTGTGTTGGGTGAAATGAACTCTGGTGCAGTCTATTCTATGTTTAACTAGCAGTATAGCCTGACATTGCTCGGGTGTAATGAGAGCTTTCAAACTAATCCATGGTCCTGGAGCTCATACTCAGCCTAAAGAATATTTGTGTGAAGTTTGGTGAGAAATGGATAAAAATTGTGGATTTGTATAAAGGACATACAGACAGATAAACACACACACACAAACATCTTGCCTTATATATATATTATTGATTTTCTGCACTATTGTAAGAACTGCAACCTTGAAACTTCTGAATATCATTCTTATGTCTTTGTCTATAAGTGTATCAAATTTGATTAAAATCAGACCACTCCTTCTATAACCCAATTTTTTTTATTATCAATATTTATCGGGGTTACCTCGACACAAAACCTAGCTAAGAACACTCGCAGACGCTTATAGTAGAACTGTGTAAATTTCAAGAAAATCGGTTCAGCCGTTTCGGAGTCTATAGGTAACGGACACACACACACACACACACACACACACACAGACAAAGTTCCATTTATAAATAAGTTTAGCTTAGATTTACTTTTCTTCTATGTTTAATTTGTTATAACTAATCTCTATGCCGAGGTATCTGAAGTGTTTAATATTTACTAAATAGTATAAAATGGTAGACTTATATAAATTTACTGTGAAAACGAAGTTTAATGAACAAAAAAATCAATTTTCAACAGACAAAAAAGAAAACGGCGATCAGAGTTGCAAATTAGTAATTATTTCATGGCTTCCATTTAATCCCTAATTAACCTGTTTACATGCCTCACTTGATTGGCAGTAATTATTTCAGTTAATTTACATGGCATTACTACAGTAGATTTACCTAAGCTTAGTCTGACATATGGACACAAAGGTGGGTCTTTCCTTTCTTTCAGTCTGGAATAGAAACATGCTAGATGGTGGTTTCCTGAATAAAATACTCTGTACTAGTCTACAAATCTAACTTGTTAAATGTATTTCTACTTCAGTTGCCCAAATATTTAAGGCAGTTGACTTAATCTTGCACTGGGTTGCAATATATGAGTATTCTTCATGTGACTATAATTTTGGGAGGTGTAAAGTTTTGATTGTTTCATTTGGAGCACCTGAATTCTCTAAATAAAATAATTTATTATAATTAAGGAACAAATAATTATAATAATTTATAAAAACAATAATAAATAAAACATTAAATTTAAGAAAATATAAGAAATATATGAAAAAATATTAGGAAAATAAAAAAATCAAATATAGAAAATAAATAAAAAATATGAAAACATTAAATATCAAAAATAAATAAAAAAATATGAACAAATTAAGTATCAAAAATAAATAAAAAATATATGAACAAATTAAATATCAAAAATAAAAAAATATGAACAAATTAAATATCAAAAACAAATTAAAAAAATATGAACAAATATCAAAAACAAATTAAAAAATATGAAAAAATTAAATATAAAAAGTAAAAAATATGAAAAAATTAAATATAAAAAGTAAAAAATATGAAAAATTAAATATAATAAATAGATAAAAAATGTATGAAAAAATTAAATATTTTAAAAATATGGAAAAATTAAACAAAATATTTACAAAAATCATGGAAAAATTAAATATAAAAAATAAGTAAAAAAATATGAAAAAATTAAATTTAAAAAATAAATGAAAAATATGAAAAAATTAAATGAAACAAACAAAATTTAAAACAAATAAAACTTATAAAAACTTAAATATAAAAAATATAGAAAGGAATAAAAGATACAAAAAATATAAAAAATAATTTTAAAAAATAAAAAATAAAATGAGTTAAATCTAGATAACTGAGACATCTGGAAGTGGCATGACACATGGAACAAAAACAATCTACCTCAGTGAACAAAATAAAGTATTCAGTTCAAAATTCCACTCTCCTGAAGAAGATCGGAGTATACAACAGCTAAAAAGTCATAGATATGCCAACAAAGATGAGGATCACAGTCTGGAAAATATAAATTATGTAAATGTAAAATTTAAAAATTCTGAAATAATTTAATAAATTTCATGAAAAAAATACCTTGGAACTTTTTAAAACATATTTTATATTTTACTATTTACAGCTTAAATGAAGACCTTTTGACAAGGCAGTTTTATATTTTACTATTTACAGCTTAAATGAAGACCTTTTGACAAGGCAGTTTTATATTTTACTATTTACAGCTTAAATGAAGACCTTTTGACAAGGCAGTTTTATATTTTACTATTTACAGCTTAAATGAAGACCTTTTGACAAGGCAATTTTATATTTTACTATTTAACAAGCCTTAGATTTGAAGACCTTTTGACAAGGCAGTTTTATATTTTACTATTTACAGCTTAAATGAAGACCTTTTGACAAGGCAAGTTTTATATTTTACTATTTACAGCTTAAATGAAGACCTTTTGACAAGGCAATTTTATATTTTACTATTTACAGCTTAAATGAAGACCTTTTGACAAGGCAGTTTTATATTTTACTATTTACAGCTTAAATGAAGACCTTTTGACAAGGCAAGTTTTATATTTTACTATTTACAGCTTAAATGAAGACCTTTTGACAAGGCAATTTTATATTTTACTATTTACAGCTTAAATGAAGACCTTTTGACAAGGCAGTTTTATATTTTACTATTTACAGCTTAAATGAAGACCTTTTGACAAGGCAGTTTTATATTTTACTATTTACAGCTTAAATGAAGACCTTTTGACAAGGCAATCATCAGTAAGGAAAGAAAGATAAAAAAAATGATCAAATATCCTTAACACCAGAAGAAAAATCTAAAAATTTCTTTCTTCAAAAGATTGTTTTATTTCAGATTTTTACCTTTGTAGAAGAAAATTATTTGTTCCTTAATTGTTAACTGAGCGGGCTTTGAACCCCTCCTCTCAGTACTAACAAAAAACAAATAATTTTTTTTTTCAATTTTTCATACCACATTTAAAATAGAGCCCCTTTCCTTCTCACTACTATGTCACCATTTCCATGACATGTGTTTTGATGAACTACATTCCTTGATCCCTCCATATGTAACTTTTGCAACTGGGACCCACCGTGCCAAGTATAAATCCTCCTTTTTCATTTCATATTTCATTAGCAAGGATTACCCCTCAGATAGTTTCTCCTTAGAGGAACAGACTCTCAGCAGGATGATTTCTCTCTTTACAATCTTGGCCTCTTCAAGCTCTTGAACCTTGTATTTTGTGAACATTAGTATAAAAATGTATATCATTTCGTTCTTTTCCTGTCATTTATGTTTCTATGTATGACTTGTAACTTGTTAACTTGTAGAAAATGAATCAATCAATCAATGAAATACTGATTGGCAACACAAGCATGTCTTTTAGATTTATTTACATTTCTCGGAACATGAATGTATAGAAACTATCATGGCCACAAAGTGAGGGATCAGTTTATATATTGATTGTAATATAGAATTGATCCCCCACTTTATATACACATTACAATTTTTTTGTCTGTAGAAAATGAATCAATCAATCAATGAAATACTGATTGGCTACACAAGCATGTCTTTTAGATTTATTTACATTTCTCGGAACATAAATGTATAGAAACTATCATGGTTGCAAAGTGAGGGATCAGTTTATATATTGATTGTAATATAGAATTGATCCCCCACTTTACATACACATTACAATTTCTTGTCGGTTGTAGAAAATGAATCAATCAATGAAATTTAGATTTATTTACATTTCTCACAACATAAATGTATAGAAACTATCATGGCCGCAAAGTGAGGGATCAATATAGAATTGATCCCCCACTTTATATACACATTACAATTTTTTTGTCTGTTAACTTGTAGAAAATGAATCAATCAATCAATGAAATACTGATTGGCAACACAAGCATGTCTTTTAGATTTATTTACATTTCTCGCAACATAAATGTATAGAAATTATCATGGCCGCAAAGTGAGGGATCAGTGTATATATTGATTTTAATATAGAATTGATCCCCCACTTTATATACACATTACAATTTTTTTGTCTGTAGAAAATGAATCAATCAATCAATGAAATACTGATTGGCTACACAAGCATGTCTTTTAGATTTATTTACATTTCCCGGAACATAAACGTATAGAAACTATCATGGCCGCAAAGTGAGGGATCAATTTATATATTGATTGTAATATAGAATTAATCCCCCATTTTACATACACATTACAATTTCTTGTCTATTGTAGAAAATGAATCAATCAATGAAATACTGATTGGCTACACAAGCATGTCTTTTAGATTTATTTACATTTCTCGGAACATAAACGTATAGAAACTTTCATGGCCGCAAAGTGAGGGATCAGTTTATATATTGATTGTAATATAGACTTGATCTCCCAATTTATATCTACGTAATTTTGTGTCTGTTGATAAACCATGGAAAATGAATGAATTAATGAATCAATGAAATACTGATTAGATACACAGTCATACCTTTTTAGATTTATTTACATTTCCCGGAATATAAATGTATATTGTAACTGCGAAGTGAGGGATCAGTTTATATATTGATTGTAATATAGAATTGATCCCCCACTTTATATACACATTACAATTTCTTGTCTATTAACTTGTAGAAAATGAATTGATCAATCAATGAAATACTGATTGGCTACACAAGCATGTCTTTTAGATTTATTTACATTTCCCGGAACATAAAGGTATAGAAACTATCATTGCCGCAAAGTGAGGGATCAGTTTATATATTGATTGTAATATAGAATTGATCCCCCACTTTACATACACACTAGAATTTCTTGTCTATTAACTTGTAGAAAATGAATCAGTCAATCAATGAAATACACAAGCATGTCCTTTTATTTGCATTTTCTGGAATATAAATGTATAGAAACTATCGTGACCACAAAGTGAGGGATCAGTTTATATATTGATTGTAATATAACTACTTTATATCCACATAATATTTTGTCTTTTGACAAGCCATAAAAAATGAATGAATTAATCAATGCATGAATTCTAGTTTATCTGAAACAAGACATTTCTATTTCTTTCCAAACACTAATTAATAAATGTGTTAGTCATGAAAATCAAATTGAAGTGGTTGTCTAGCTCAACAAGGTCTTTTGTTTTGTTTTTATAATCATTTCTCCCCAAGGTGAGACTGCCACTAGTGCATGGGGGGTTACAGGAGAGAATAGATAGGAAATGGCATTTGACATTGCATTTAAATTTTTGAAGATTGTAGCTATCAGGGAAGTAAGTAAACTGAAAAAAATTTCACAAGTGCAAAGTGTGAAGAAAAAAACTGTTGAAGTAGAAGTGGTGGTTACATTGAACTATTTCAATTGTAAAAAAGGTGGGACCTAGATTCCAATCAAGTAGTACACTTAAATTCACATGGATGGGCCATCAGGAGAAAAAACTCATTAGAGCAGTTGCCATGAAAATATTTGTAGAAAAGACGGAGAGAAGCCACATTACACTGGTGAGAAAGTGACCGATGTTGAGATGCATAGTCAGGACTCATTGCATTGCAGATCCTTCTTTGGGTTTTGTCAAGAATCTCAAGATGACTAGCAGAAGCAGCTGACTGGATATGGCAACAGTATTCAATGTTCATTTTTATCTGTGCTTTAAGACTGACCTCACCCTTATGGGCAATTATGTAACTATTTTTTACTTAACCCTTTTAAGTTTAACTTTCTTTTAATTCTAGAGGGATTCTGTTACAGAATTTGGATGATGATGTTTTCTGACACACCCATTTAAAATACTATAGATATAGAATTTCATACTTTTCTTGTTGGATGTGCGTTGTGGTGCATTGGATATCAGCTCGGAAGGAGAAATTGGGAGCCAAGTTCAAATTCCAGCTGAATTCATTACATTCAATTACGCGCAAATACCCTTGGGAAAGGTATTAATCTGTTTATTCCTTCCTGTTATGGGTTAAATAACAGGACAGATTGGGTTCTGTAGCTTTGGTCGGCAACCAGTCTACCGTAGAAAGCAATGGCAACCTACTGTGGGATAATCTTCTGCCCAATCAGTCATGTCTCTTTTGAGACATGATTGCCCAAGTGTGTATCACGTATGGCACCAAACTCACTGACTGACTTTTCTTGTTATATATTGTCTTGCAAAGTCTTTTCAACTTTTTATAGTATCTAAAAAAAACTAAAAATAAAAAAAAAAGGGAAATGTGTCTCTAAGCTGTGGGTTGGAACTGAGATCTCACCATCGTCACCAGACTAAAGCATTTAAGAGGCTGAGAGAATCTCAAGAATGATGATGATGAAAATAATATTGTCCACTTCATGCACTTGGGATTATTTCAAAGAATATTTGGAAATACCTGGCATTATTGGGAGGGCACAGGTAGCAGCACTGCTCGGATGAACTACTGTCCTAAGGAAGTTGTTGTCTTTCTATTTACCTGGACGAAGCATCTAAAAGTTAAAGAAGATAACTATGATGTTAGTATTATCATTATCAAAAATGTTATTATCAACAACAACATTATTACCTACAACAATATTATCAACAATAACATTATCATTATCTACAACATTATCAGCAATGACATTATTTTCACCAACAACAATGTTATCAATAACAACGATAACATTATCAACAATGCTATCAAAAATAACATTATTATCTACATTATAAACAACATTATTGTCGACAACAACATTGTCATTATTATCAACACCGACAATAGTAGTAGTAGTAGTGGTAATGAAGAAAATAACTTTAGTTATTAATAGAGAAAAATTCTCATTTCAGGTTAATCTTCCATTGTCTGTCTTCTGACATTATTCCATACTGTATTATTGATTATTAGATGCTAATAATAATTGCTGTCACTTTTGTGGGTGGTGCCCTTGGGATTAGTTCAAGAAATATTTCTGACTCACAAAATGCCTTAGGGATACCTAACATTGGGAGTGTACATGCGGCAGTGCTGCTTGGGAGAACAAATGGCCTAAGGAAAATGTTGTGTCTCTCAGCTGTGGATACAGACTGATACATGAACCTGGTTATGGAAGAGTTAGAGAGAATATTATTCTTCCATTGTTTGTCTTTCTACTTTATTCTTTACTGTATTGTTGACTCTGTAGTACTAATGCGGGTATTTAATCCTACATTAGTACTGTGGCTGATTGGTTAGTTTCTAACCATGAGGTCCTGGATATGACTGTAAACTGCATCAAGCAGCAAGGCCACTGATTGGGAGGTTGTGAGAAGCATGGAACCACCACTTAATTGCTATTGTTACCAGGTCCACCCTGACTCAGTGTGGTATCACCTGTTAGGGTCCCAGCTATAGGTAAATAGTTAACCCTCAAACCAAGGTCAAAATGCTATTTTACCAACAAAACTTTTTGGTCAAAATGCTATTTTACCAACAAAACTGTCTTGGATGAAAAATATTAGCAACAAAACTGTCTTGGATGAAAAATATTAGCAACAAAACTGTCTTGGATGAAAAATATTAGCAACAAAACTGTCTTGGATGAAAAATATTAGCAACAAAACTGTCTTGGATGAAAAATATTAGCAACAAAACTGTCTTGGATGAAAAATATTAGCAACAAAACTGTCTTGGATGAAAAATATTAGCAACAAAACTGTCTTGGATGAAAAATATTAGCAACAAAACTGTCTTGGATGAAAAATATTAGCAACAAAACTGTCTTGGATGAAAAATATTAGCAACAAAACTGTCTTGGATGAAAAATATTAGCAACAAAACTGTCTTGGATGAAAAATATTAGCAACAAAACTGTCTTGGATGAAAAATATTAGCAACAAAACTGTCTTGGATGAAAAATATTAGCAACAAAACTGTCTTGGATGAAAAATATTAGCAACAAAACTGTCTTGGATGAAAAATATTAGCAACAAAACTGTCTTGGATGAAAAATATTAGCAACAAAACTGTCTTGGATGAAAAATAACTGTGATTTAAAATAAAAATACTTTTCTGGCCTTAAATGACCCTTTAGATGTTGCTAGGTCATTAAACAGGAACAAACAAACATCTAACCATGAAGCTTTAGTTAGAATCTCAAATGGTCGTTTTGTCAAGAACATGACTTCTTAATGTTAGTCTGGAGGAGGCAATGCCAGTGTGCAGCAACTTTGGAAAGTGCCTAAAAACCATTCCATGAGTTAACCCAAGCCTTGAGAATGAAACTTGGTAGATGGGACCTTTTGGGAGCCATCAATAGTTGGGCTAACATGAGTCATCGTGATCGAGGGTTCAAGCATCCTGGGTTTGTTCAGATTGCTCTTCAAGTTAGACAATGTGCTCTCTCAGAGAAACCGTGACTAAGGTCTGCTTAGTATAGTGCACTATAGACCACAAGTGTTGAGCAAACACAAATGTTCATGAGCAGGCGTCTGCAATGGGGATTAGTTAGCAGCCCTACTAGACAGGCATCCTTGGATATCAATGGCCAGTCCTGTGTGTAATTATCACAGCATGAGTACCATAAGGGTTTCAAACACCTATTTAAAATATAGATATATGATTTATTAATTAATTTTTCAACTACATCTTTTTATATCTGAATGCTTATTTCATTTGAAACAGACATTTCTATTGTACCAAATTAATACATATATTGCTCTTGGTAATCAAATTGAAGTGTTTTTTGAGCTCAACAAGGTCTTTTCTTTTCTACTAACCATTACTCCACAAGGTGGAGTAATGGTTAGCAGCTTGGATTGAGTAATTGAAGAGCTGAGTTCAAATTCAAGTCTAGTTCATTACATCCAAATATGTGCTAAGCAATTAAGAAAGCAATGTTGGTACTAAGCAATTAAGAAAGCAATGTTGGTACTAAGCAATTAAGAAAGCAATGTTGGTACTAAGCAATTAAGAAAGCAATGTTGGTACTAAGCAATTAAGAAAGCAATGTTGGTACTAAGCAATTAAGAAAGCAATGTTGGTACTAAGCAATTAAGAAAGCAATGTTGGTACTAAGCAATTAAGAAAGCAATGTTGGTACTAAGCAATTAAGAAAGCAATTTTGGTACTAAGCAATTAAGAAAGCAATAGTATTATTACAATATTACACAAATATATGATACTGTAATAAGTCATCTAATAGTTAGAAGATTCATTAAGAGGCTCATCCCTTGTTTCCTGTTTAGGATGCGGTTTCTGGCTTTCTCTTTTCCAATCTTCTCACTTTTTTTGTTTTCAATTGGAGTAGATAGAATAAACTGTCGCCCGGTTCACACTCCACACACGTCTATTGAACGGGTGAAGAGGCTCATCCATTGTTCCCTGCTTAGGATGTGGTTTCCAGCTTTCTCTTTTCCAATCTTCTCACTTTTTTGTTTTCAATTGGAGTAGATAGAATAAACTGTCGCCCGGTTCACACTCCACCCATGTCTATTGAACGGGTGAAGAGGCTCATCTCTTGTTTCCTGTTTAGGATGCGGCTTCCGGTTTTCTCTTTTCCAATCTTCTCACTTTTTTTGTTTTCAATTGGAGTAGATAGAATAAACTGTCGCCCGGTTCACACTCCACACACGTCTATTGAACGGGTGAAGAGGCTCATCCATTGTTCCCTGCTTAGGATGTGGTTTCCAGCTTTCTCTTTTCCAATCTTCTCACTTTTTTGTTTTCAATTGGAGTAGATAGAATAAACTGTCGCCCGGTTCACACTCCACCCATGTCTATTGAACGGGTGAAGAGGCTCATCTCTTGTTTCCTGTTTAGGATGCGGCTTCCGGTTTTCTCTTTTCCAATCTTCTCACTTTTTTTTTTTTCAATTGGAGTAGATAGACTAAACTATCGCCCGGTTCACACTCCACCCACGTCTATTGAACAGGTGAAGAGGCTCATCTCTTGCTTCCTGTTTAGGATGCGGTTTCAGGTTTTCTCTTTTCCAATCTTTTCACTCCTATGTAGCCCCCTGCACATCAGTGGCGTTACCGCCTTGCTCGGGGTGATCTGAAAAAAAAAAAAAATCATTCTTCATAACCTCACCATCTGAATTATTTTTTTTTTATTAATTTAGTTTAGAACTTTCACCATTTTGTTTAGCATTATCACTTTACACATTTTCTTTGGCTAATCTGAATTATCAGGATGCCTACTAATGTGATTTGGGACCGTTATTTGGATGTGTGTGGTGGGGCAGTGAATATAGGCTTGAGACAAGAAATCGGAGAGTCAAGTTCAAATTCCAGTTATGCGCAAATACCCTTGAGAAAGGTCTTAATCCGTTTCTTGCCTCTAACTCTGGGTCAAATAACAAGACAGATTGGGTTCTTTAGCTTTGGTTAGAAACCAGTCTACCTGACTGATCTCAGTCATGTTTTTTCGAGACATGATCACCCAAGTGTGTTTAACATATGGCACTTAACTGACTGATCTGGATAAAAATATTGAATAGCAGAACAGATTGCACTCTATAGCCTTGGTTCGCAACCAGCCTACCACAGAAAGTAATGGCAACCTACTGTGGGAAAATCTTCTGCCCAGTTAGTTATGTTTTTTTCGAGACATGATCACCCAAGTGTGTATAACATATGGCACTTAAATGACTGATCTGGATAAGAAGATTGAATAGCAGAACAGATTGCACTCTATAGCCTTGGTTGGCAACCAGTCTACCACAGAAAGTAATGGCAACCTGCTGCGGAAAAATCTTCTGCCCAGTCAGTCATGTCTCTTTTGAGATGTGATCACTTAAGCATGTATCAGGTATGGCACTTAACTCACTGATCGGTGGGCGGGGTGGGGGCGATTGTAACTTCTGAAATTAACTGGTGGTAACTGCCAAGAGGGAAATGAAAGGGAGACACAAGGTGAAGACTACTGTTTTATCTCAAATCAAAAATAATGAAACTTTTAACGGCTGATTAAACTGTGTCCAATTACTTTTTAGTTTTCAGTATCTTGGTGTTTGTTTTTATTTATTCACTTTTGAGCTGATTTGATTCAAGTTCACAAATATGGAAATTAAATCCGTAGACATTTTGTCTTTATCTGTCTTGATTTGATAATGTAATTAGCGGATTAAAATATTCATTCAAACATTTCAGCATCAACATTACTAAGAATAGCAACAAGCATGGATTAATATTGTGTCTAGATTATTCCTTTATCATTAATCTCATCTTTTGTGTTGATTTTGTAGTAAGCACAGTGTTTCAGCTGACCCATTCTTTGACCTTCCTCAGATGTACAAAAATACATTCTATGATTTTGAAATGAGTCATTTTCATTCGAAGATTTCTTTTTGGATTATTGATCTTATTTTGGAGATTGATTTTGTTGCAACCATAAAGTTTCAACTGACTTCATCAGATGTACAACGATATGCGTGATAATAAAATCTCCAACATTTAAGTCAACTAATTGGGAAGATGTGCGTTGTGGTGCATTGGATATTGGCTTGGAACGAGAAATCGGGGAGCCGAGTTCGAATTCCAGCTGAATTCATTGCGTTCACTTACGCGCAAATACCCTTGGGAAAGGTATTAATCCGTCTATTCCTTCCAGTAATGGGTTAAATAACAGAACAGATTGGGTTCTATAGCCTTGGTTGGCAACCAGTCTACTACAGAAAGCAATGGCAACCTACTGCAGGATAATCTTCTGCCCAGTCAGTCATGTCTCTTTCGAGACATGATCGCCCAAGCGTGTATCACATATGGCACTTAACTGACTGACTGAATTGGGAAGAAGGAATGTGAAAAGAGTCTACTAACTGGATGATAACTATTTAAATTTGCAAGCTGGATTGAAATTTTGAGAAAGAAATTAAAAACAAAATGCATTAAAACATCATGTCAAAGTAGTAAGTGAACTTTTGAGTATTTCCAAGGAGAATTGAACCCAAATTTAACTAGATAGAATTCAATAAGATTGAGCAAAACCAAGACTACTCATCATTTCCCATTTCCCACCAATGAGAAGAGAAACTATTAATGTATCCTCAAAAATGTCAAGTAGAGAAACTTCTGTCGTTGATAAAGAAACTTGGGTGGTCAACGAATTTAAAGATATGGATGAAGAGACAGGAAAAACCATCTGGCTTGAATCAACCACTCGGAAGAAAAGGTTTCGGACAAAGATAGAGATTACACTGACAGGTTTGTTCATTTTAATTTTTGTGACATACATCAAGAATTTTATATCTGACATTAATTTGGATTCTATTGGATACAAGTGATAAAGAAAAATGAATTACTCGCCCTGGAGTAACTATAGATGGGTCGGCTGAGTAGTCTGGGTGATTGAGAAATCACAGTATAAGACAAGCTGAAGAAGAAAAATCAGGAACTGAAAATTCCTTTTTGCCTAAGCATTCTGAAAGTATGGATTTATCAGAGGCTTGTGTGTTAGCCTTTGGAGTAGGCTGAGGTTAGATGCTGAGAAAGTGGGAGAAGAAAGAGAGAGAAATTAGCACCGTCTACTTGGAGTGATGGTGTGACATGAGATATAAAGGGATTTTTTTTTTTTTATAATCGTTTCACCCCCCGAGCAAGGCATTTCACTGCCACTATTGCGCAGGGGGTTACATAGAGTGGGGAGAAAGGATGGTTAGATATAGGAAAAGTCAGAAGGAGGGTGATAGACGGGTAAGGATACCAAGGATGGGGGTTGGGTAGATGGAAAAATTGTTTGAGAGAATAGATGCGAGTTAGTGTGTTAGGTGTCTATTGACCTTACATTTAAACTCCTGGAGATTGTAGCCGTCGGGAAAGCAGACACATGGAAGGGAATTCCACAGGCGGGAAGTGCGAGAAAAGAAGCTGTTGGAGTAGAAATTACGGTTACATTTTATCTGTTTTACTGTAAAAGGGTGGGACCTAGTTGCAAATCTAGTATCTCGTGTAAATTCATACCTAGGCGGCACCAATGATCTAAGTTCATCGGAGCGGGAGCCATGAAAGTATTTGTAGAAGAGGCACAGGGAAGCCACATCACGCCGGTTTGGAGTTAAGTGTCAGCTTGATTCCTCTGATAACTCTCAAAAGGGGACTGGAAAACAACTCAAACAAGCATTTTTTTAGGATTTTGGATTTTAGAAAAAGTTTGAGGTTAAAAGTGGAAGACGATAGAATCCAGACCCTTGTCAAATTTAGTCCCCCCACACTACTGCTACTGGAATCCACATTGTTTGCCATGACCTCCTCACCAAGACTTTGTGTTGGCCCTGAAGACCACAACTTAGAAATTTAAATTCCGACTAACCCAAGCTGAAAACACCAAACACTAATGTCATTTGATTATAACAGTAAGTCGGAAGGGTTTTGTGGTACAGTGGATATCAGCTCAGAACGAGAAACCGGAGAGCCGAGTTCGAATTCCAGTTGAATCCATTGTATTCACTTATGCACAAATACCCTTGGGAAAGGTATTAATCCGTCTCTTCCCTCCAGTTATGGGTTAAATAACAGGACAGATTGGGTTCTATAGCCTTGGTCGGCAACCAGTCTACCGCAGAAAGCAATGGCAACCTACTGCGGGATAATCTTCTGCCCAGTCAGTCATGTCTCTTTCGAGACATGATCACCCAAGCATGTATCACGTATGGCACTTTAACTAACTGATACAACAAATCATATATAAATTGAATCATTATTACATTATTAACACGTTAATTCTTTATTCGAAAGAATTCTTTTTTGTATAGCTCCTCACCATCAACCTGGTCATCACTTCAGTTCCCTTCATCAGGGATCGAAACCACAATGCTGCAGAGAAATGAAGGATCGTAATGGAGACAAATCAACTAGGGTGAATGGAACCATGTTCAGCCACTGAATATTAGCAACATATTAATTAGTGTGGGTCATAAATGGTAACCACGGTTGTCTGAAGAAACCCAGAAGACCAACAACAATGTGGTGAATGCTGGGTTACATTAATGTATTATGATCTAAAAGTATTTTCCAGCTTGAAGTGATCTGCAAAGGGTTGATAAACCATGAAAAAACAATCAATCTATATATGTTCTTCATCAGATATATTCTTTAATTTTGTTTTGAATAGTAATTTTAGGGAAAGTTTACAATTTTTTTTTCTCAGGTGAAGAAAACCATTTTTGTCATGGTGGTTGTTTGGATTGGTAACAGAAGTGTCTCATTTTCTTATCCAGAGATTTTATCAAGATTCTAACTTGAGTGAGTTAGCCATTGGCTCCATAAGTTCTTTTGGTTTTATTTTTTATCCACAGAGATTTTATGAAGATACCAACTTGAGTGAGTTAGCCATTGGCTCCATAAGTTCTTTTGGTCTTATTTTTTATCCACAGAGATTTTATGAAGATACCAATTTGAGTGAGTTAGCCATTGGCTCCATAAGTTCTTTTGGTCTTATTTCTTATCCACAGAGATTTTATGAAGATACCAACATGAGTTAGCCAGTCATTGACTTAATTTCTTTTAGTCTTATTTCTTGTCCTACAGGATTGCTTTAACAATGCTTCTTGCACTCAACAAATTGTGTTGAGGTGCCAGTTTAATTGTCTGGAATAGCAAAAGATGCCTTCCAGAAATTAAGCACAAGAATACAAAGGAGTGGAGGATTAAGATTAGTCTTCTCACCAGATTTATTCAACATTTTCATTGAGGCAATCCCTAGAGAACTAGAAGTTTGACTAAGATTCATTATTGACAGCATCTTAACAATATAAGATATGCAGATGGAAATTCTTGATAGAAGACATGGAAAGAAAATTACACTAAAGAAAAGACAGAAGAAAGGACTGTCTATTGCAAGAAGACAAAATGTATGGTTTCAGCAAAAGGAACAGCCAAAGATGTGAACTACAAATTTTTTTTTTTTTAATCATATCACCCTGAGCAAGGCAGTAATGCTACTGATGCACAGGGGGCTATGTAAGAGTGAAAAGATTGGAAAAGAGAAAACCAGAAACCACATCCTAAACAGGGAACAAAGGATGAGCCTCTACACTTGTTCAATAGATGTGGGTCGAGTGTGAACTGGGCGATAGTTTAGTCTATCTCAGTCAGTTAAGTGCCATACGTGATACACGCTTGGACGATCATGTCTCGAAAGAGACATGATTGACTGGGCAGAAGATTATCCCACAGTAGGTTGCCATTACTTTTTGCGGTAGACTGGTTGCCGACCAAGGCTACAGAACCCAATCTGTCCTATTATTTAACCCATAACTGGAGGGGAGAGAATGATTAATACCTTTCGTAAGAGTATTTGCACGTAAGTGAATGCAAGGAATATGACTGGAATTCGAACTCGGCTTCCCAATTTCTTGTTCCGAGCTGATATTCACTGCACCACGACACACATCTGCTGAACTACAAATTAAAGATGCCAAAATCAAGTAAGTACAAAAATTTAAATATCGAGTGTTTTAACAGAGTACAGAAAATGTGACTACAAAACCCAAGGGCTTATTAGCATAGACAAAGAAGCTTTCTGAAAGTTAAGCTAAGTATTAAGAAACATGAAAATTGTATTAAAAACAAAAAAGTGTGTTGAACTGCTATGTAATACTACTCTAATATGGCAATGAATTTTGGACATTCTCCTCAAAAATGCAGATACAATGTGAGACAATAGAAATGTGGTTCTATGGTACAATGCTGAGAATACCTACCATAAATGGAGAAATCTATTCCTTAGCGGGTCCCCCAACCCCCATTTTGACTAGTCTTTCAGTTGTCATCCCCCCACCCCAAGCTTCGAAAATTTATAAAAACTAATTAGTCTGGTTTTGATACGATTTGATCTTCAGCACTTTTCTCTCTTCATTTTCTTTTTCATTTATTAAAAAACATCAGAGCAGACAAATAACACTGTTCTGCTAGTATTGCTGTTAGTATTAAGCCTCTGATTTTGTTTTGAAATTGATCTCTCTTGGGTTCCAAGAGCTTGAGAATGGAAAAGATGGCAAGAATAGATTTGAACTCAATTACTTATGAGTGAAAAGATATTTCTTTAGTTTTAATGAAATAACATACTGATACTCAAACTCATTCCTAAGATAGGGGTGTAGTATGAACTCATTCCATTAAGATAGGGGGCGTGTAGTATGAACTCATTCCATTAAGATAGGGGGCGTGTAGTATGAACTCATTCCATTAAGATAGGGGGCGTGTAGTATGAACTCATTCCATTAAGATAGGGGGCGTGTAGTATGAACTCATTCCATTAAGATAGGGGGCGTGTAGTATGAACTCATTCCATTAAGATAGGGGGCGTGTAGTATGAACTCATTCCATTAAGATAGGGGGCGTGTGTAGAACTCCATTGATAAGGGGGCGTGTATGAATTCCATTAAGATAGGGGGCGTGTAGTATGAACTCATTCCATTAAGATAGGGGGCGTGTAGTATGAACTCATTCCATTAAGATAGGGGGCGTGTAGTATGAACTCATTCCATTAAGATAGGGGGCGTGTAGTATGAACTCATTCCATTAAGATAGGGGGCGTGTAGTATGAACTCATTCCATTAAGATAGGGGGAGGGGGTGTGAACTCATTAAAGATAGGGGGGTTGAACTCATTCCATTAAGATAGGGGGCGTGTAGTATGAACTCATTCCATTAAGATAGGGGGCGTGTAGTATGAACTCATTCCATTAAGATAGGGGGCGTGTAGTATGAACTCATTCCATTAAGATAGGGGGCGTAGTATGAACTGTTCCATTAAGATAGGGGGCGAAGCATGAATCATTCCATTAAGATAGGGGGCTAGGGGGCAGAATCGTTCCATTAAGATAGGGGGGTGTGTGAAAATGAAGACGCTGCTTGAGTTTGCTTTCCTCCTCCTCCTCAGAAAAACCTTGGCCTCTAAGTGACCTAGCATCCCTACAATTGCCACTGCTCTTCCTTCCCCACAGATAAGAAGGTGACTTGAGGCAACAGAAACATAGTCCTACAGAAGGATACTGAGAATAACATGGATGGAACATGTGAGCAACAAACAAATTTTAGGGAAAATGGGAACAAAAATTACACAATGTTACATTGCCAGTTGCTATAGATTTTGGTTAGTTCCAGTGACTTGACTCAGAGTTGTGAGTTCAGTACCAGGCTAGAGCAGTTACAGATAACTTAGTTAAGGGAGGTAACTACATGTCTACCAGAAGTGGCATTGCACATGGAATAAGTATGATATACCCCACTTATCATCATAAAGGGTTTTGTTCAAAATTCCTAGCACCTGAAGAAGGCCAGAATGTACAAAGACTGAAATGTCGTAAACATGGCAGTGAAGATAAAGACAATAATCCCAACAATATAAATAGTACAATAGCATTTTCTTGATAGAAGACATGGAAAGAAAACTACACTAAAGGGAAGACAGAAGAAAGGACTGTCTATTGCATATTGTATGGTTTCAGCAAAAGGAACAGGCAAAGACGTGAACTACAAATTAAAGATGCCAAAATATATGCAAGATATATGTTGATGTCAGCTTTTAAAATGTTTTCTCTCTACCATCAAGATTAAAGTTGTATTCAATCTAATGGAGAGATGACTGACTACATCCTCTCCAAGAGAGTATGACCCCTGCCCAACCAAAGTTGACCATATATCAAGTCAATGCTTACAAACATAACAGCCAATTTTTACCTTATAGTGAACAAAACAAGTTGTAGATTTAAAAATTCAAATAAGCACTGACTCATTGATTTTGTTAGAAATAAATGAATTTACTCGAATTTACAAAACCTTTGCTTAGCACACACAAAACTTGCAAAATTTCACACCTCAATACAAAGTGTTTTTCGGCCAGTAGAAAACTAGGAAACATCTAAAAACAAAATAGAAAGGCCAGAATCATATCTGGGAGTGAATTCCCAAACAAAATAAAAGACAGGCCAAGTTTGACCATTGCCAGAGAGAAAAATACGAGCGTAATTAACATGTACTCTTGACAAACATCAATCGATCGTTATTATTATTGTCTCTTATCGTTTTCTCTCACCTTCTTCCTTTTCACCATGAGTGAAAACTTCAAAGATACTCCTACTCGACAAATGCCCATACATACATACATACATACATTCCTGCCTACATCCACACAGGTGGCTACTACAAACTCTTGATACCCTTAACTTCCTAATACTGTTTCTCATGAACTTTTAACTTCTAACAATTCATGTTATTAATCATCTCCCTACTGATTCAACCTATCCCACAAACCAAGTAAATGCTTATAACCTCGAATATAAGCCATTGATATTTACCTCTTCCCAAACTGATTATATGCTTATAGACTCAAAGAATAATAAAAAGTGATCTTAGATTTATATAATCCACCAAGAGTTGTCATAACACAATCTATCTAAATGAACCCTTAAATTGAGTTGTTTCCCTAAATGAACTCCATGTAACTTGGAATATTATGGCTAGGATTTTTTAAAGAAATCCATCCAAACTTTCATTCCCTTAATTAAGATTCCATATCTAGTGATATAGCAAATACTAAAAGCTTCTATAGAAATTCATTGCAAATGATTTTACTATAGGAATGCATTAGAAATTATTTGAATACTAGCTCTTTATGGAACCTGGAATATTATGGCTAGGATTTATGAAATAAATCCATCCAAACATTCATTCCCTCTAATGATTCCATATCTAGTGATATAGCAAATCTTAAAGCATCTATAGAAATTCATTGGAAATGATTTTACTATAGGAATGCATTAGAAATTATTTGAATACTAGCTCTTTATGGAACCAGGAATATTATGGCTAGGATTTATGAAACAAATCCATCCAAACTTTCATTTCCTCTAATGATTTCATATCTAGTGATATAGCAAATACTAAAAGCATCTATAAAAATTCATTGGAAATGATTTTACTATAGGAATGCATTAGAAATTATTTGAATACTAGCTCTTTATGGAACCTGGAATATTATGGCTAGGATTTAGGAAATAAATCCATCCAAACATTCATTCCCTCTAATGATTCCATATCTAGTGATATAGCAAATCTTAAAGCATCTATAGAAATTCATTGGAAATGATTTTACTATAGGAATGCATTAGAAATTATTTGAATACTAGCTCTTTATGGAACCAGGAATATTATGGCTAGGATTTATGAAACAAATCCATCCAAACTTTCATTTCCTCTAATGATTCCATATCTAGTGATATAGCAAATACTAAAAGCATCTATAAAAATTCATTGGAAATGATTTTACTATAGGAATGCATTAGAAATTATTTGAATACTAGCTCTTTATGGAACCTGGAATATTATGGCTAGGATTTAGGAAATAAATCCATCCAAACATTCATTCCCTCTAATGATTCCATATCTAGTGATATAGCAAATCTTAAAGCATCTATAGAAATTCATTGGAAATGATTTTACTATAGGAATGCATTAGAAATTATTTGAATACTAGCTCTTTATGGAACCAGGAATATTATGGCTAGGATTTATGAAACAAATCCATCCAAACATTCATTCCCTCTAATGATTCCATATCTAGTGATATAGCAAATCTTAAAGCATCTATAGAAATTCATTGGAAATGATTTTACTATAGGAATGCATTAGAAATTATTTGAATACTAGCTCTTTATGGAACCAGGAATATTATGGCTAGGATTTATGAAACAAATCCATCCAAACTTTCATTTCCTCTAATGATTCCATATCTAGTGATATAGCAAATAATAAAAGCATCTATAAAAATTCATTGGAAATGATTTTACTATAGGAATGCATTAGAAATTATTTGAATACTAGCTCTTTATGGAACCTGGAATATTATGGCTAGGATTTATGAAATAAATCCATCCAAACATTCATTCCCTCTAATGATTCCATATCTAGTGATATAGCAAATCTTAAAGCATCTATAGAAATTCATTGGAAATGATTTTACTATAGGAATGCATTAGAAATTATTTGAATACTAGCTCTTTATGGAACCTGGAATATTATGGCTAGGATTTATGAAACAAATCCATCCAAACTTTCATTCCCTCTAATGATTCCATATCTAGTGATATAGCAAATACTAAAAGCATCTATAAAAATTCATTGCAAATGATTTTACTATAGGAATGCATTAGAAATTATTTGAATACTAGCTCTTTATGGAACCTGGAATATTATGGCTAGGATTTAGGAAATAAATCCATCCAAACTTTCATTCTCCCTAATGATTCCATATCTAGTGATATAGCAAATACTAAAAGAATCTATAGAAATTCATTGGAAATGATTTTACTATAGAAATGCATTGAAAATCAGGAAGTGGGATAGTCAGTGGTCAGGAATGAATGCAAGTATTACTGACAATATAGCTACTATATGTATAATGTAAATGGCATTGCTAATAATTTTAACATCGGAATGCATTGTCAATTTCAGTAGTCAGGAATTAATATAAGTCTTACTGATAGAATTGGGCTGCTTTTTGATTTTTGTTTGAGTTTTGTTTAATGGCATATCAACACCTCTGTGAGTTATTTAATGCCAAAAAGGTGGGGTTTAAAATGTATTTTTTAATCTTCGGGTTTTGTGAGAAGGTTGATTTAGTCAGATTTTGATGAAAGTTTTTTTTTTATTTTAGAAAACTGAAGATGTCTTCTAGTTTTGTATTCAAAAATGTATTGCTGGTAATAATTTTTTCCTTCAAAAATCTATTATGGCAGTAATTTTTTTTTACCTTCAAAAATGTATATCTTTCTATAAAAATTTATTTTTATGTATATATTTCTATAAAAGTGTATTTTTATAATTTCATAGGGTTTTGACTCCAGTTTGGGGTTAATTATTTGTCCATAGCTGGGACCCTAACAGGTGCTATCACTCCGGGTCAGGATGGCCCTAGGAACAACAGCAATTAAGAGATGGTTTCATGCTCCTCACAACCTCCCAATCAGAGGCCTTGCTACCAATTCGGGTCAGGGTGGACCTGCGAACAACAGCAATTAAGAGGTGGTTTCATGCTCCTCACAACCTCCCAATCAGAGGCCTTGCTACCACTCCGGGTCAGGGTGGACCTGCGAACAACAGCAATTAAGAGATGGTTTCATGCTCCTCACAACCTCCCAATCAGAGGCCTTGCTACCACTCCGGGTCAGGGTGGACCTGCGAACAACAGCAATTAAGAGGTGGTTTCGTGCTCCTCACAACCTCCCAATCAGAGGCCTTGCTACCACTCCGGGTCAGGATGGACCTGCGAACAACAGCAATTAAGAGGTGGTTTCGTGCTCCTCACAACCTCCCAATCAGAGGTCTTGCTGCCGGATGCAGTTTACTGTCATACTCAGGGCCAATCGCACTGCAATATTGCATAATTTTAATAATACTCCAGAGAATTTATGTAGTCATATTGTTTGATTTTGTAATCATTTTTTAACTTTTCTCTCAGTTTTGCTCACAAGAAGAGATTATCTCTTTAACTGACTATACAAGGTCTTCTCAAATTAGACTTAACACCGATTGATGATGCGCATGTACAAAGTTTAAACCTTGCTACGAAGTTAAATACGTATTTCCTTCCTCTTTGCTCCCTCCCTTTCTACACTAAACACAAGAAAATTAAAAAAAAAAAACAAATAAAGATAATAGGTGATGATAAAGAAAACAAAAAAAAAAATCTATTCTTGCTAATCCCACCATTACTGTTTTCCTCTCCGGTGTTAACCTTCTAGCTTGACATGCAATTAGTGCAAGCGTATATGCATGCAACCGCACATTGCATATTACATAGTGTGCATGCATGAATACGTGCACAGCTGTGACGGCAAGTGATTTTAAAAAGCAGACGAAAACAGATTATTTATGTGTCATTAATAGGCTGAACTTGATAATGCTTTACCACTGATAAACGCAACTGTCGTGCCTAATTAAAATGAGATGATTGACTAGCGGGGAGGTTAAACTTGGGGATTTGTCACCTTGTGCCATGCTAAACAAAGCTTAGTAAACAACAGCTGCTCAACCCTTCCACCCTACAAATAAAAAATTTAAAAAAAGCATTCGTAAACATTGTGTTATTGATGCCCTACTGTGTGTGAAAGGTTTTCGTTCAGTATCAGTTAGTTGGTTAAATGCATTGGATAGAAATTCAATTTCTGTTATAATAGTTTTTGTTGCTTTGTGTTTTATTACTCCCCCCTCTTGGATGAGAAATTTATAAGTTTTTCTGTTTTTTTTTTGTTTTTTTTTTTTTTGTTTTTTAAATCCATCCTAAATATATCTGATACTTTTTAAAAAATTTTGCATCATCGCAATTTATGGGGTGTTATCCTCATCAACCCTGTTTCGGCTAATCTGACTGATGTTACTTTATTAACTTTTTTGTGACCTGAAATAACAAAACAAAAAAAAACAAAAAACAAGGAAAAAGAAGATAAAAAAAACAAAAACAAAACGATGGTGATTTCCTACTACATCCAAAGAATCATGTTCAGGTAATTCAATCAATAACAGTAATTTTTACTTTGTTGTAAAATTGTATCATACTGTGCTAATTCCAGGTCACCATTGAGCAATGTATTATTTGACCCCCACTCTAGCCTTTCAGAAGGTTGCAGCATGTTCAAAATTTAAAAAAAAAAAATTACATTACTTTAACAGAATCAACTGTAAAACAATTCTTTTCTCTCACGACACATCACTACTACTAAAATATTCAGGTAAATTGACTAAATAAATGATATAAACAGCATGGACATAAGAATCAAAATTGTATGGTGATTGACAGTTTCACACTTTAATCCAATATTTAGAGCAAGACGAAGCATGTTTCCCCTATAAATATAGCAAATTTTAAACACACATGCACAATATATACATATATATATTGCTTAATACTTTATATTAAATAGATTGTTCTTGATTTTCCTCTTCATTTACAAACTTGGCATTACTATATATATATATATATATATATATATATATAAAAAGCATCAAGAAGAAAAACTATACTTAACTAATGACTTAACTTTAAAGAACTAAGTTAAAATGCATCAGAGGACAAAACACTGTTTATTTTTGTCTCTTCTATAGATACATTCTATCTGAGAATATATATATATATATATATATATATATATATATATATATATATATTAAACTCTACTTTGTACTGAACACTTTATAAAAGTAAATGCATGAACATGGTTTTAATCTGTTCTTTCATTTCCTTATATATATATATATATATATATATATATATATATATATATATGTATATTAAACTCTACTTTGTACTGAGCACTTTATAAAAGTAAATGAATGAATTGTTCTTTCATTTCCTTATATATATATATATATATAATTGCTGACTTTTCTTCCTGGCACAGTTAGCAATTATGCTATCCCAAACAAAAATGAATTATTGAATGAAAGAACAGAAATTATGACTAAGTGTAATCATACCAAAAAATACCTCTCGGGTTCATACAATCAAGGATGAAAACGTTATAATTTCTTGTAATTTTAAAAATTGTGCATTCAAAAATTCCCATTTTTGTGAGCATTCAAAAAAACACCATTACGTGAGAGTTCTTAAAATAAACGGTAAATGGTAAAATCAGTTATTGCAAATTGCCTGAAGACACTGCATGGTAGAAACCTAGGTCACATAATAACTCATTTAAGAAATGAAGAATATTCAAATGTTCTATAATATAATTGTATTGAACACTTTTTAATACAGATGTGTACTGGTCTAATTTTCTTATGACCAAAAACTAATTAAGCAATCAATATATATATATATATATATATATATATATATATATATATATATAATCACTTTCTATGTAGACCATTTTACATTATTATTATTATTATTATTATCATCATCGGCTTTTGTTTTCCTCTAAACTAAAAACAAGTAATCCCTCTTGACCTAGAGGCAAAAAATGTATACTCCCTGCCCTAAAAATATTCTACCTATTAATTTAATTTTTGAGATTTTACTTTCCAATTACATGTTTTAGATTTATTTCAAATTAAATTATAATTAAAATATAAAAAAACTATATATAATATATAACTACCATAAACAACACAAGAACCAAAAATTCAAATAACGGAACGAACAGTTCATAATAAGCACCTGATGATTGCATAGTGCATGAAACACCAAGTCATGCTATAGACGCACGATAAATATATATATATATATATA
Source organism: Ascarosepion bandense (assembly GCA_037127315.1). Classification (NCBI taxonomy): domain Eukaryota; kingdom Metazoa; phylum Mollusca; class Cephalopoda; order Sepiida; family Sepiidae; genus Ascarosepion; species Ascarosepion bandense. The sequence continues at coordinate 165,423 of JBBBDQ010001450.1, forward strand.
TATATATATATGTGTGTGTGTGTGTGTGTGATAATATAAAGAACAAATAAGAAACTATTATAAATCTAACATGTTTGACATTGATTAAAATTTTGTTACATCAGAGAATGAGATATAGAAAAATTTTAGAGAATTTTTGTTTTATTCTCATCGTTTAAGCAAACTTCATGTGCACTTGATTTGTCAAGCAGCATTTGTATGTATAATTTATGTGTGTTAGTTTATCATAATTTTAATTTGCTTCAGGATTCAGATTATTGTGCGTGTTTACATATATATATATATATATAGGAAATGGATTAAAACCAACGTATCTCTAATTTATTTGTTTAAATATTATTTTTAATGGATACTCATATTCAGGCAGATGGTCTGTTTTTATTATTAAATAGTATATTTATCAATTTACATTTACTGACCTGAATATTTGAAAATTTTTTTAAGAAAAATGTCTCCTCTGGCAGGGTTTGAGTCTGCATCTCCAACAGGAAATCATCATTAGATCTGACATGCCTGAGACCATTCGGCCATGTAGGACTCCTGATCGAACAACACCTGAATAGTGCTTTTAAATACATTTCTCCTGATTTTTCTGGAGGACACATTTTTTGAGCATCTACTCAAATATGAGTATCCATTAAAAATACTGTTTAAACAATATATATATGACTATTTACGCTCTCACACCCTGATTGAGCACTCTGGAAGAATGGTAGACTTTGAAAAACAGTAGCTACTCTGGCTCGTCAGTATGATTAGACAGCTGATTACTTTTTACCCAGGATTGAAACCTGACCGAATTGGCATCAGTCGGCAATTCTACCTCTGAGCTACAGGCTTGCAGTAGAAGGAGGCAGACGTTTTAGCATGTACATTATCATTATACACACGCCCAATAGCTGAGGGTGTTTTAATTCATTGCTGAATGAACAATGCGTTGATGCTAGAGTAGCTACTGTTTTTCAAAGTTTACCATTCTTCCAGGGTATGATCAGGGTATGAGAGCGTGAATAAAAATCAGTTGTTTCTGATGAAGGACCGAGGGCGGTCTGAAATATAAAATATAATAAAAATAAACAAATACTGTTAAAAAAAAGTACATTTTTAAATTCAAAACTTTTTATTAATATTCTTTCCTATACATATTAAGACAGTATACGTGGATGATCATCACTATATATATATATATATATATATATATATATATACATATATTGTTTAATTACTTGGTTTTTGGTCATAATAAAATTAGACCAGTGCACATTTGTATCAAAAAGTGTTCAATTATATTATAGAATTTTTTAATATTTGCCATAAGTTTCTCTCTCTCTCTCTCTCTATATATATATATATATATATATATATATATATATATAAATTAATAAGTATACATATGAGGAGGATGTACATATGTATAGTATTATTATTCGGGTGTTAGTAAAATAGGGCTCAATGTATGAACAGAGCTGTATTAATTTTAATTTTCCCTACATTTTTATATACATGTAATATTTGAATATTTAAATTTTTAAGTGTCATGATTTATGCCCCTTTGATTTCTTCTCCTTGCATTTTATTATTTTTTATTTTAATTTTAAATTTAAATTTTATCCACATGTAACTGTAGAATATTTAAATTTTTAATCTTTTGATTAAAAAAGCAGTAACTTTATAAAATTTAATTCCCATGAACATCAAGTGAACCTAAATTCAAATCTATTAAACTGTCAGTTTGAAATAAGCACCTGATGATTGCATAACACATGTAACTCGGTCATTCCATATCTATTTATATATATATATATAAAATAGTGTATATTTGGGCAGAAATGTTTTCATTTGAACATTATATTAAAAATGACCGACAAGGAAGATTTTATTAATTTTTGATTTAATTTTTCCAGTATTCATACATTTCCTTTTTGCTGGAGATAAATGTTCCATAATTTTTTTACTTTCCAAGTGATTTCAGCCACTTCACTGGCCATTTTCAAGTTGTTATTTTGTCTTCATGTTTAACTGCAATGTAATTTTATATATATAAATATTTTTTTGTGTGTGTGTGAGTTTTTGAATAGGATACCCAGTTGTGTGCATCACATGATAGCATTAAAGAAGTCTTCTTTTCAAGATTTCTTGAATATTCAAACCAGTATCCATTAAAAATATAACATTTAAACAAACATTAAAATATATATTAAAATATATATATAGAATCTTATTCTTTTATTCTTTCTTATATATAGAATATATATTAAAATATATATATAGAATCTTATTCTTATAAAATGTTATTTTTAGTGGGTACACATGTTAGAGTGGCTATCTGTTTTTTTTTTCTTAAATTGTGAAATTAATAACAACCAAGCTAGATTTGAGAAGTCCCAGTACAGAAAAATTGTACCTCTGACAGGAATTGAACTTGTATCTCTTTTTAGCCCATTGTTATTAATTTCACATATTAATAAAACATAGAGATAGCAAGTCAAACATGTGTACTCACTAAAAACAGCCTTTATACTTAGCAGAAATAATGTTAGATAAAAATTCCCTTCATTCACACACATACACACACACACACACACACACACACACACATTACGTGTTAAGTGTAACAAAAGAAAAAAAGAACTTTTTGATTAACCAAAACTCAGAGATGAATCAAAAAAAAAATATTTAATTTACGATAAACACAAAATGCTATATATACAAAATTTATAATTTTTGCATTCAAGACAGAAACATAGAGTTAACTACTTGCAGGCGAACTGTTACAAAGAAGGAAAGTGTCAAATATCTTTACCCAGTTAAGATAGCAAAGAAGTTTAAGTGCTATGCTTTTTGGAAATCCTCAAATGTGTATATAAAGAATAATTATTAGTTTGGTCAATGAAAGAGTTAAAAGTATCTATTTACCCATATAGTTCCATGAGGTTCTCTTTCAGGTTTTAGTTGGTCGGCAACTTTTCTTAGAGATTCTTTTGGCAGGATATAAATCCTTGAATCAAAGCTGGAGTTGATAATGTCAGCAAATCCTTTTAACAACTAACTACTCTCTTCCCGAAACCTATTTTAATAGGGACTAACACTTAATTTGCATATTCTAGAATCCTTTAGAATTCTCAAGATTTTACTCGAATTTTCTGACATTTTACAACCTTAGAAATGTTCTATTTCTAATTTCCTTATTGGTATGACTACTTCATGAATTAAAACATTTTTGTAGTAACAAGTAGGACTCAATAGAATCTTACTGGAACTTTTTAGACATTATTGATATTTTTTCATACATAAATGCAGCCTCATAATACGCACACACATGCATACATATATTTTTGGTACCAGATACGTGTTTCTCTCTTGTTAATAATAGTCTTTCCAACTTTGAAAATAGTTTCATAATGTATAAATTTTAATGTCAATGTGATACTAAATATGTGAGATAGACCAGTCAAAGACTACAGACCTGAATCAAATCGACGTTCCTGCTAATAAAAGAACAATCAACCTGAGTCACCCGTTAAGGACGACTCAGTCATTGTATGACTTGGCATTTGCTTGATAGACCAGTTAAATACTACAGGCCTGAAAAAGTCAACATTCCTGCTAATATAAGAACAATCAACCCGAGTCACCTGTTAAGGACGACTCAGTCTTTGCATGACTCGGTATTTGCTTGATAGAATAGACTGTGGCAAGGCATATGGAGATAGCTATTTATCTAACATGTTTTATTTTTATTAAAACTTCTTCAGAGACAAAGAGAAAATGAAAAAACAAGGAGACACAGAATACTGTATGTTATGATTTGGGGTTAGTTCATATTGATCAGATACATATTACGTAGAGTAAATAATATATGTAAATATATAACTTCTAAGTATATGTGTGAGGAATATTTTGGATGGTTAAGTGTGTGATATTGTATCTGTGTTTGTGTAGAAACACTTATCTAGGCACATTTTGGATGGTAGTGAATATAAATCTATGTGTATGTGTATAGAATATAAATCTGTGTATATGCCTGTGAGGAAAATCAGTAGACGTCATTTCTGTATAGATTATTGAAATGTAGCAAGATGTTGCGATGATTTTGCATTTAGTTGAATATGTTATATGTGTGTGTGTGTGTGTGTGTGTGTGTGTGTGTGTGTGTGTGTGATGAATGTTGTTGTGACTTCTTTGTGAGTCAATGAAATGCAGGTAGATGTGATGAATTTGTTTTGGTTTGAATTTTTCATCAAAGATGGAATTAGTAGGATTTAATCTGTTTTTATCTATTAGGTAAACATAAGTTGGAATCCTGAATAAAGGATTTGTAGAAAGATGGTGATGTAATGTTTTAAGGGAATATTTATAGTTGGTAGTAATGCTATTAATGTTTTCAAAATACTTTCTCCTTAAAGGGTGATATTTTTTTTTAAATTAAGCTGACATAAGTAAAATCAAAGATTTTTGACAGCATTTTGATGTAAAATGAGAGGGTTACAACATCTGTCTAAATGCAAGTATCTCTTGTGTTCAAAAATTCAGGTTTTTAGATCACATGATGTCTCCCCACCCGAGTCACCCGTTTAG
>JBBBDQ010001450.1:172500-407500 GCA_037127315.1 Ascarosepion bandense
TTACTATATAACAGTCGAAACATGAGCAAAAATAACACCACCAGATATATAAACACCCTTGAATATGGCTATAGAAGTGGCCTAAAGAGCTTGGAACAATAAAATTTATAGACAATTTTTATATTCCTTAAATCTGACAAAACTGAATATATTAGGGAGCTGGAAAAATTTGCTAAAAATTTTTTCTAAATTTAATTATTTGTACTTGTTGGACATGTTTAACAAAAGAAAGGTTGCAGCTCAAGTATACATTAATTTATATATACAATACTGTGCAAAAGTATTAGGACAAGAACTGTTTTATCTTTTATGAGGCATCAAAATAAACTTTAAAATCACCCCTGTCTTAACACTTTTGCACACTACCGGTAGTGTGCAAAAGTATTAGGGGTTATTTTCCTAAAAACCTTACTGAAATTCAAATACAGAGTGAAAAGCCAAACCTTTGTAAGAATTATTTCACAAAAAAGGAAGAGGAAATAAGGCTTCGGAATCTGAATTGGCTCCCACAAAGCCCTGATCTCAATCCTATTGAACATCTATGGGATATTTTGGATAAAAAATTGATAAATCTAATGTTACTTTGCAAGACACACTTTGGAAACAAATACCATTAGATACACTGAAGAAGCTTGTGATGGCAATGCCTGACAGAATGAAGGCTGTGATCAAAGCAAAAGGCTGTTATACTAAATATTAAATTATTTTGTAACAAGTATTTTTTCTTGTTAAAGCATTTGTTGAGTAAATCAAATAAAATTACGTTAATTAAATTGCTTATTTTCTGTCAATATGCCTCATAAAAGATGAAATAGTTCTTGTCCTAATACTTTTCTCTAGTACTGTATGTGTGTGTATATATATATATATATATATATATATATATATACACACACATGTGTATATTATTTATTTATTTAGGTAGGTAGGGTAGATCAGCCGGTTACACTATCATAATTTCGACCTTTTTGGTTTGAAAACAATCACCTGACGAAACACAAAGGTAACTGGCTGATCTTCCCTACCTAAATATCTAAACACTCTACCTGTTGAATCATCCTTCAAACATGTATTGAGCACTTTCTAATAAAACTATTTCCTAGCCTAATTTAACTTAAATCTGACCTATAACTGTTTAGTGTGTGTGTGTGTATATATATATATATATATATATTTGTTTGAACATTATTTTTGATCGATACTCATATTTAAGTAGATATTCTGTTTTTAATTAAACAGTATTATATATTTATATCTACCGGGCTGATAAATAAATTTTTATTACGAAAATGTGTATCATTTAGCAGGATTCGAACCTACGACCCCTATCTATATAGGCAAAGCTACCATTTGATCTGGCAACGTCTTAGACCTCTCGACCATGAATGATCTCCAGTCTAAATTTATCGTAAATAATCAGGCCAGTAGATATAAATATATAATACTGTTTTTAAAAACAGAATATCTACTTTAATATGAGTATATATATCAAAAAATAATGTTCAAACAAATCATTTCAAATTGTCGGTTGTTTATCTTCATTAATTTCCATAACATATATATATATATATATATATATATATATATATATATAGGTGTCCACTCTATAAATGGTGAGGATAATCTAACAAGATCAACTTAATATAAAATATTAAGTGTTATATCTGTATAGAGAGCTCAGTGGATGTTATCCAAAGCAATATGATATTTATAAAGGAAAACTCAACATGTCATTTAAATTGGTTTTAAATTATAATTCATTTCAAATCAGCTCATTTCATCAGACCACACAATATTCATTTCATTTGGTACAAAAATTTTTATCAGAATAAGCATGTCTTTTAAATTTCTTTGCAGAACTCAAAAACTCCAAAATTCAAAACCTTTGGACAATTCTTGTATGATTTGAGTTGAATTATATGAACACATGAAAAATTTTATAAAAAACTTAATGTTAATACCTTGTTTGTCATTTTTAATGAAACCTTTATATATGTATAGCCCAGCATTACTTGGGTGTAATGAAAACTTTAAAACTAATCCATGGTCCTGGAGATCAGACTCTTAGAACGTTGGCATAAAAGACTGAAAAGCAATAGTTGTTTCCAGTTAAAGCGAAACCATAGACTGAAAGAAAAATGAATGGATGTAAGTCAAATTTTGATTTCCTGGTATCGATATAAAATTTTCCACACTATTGTAAGAACTGCAACCTTGAAACTTCTGAATATTGTTTCTTATGTCTTTGTCTATGAGTGTATCAAATTTGATTAAAATCGGACCACTCCTTCTATAATCCGATATTTTTGATTTTTATCGGGGGTACCTCGACACAAAACCGAGCTCAGAACACTCGCAGATGCTTATAGTACAACTGTGTAAATTTTCAAGAAAATCGGTTCAGCTGTTTCAGAATGTATAGGTAATGGACACACACAGACAAAGTTCCATTTATAAATAAGTTTAGATTTATTTATATATATATATATATATGTGTGTGTGTGTGTGTATGAATGTAGGTGCATACATATATGCCAACTCTAGAACTGTATCCCAGATTGTTCCTTTTCTGTCAACTATGATTTTCAAAAATATAAATGTTACGTCAATTGACTTCTACTGTTTTGAATTCTGTTCTTTTATTGTCCACCCCCCTCCTCACTAACATTTTTTTTTCCTTTTCTTTCAGTCTCAGTAATCACCCTCAGATTTCAATGCCTTTGTCACCTTGTATGGGGTGAAATGACTTAAGAAATACAAAACTGAATAAGTGTTGAGAGATTCATTTTTATAAATAGCACTTACTGTATCATTATTATGAAACACACATATTAATACAGATGTTTCCTCTTTCTCCATTTCAAAACAGGGAAGGTGAAAGTTCCAGCCTGGCCGGATCCCTCCTGAATTTCCCCCCCCAAGTCAGAGGTCACGTCCGTGGTCGTGGATGGCAAAGAGGTTGTGCTGATCGATGCAGATACGTATTCGCAAGTAATGGACGAAATTGCTTTACTCAAGACGAAACTAGGACAATTGACGAGTGTCATCCAGGTAGTACATTACAACAAACTTCGTTTGTCAGTTTCACTTGAAAAAAAAACTAACTAATCACTCCAGAGCATTTTTTGCCAAATTGGTGGCAACGAGCAATTTTGAGAAAAGTAAAATTAAAACACTTTCACATAATAGTATTCTTAGTTATTTTATATATAGATATATGTATACATATGTGTGTTTATTTTTCATCCTGGCACACATGAATATATATATGACTGGAGAGTCTGTTATTTTCATCTGGTCTCATGTTCATGATGTGTAGATTTAAGAGAAAAAAAAACAAAACTACTATAACAATTTTATTTTTCAAGATTGTGAATTAAAATAAAGTCTCTTGATGGATGTGCGTTGTGGTGCAGTGGATGTCAGCTCGGAACGAGAAATCGGGGAGCCGAGTTCGAATTCCAGTTGAATTCATTGCATTCACTTACGCGCAAATACCCTTGGGAAAGGTATTAATCCGTCTCTTCCCTCCAGTTATAGGTTAAATAACAGGACAGATTGGGTTCTATAGCCTTGGCTGGCAACCAGTCTACCGCAGAAAGCAATGGCAACCTACTGCGATATAATCTTCTGCCCAGCTAGTAATGTCTCTTTCGAGACATGATCACCCAAGCGTGTTTCATGTATGACTGACTGACTCTTTGATTCTGCTTGATTTTGACCCTTTGCTTATTAGTTATGTTTGTGAAAAATCCACTCTACAAGGCTATATCGTGTTGAAACACCCATTCTGCTGAAATTACTGAAGTTATGCAATTTTAAGCTTTGTCATTACCTATATGGGTGACAGCTTGCGGATGCCAGTAACTATAATTTTAGATGTGTGTGGGATGCAATGGATAAAGGCTCAGAATCGGAAACCTTCACCATCTTCAAATTATCTTGAGACATTATTCAATTCTTATCCAATTCACTGCCAGAAAAAGAAAACTCTGAAAAAGAAATTTGTTAGCCTGGTCAGTACTTATATGGGTGACCACTAGTAAAATATCAGGTGTTGTAAGCTTGACCGCACATGAGATAAGAGAATTGTTAATAAGAGAACATAGTTATAATTTCTATTGGTTTCATTAGATTCACTTACATGCTCAAAAGGTAAAGATCCATCTCTTCTGCCCCTAGCTATGGGTTAATTAGCAAGATTTGTATCACTAAACCAGTATGATTATTAATGAATCAATCAATCAGCGTACTGTGTGATTCTGTCTTGTGCAGGTTTTTTAACTGTCCAGATTTGATGCCCTATGACTTGAGGATTTTACTAAAATTAAAACAACTGCAAGTGAAATTAAAGAGAATGCAGTAAGATAGGTGATGGTAATCCTGGAAGTGCATTTTGCAGACTGTTTAGAAAAGAGGAATAGAGAGGAGGACAAGTGGAATTGGAAATTACGGAGCTAAGTTTCAATTCCAATTGTGTTTTTATATTTACTTCCACGCAAATAACCTTAGGAAAGGTATTAATCGGTCTCTTTCCCCCCAGTTTTGGATTAAATAACAGGACAGATTGGGTTCCATAGCCTTGGCTGGTAACCAATCTACTGCAGAAAGCAATGGCAACCTACTGCGGGAGAATCTTCTGCCCAGTCAGTCATGTTTCTTTTGAGACATGATCGCCCAAGCGTGTATCGCATATGGCACATAACTGGCTGACTGTATCAGTAAATCATTGTCTTCAAAAATTTCTTACAATTTCAAAATGCTTTCTGGCTTTAAATAACCTACAAAAGGTTGATAAGCCATAAAACATAATCCACTCAGCAGCATTCTATAAATTTGATAAAAAATATTCTTTCTTGAAATTTTTATATTATCTGGCATTAGACTGATAATTTTAAAAGAGCTGTTACCATTCCTTGAATTGTAAAGATGAGTTTCACTGGTACTCAACTATCGTCCGGTTCACACTCCACCCACGTCTATTAAACAGGTGAAGAGGCTTATCCCTTGTTCCCTGTTTAGGATGTGGTTTCCGGTTTTCTCTTTTACAATCTTTTCACTCCTTTTCCTTTTTTTTTCAATTGGAGTAGATAGACTAAACTATCGCCCGGTTCACACTCCACCCACGTCTATTAAACAGGTGAAGAGGCTCATCTCTTGTTCCCTGCTTAGGATGTGGTTTCCGGTTTTCTCTTTTCCAATCTTGTCACTCTTACATAGCCCCCTGCACATCAGTGGCATTACCGCCTTGCTCAGGGTGATATGATTAAAAAAACAAAAAAAAAAACAAAATAACATCCAAGGCCAATACAGGCTTTGACAGAAACACCTCTCATATAATGGTATGACAATGGTGTCTTCATCTAGCTAATGTTTTACCATAACGTGAAAGGTATTTCTGTCACACTCTGTATTAACAGCTGTCCTATACTAATAATTTTGAAAAGAGCCATTATCATTCTTTGAATGGTTAAGATTATCTGGTCTGGTGTTATCCTAGGCTAATAGTTTTGAGAAAAGTCATTATCATATCTTGAATTTTTAATATAATCTGGTCGGATATTATCCTTGCTTAATGATTTTGAAAGATTCATTATCATTCCTTGAATTGTTAAGATTATCTGCTCTGGTATTTCCTGACTGAATCCTCAACAGAGGTGTATGATACCACTAAAAAAGTAAATACTTACAGGGTGCAATGGATAAATTGTCGTCCAAATTACATAAAATATTAAAATAACACTGTCATTTCATTTTAACAGATATATTTACCAAAATTGCATAAAAATACCTTGAAATACTAAAGAGTCAATGTATTCGATAAAACCACCATCAGCTTCAACCATGGCCTCAAGCTGATTTCGGAATCTCCTGCAACTCTTCTGGATGATCACCTTGTTTAAGTTGGTGAATGCTACCATAATCCTTGCCTTCAGATCATTTTTGTTGTTACAAGGAGTTTTGTTGGTTTTCTGTTCAACTGCACCCCACACATAATGAGGTGATTGAAGTCTGAGGAGTTAGTTGGCCTGATTTAAGGAGGTGATGTGCTGACAGAAATTGTCTGACAGTTATGACTGGGTTCTCCTTCTTGTGTGGCATGGTGCAGAGTCATGTTGCCAGACATAGGGTCTTGCAGCAGTCACTCTTTTGACCCAGGGCAGCACGACCTTCTCAAGGTACTTGATGTATGCCTTCATATTGAGTCTGAGGCCCTGTGGGTAGATGAATAGAGGCATTCTAGACCCTAAAATAAACCTCTCTTGGTAGATGTCAGCCACTCTAGGATAATCGTTACTTTCACTAGCACCTTCACAATCCTCAAATTGTCTTGAATTTCCAGCCAATTCACTGCTAGAGAATGAAGTTAGTCTGACCTACTTTCCAAAGCCTTGTTTTCAGATGTTTGGTCAATGAAATACTGATTTGTAGATATAGGTTGGGCTGTGAACTTTTCTGCAAACTCTCTTGTCTCTTTTTTTTTTTTTCTCCTTAAAGGTTCTGTTCTGTTTCTAGGCCAGATGTTGAATGTGAGGTACTATCTGAATTACATGTTCAATTAGTATAGTCACATTGATAAAAATACTTAAAAATGGAATTTGTAAAAAGGCAAAGTGATTTGAACTTTCTGACCATGAGACCTGCATTCAAATTTCACCATAGTCAAATTTTTGGGGAAGGTAACTTCTTGATGTTCCCAGCTTGCAATACTATCAGAAAGTACCTGAAAATCCTATCATACCTTGTGAGTGCAATTGGGCAGGCAGAACCCTCAGAAGCCCTCACTGTTTGTGCTAACACAAAGTGACAAGTTATCATGACTAAAAGGTTTGAGTGTACTGGCCTTGTTCAAACTGTTGATCATGCAGTATAAATCATAGGTGGGCTCTCTGGGTGCTGAATAAACTCAAATATACATGAGCAGGTATCTGAAACAGGGATTGACTAAGCAACAGGTGTGCTTGGAAATGATTAACCAGTATTATAAAGGTGGGAAAATTAAAGTGTGTTATTTTCAGCCTAAGTAGATACAGCACCTGTTACTTTTTGTTGTTGAGTTAAGACCATATTTTGTCAGGTGCTTCAAGACAAATTAGACGGTTAATTAACTCTTAACTCTTCCTGCAAGGAATTTCTACTCGAGCTGTTCTAACCTCTTTAAGAACTTTGAGGAAACGAAATAAACCAATATGAAAATAGAAACTGCAGTGTATCAAGAATAGGAAGAACTGATTGGTTATTTGAGAAACCAAACTGATTGGTTATTTGAGAAACCAAACTGATTGGTTATTTGAGAAACCAAACTGATTGGTTATTTGAGAAACCAAAATGATTGGTTATTTGAGAAACCAAAATGATTGGTTATTTTACTATCAGTGAATAGCTTAACTTCATTGGTTATTTACAAAAAAGTAAGGAAAACATTTGTATAGAAAATAATCTTGGATATTTACTCAGTTTACTTAAATCTCAGACTAACATTTTCTGCTGATAAAAAGTGGGAAGATTATATTGAATCAATTGCTAGATCCGCTGCTAGGAAAGTTGGTTCACTGTGCTATGCTAGACAATTTTTCTCACCAGAATCTATCTCCTGGAGAGTGACTCATTGCACCTTCAAGGGCCAATGATTTCTGCTGACATGAAGTGGAAAGATTATGTTGAATCAGTTGCTAGGTCTGCTGCTAGGAAAGTTGGTTCACTGTGCTATGCTAGACAATTTTTCTCACCAGTATTTTAGACACTTATAAGTCTACCATTCATCCAGATAATGAATATTGCTGTCACATCAGTCTAATTCTTCTGCTATACATTTCGAGATTTCTTAACAAAATCCAAAAGAATCTGCAATGTTATTGGTCCTGACCTTGCATCTTGGCTTCAGGCCCTTTCCCACTGCCATAACGTGCCCCTCTGCTCATTTTCTGTAAATATTTTCATAATAATTGTTCTGATGACTCCAACAGAGGAGACATAGGTCCAATTTGTAGTAGATAAAAAAAAAGAGATATAGGTTTTATCACCTCCAAAAAAATAAAAAGTAGATGTAAGTTCAATTTGCAATAGTCTAAAAACTAGACATGCATCTGGTTTGCAGTATATTTCAAAAAGGTAGAAATGGATTTTGTTTGCAGTAATGTTTAGTAAGGTAGAAATGGGTCTTATTTGCTGTCATGTTCAAAATGGTGGACATGAACTGAATCTGCAAGTTTTTTTTTTAGACTGTGGCTCCTTTTATGTGGTTCTGCAAAGGCTACAGAACATATTTTTAGATCCCCCGCCCCCAGTCAAGCAAAAATTAGTGTATATTACTCAATATCTAAACTTATTTAAAAATGGATCTTTGTCTGTGCATGTGCGTCCGTTACCTATAGACTCCGAAATGGCTGAACTGATTTTCTTGAAAATTTACACAGTTGTACTATAAGTGTCTGCGAGTGTTCTTAGCTAGATTTTGTGTCGCGGTACCCCCGATAAATATCAAAAATCGATAATCAAAAAAATCAGGTTATAGAAGGAGTGGGCTGATTTTAATCAAATTTGATACACTCATAGACAAAGACATAAGAAACAATATTCAGAAGTTTCAAGGTTCTTACAATAGTGCAGAAAATCGATAATATACATATAAAAGCTTTCATTACACCCGAGCAACGCCGGGCTATACTGCTAGTTTTTATAAAAATATAAAAAGAGCCCTTTACTCTGGATGCTTTTCTATCAGATATAGTGGTATACCAGTCACAATATTTTAATAATAATAAAGCTTAGTGGCATTTCAGTCAGTCAGTCAGTTAAGTGCCATATGTGATACACGCTTTGGGCGATCATGTCTTGAAAGAGACATGACTGACTGAGCAGAAGATTTTCTATCCTGCTCTTTAACCCTCTAGGGCCATTCGTATCATATTTGATACAGTATTTCCCTATAAGGAAACATTTGGTATTTCCCTATAAGGAAACATTTGGTATTCATTGACTGAGCAGTCAGTACTGCTTTCATTTGAAATTTATAAAATATTTCTCTTAAAAAATTTTTCAGGAAAATATTTCTTTCAAGGCTTGTTTTCATACTGTATCAAATATGATACGAATGGCCCTAGAGGGTTAAACTATAGCTGAAAGTAGAAGAGACGGATTGTATTATTAAGTAGTAATTAGTGGGGGATCAGTTTATTACTTCATAACAATAGAAAAATGATCCCCCACCTTATGCCCAGTAGAAGCCTTAATCATGTTTCCAACTTCTATATTCAGTCAGTCAGTTAAGTGCCATATGTGATACACGCTTTGGGTGATCATGTCTTGAAAGAGACATGACTGACTGGGCAGAAAATTTTTTCCGTAGTAGGTTGCCATTACTTTCTGCAGTAAACTGGTTGCCAGCAAAGGCTATAGAACCCAATCTGTCCTGTTATTTAACCCATAGATAGAGGTAAGAGATGAATGCATAACACTTCCAAGGGTATTTGTGCATAGGTAAATGCAATGAACTCAACTAGAATTCGAACTTGGCTCTCTGATTTCTTGTCCTGAGTTGATATCTCCTGCACTGCAACACGCATCTTAGTGGCGGTTAGCATTCTCAAATAATATAAATTCTACAAGTCGGAAGTGATTTGATTTCGAGCAGAAGCTGTCAAGCAAACATTTGAAGAAGTAGTGATAATCATTAATGAATTCTAGATAAAAAATAATTCACGGTGAAGTTTTGTTTGTATTAGCAAACATTTATTTATTTTTTGGATGTACTTGTGATATAATGGATAATGGCTCTGAATTGGAAGTTGGAGAACTGAGTTCCAATTCAAGTTGGGTTCTTTATATTTACTTACATGTAAATATCCCTGAGAAAAATATAAATATACTCTACCCCCAACTATGGGTTAATTAGTAGACCTTGTATCAGTAAATCATTATTATCTCTAAATATTTTCAGGGTTTAAATAACCAGCTAAAGGTTGATAAAATACAAATCAATTAATCAAATAGCTTAGCAAAGAAGTTTAAAAAAATCAAGAGTTATCCAGATGTCAATATTCTTGAAATCAGCTAGAGTACTGAGGAGAGTGCTGGTGTCTTTCAGAGACTTGTTATCTGATGATCTTTAGTGAAAATCATTGGACATGACAGTTATCAAAAGACAAGGAATAATAAACAACATATCTGAACATGAAGGCTAAGAAAATAAAAATAAAAAAGCTTTCATATCTACATTAATGTGTGTAAGTTTTTACTTGGTGCATACAAATGTGCACATATACATATATATATATACATATATAGATATATTCTCACGCACACAGCAGAAAAGAAAAAGGATATTTTTACACCCTAACCACTCATCAATTGTAATATATTGTCTTTTTTCTATATTTTATATATATATATATATATATATATATATATATATATATATATATGAATGAGTTCTATGCATGACAACAATTTTAGTGATTTTATTTTTAATTTAATTTTAATTTCTTTGTCTGGATTAGATACTTTTTACATTTTTTTTTTAATGTGAATTCAGTTTTGCAAATTTTATCTGTGTGCTAGTAGATGAGTTTTAATGTATATTTGACAACTGTGAAAGTTTTCCTTGGTGGAAATGTCTCCATGGTTTCCCTGTTTTTCTAATGGCTAATTTGGATGTACTTTTTTTTTCCCCCCTCACTTCTGAATGAATGAACAGACGCACAGACATACACACAAAAAAAAAAAAATATGCTCCGGCCTTCTTCAAGTGCAAGGCCTCTGATTGGAAGGTTGTGAGAAGCATGGAACCACCTCTTAATTGCTGTTATTCCCAGGTCCACCCTGACTCAGAGTGGTAGCACCTGTTAGGATCCCAGCTATGGGCAAATAGTTAACCCATACAAAATGGGGTCAAAACACTATGAAAAGCTTCTATAGAAGTATATACATAAAAATAATTTTTTATAGAAAAATATACATTTTTGAAATAAAAATATTACCAGCAATACTTTTCTGAAGGAAAAAATTATTGCCATAATACATTTTGGAAAAAAAAATTACCAGCAATACATTTTTGAATACGAAACAATTTCTGTTTTCTAAAATAAAAAATAATTTTTTTCATCAAAATGTGACTAAATCAACCTTCTCACTATAACCGGACATTTAAAAAAAAATACCTTAAAATCCTATCTTTTTGGCATTAAATAACCCACAGAGGTTGATATGTTGTTAAACAAAACTCAAACAAACTTTTCAGGTGCTCGAAATTTCAAACCGAACCCTTTATTACTTGTAATTAAGGTTTCGGTTTGAAATTTCTGGCACTTGAAGAAACCCAGAGCATACAATGGCTGAAGCGTCATGCAAATGGCAACAAAGATGAGGACAATAGTCCAAATGATGTAAATAGTGTAAATACAGTGTAACCCTGATATAAGAGAGTTGTCGGGCCCGGATAAAAGTTCTCTCATATCCGGGTTTGGTCTATTTTATATACATTACCACAGGCTCTAATTTGGGACTAGATAAAAATATCTCTTATATCCGGGTTTCTCTTATATCTGGGTTATACTATCCTAACTGATCTTGGAAATATAGACAAAAAAGAAAAATATTAAAAAATAATTAAAGGTTCAACGACAACGCTTACTCCCAAGTGTGAATCATCCTCAATTCCTTTATAAGTTCCGTTTGGGAAGCCTCTTGTTTTCCCCAATTGCTACAATCTTGACCTCTTCAAGTCTATGGTTAACTGTTATTTTTCCTGCATATCCCCACGAACTTCACGTTTCATTTTTTTACTTTTTCTTATGCTCGTATAACACTGCACAGTAACTCTCTACCTTGAGTGGCTTTTTAGCCTTGTATTAAGTGAACATTAATATAAGTCAGTTAAGTGTCTGTGATATATGTTTGGGCAATCATGTCTCTTTCAATCCATGGCTGACTAGGCAGAAGATTTTCTTGTGGCTCGTTGCCATTTCTTTCTGTGGTAGGCTGGTTGCCAACCAAGGCTACAGAACCCAATGTGACCTATTATTCAATTCTTTAATCAGATCAGTCAGTTAAGAGGCATACATGCTTAGGGGATCATGTCTCTATAGAGATATAACTGACTTGGCAGAAATCTATTCAATATATGTTCTTTCTTTTTTTTTTTTAACTGTTGGCACACTGAGGTCTGCTGTCAAATTTCTCTTTACTTGCCTGTTTACTTGTGAGTGAAGAATTATTTTTCACCCAACAACTCTTCTCTCACAGACAAAATGCCATGGGCTTTTTGGTATTTCTATGGCATGTGTTCTAACCAGCTACATTCCCGAGTACCACTAGCCTTGTTTTTGAAAACTGGGACTTGCCAGGCCACATACACAAGTGTGAATCATCCCCTTTTTCTTTTGTAAGTTTCATTCGGACAGCCTCTTCCCAAGAACTGCTGTTTTGTGGAACAGATTCCTGGCAGGATGTTTTCCTAAATTGCTACAATCTTGACTTCAAGGGTTAACTGTTATTTTTCCTGCATAGCCCTATGAACTTCACTTTTTACTTTTTCTTAAACTCTTATAACACTGCAAAGTAGCTCACTACCTTGAGTGGCTTATTGGGTGAACACTTAAAAAATAAATCACTTGACATCCTCGATAGTATACTAGCTTGTGGCCATATCATATTAACCCTCTAGGGCCATTCGTATCATATTTGATACAGTATGAAAACAAGCCTTGAAAGAAATATTTTCCTGAAAAATTTTTTAAGTGAAATATTTTATAAATTTCAAATGAAAGCAGTACTAACTGCTCAGTCAATGAATACCAAATGTTTCCTTATAGGGAAATACCAAATGTTTCCTTATAGGGAAATACTGTATCAAATATGATACGAATGGCCCTAGAGGGTTAAAACACATTTCCTATATGATCACAGAAGTTAAGCAATATCAAGCCTGGTCACCTAAATGGGTGATAATTTGGGAATGTCAGGTGCTGTAAGCTTGGATGTGCAGGGGTATAATTGTTGAAATTGTTAATTGGAGAGAGTTCAAATTGCATTATGTTCATATGCGCAAATATGCTGGGGAAAAGTATGATTTTACTTCTTTTACCCAGAGATATGGGTTAATTAGTCAAACTTGTATCACTAAAATCATTATCTTTAAAAAAAATTCTTAAAATCTGAAAATATTTTCTGGCTTTAAGTAATCTGCAAAGGGTTTGATAAGCTGAAGTAAAAGAATTAATTAATCTTACACAGAAAGCTTTAAGAATGTTTTAGTGTTCTCAAAAATTTGAAAATTATATTTTTCCTCGACTTTATTTCTGTATATAAATTTAAGTTACAAAATAAAATCTTCATATTTACTTTGATAAAGTTCCTTGATATACAAAACACTTTGCTAAAGGAATGTTTTACTTTTCTCTTTTATTTATATTGTCTTAAACTATTTCTTATTTCTATAAATGTAAATTTAATGTTTGAGTTGCTATCCCAGCTTCTTAAACAGTGAGAAAAAATTCTTAAAAATTAAGTTCTACTAAAGAAAAATGGTGCTTCCAATTGGAATTGAACCTGCATCCCTTTTCAGCTGGTTGTTAGAAACTGATTAAGAAAATAAAAAAAAAACTGGGATACAATTCTTACATGTGTGACCCCTATTAATAACATTTAACAAGAGGTAATGTTGGATAAAAAAAAAATCCTTTCAAAAATACAGTTGAAAAGAAACAGTCCATTTAAAATTGTTAATAACTTGCTTTTAACTTTTCATAATTTTGAATCCTGCCAAATGACACACATTTTTGTAACAAAATTCCTCGTAAATAATCAGGCTGGTAGAAATATATATATATATATATATATATATATATATATATATACACACACACACTTGCACACACACACACACACTCTGTTTAATTAAAACAGAATATCTACTCAAATATGAGTATCTATTAAAAATAATGTTCAAACAAACAAATATATATATATATATATAATATTTAAAATTAAATTTTTTTAAGATTTATAATTCTGTGATTATATTATGCTCTACAATATTCATTGTATTGAGCACCTTTTTTTTAAAAAGTAAATGCCAGAGAACTCAAAACCATAAAATCTTGGGTCCTCTTTAGCTGGAGATATATATATATATTTCATTTTTAAACGAGTTATTTTGCTACCTTTGTTTCCACCATGAGTGGAAATGAGGGTAGCAAAATAACTCGTTTAAAAATGAAATATATTCAAAAGTTTTACAATATAATTGTATAGAACATTTTTAATACAAATGTGTATTGATCTAACCTTATTATGACCAAAAACTAAGTATTAAACAATATATATATATATATATATAATATCCAGCAGATTATACCAGTCAACATAATTTTTTACACAAATGTTTTTGAGCAATGGGAACATGTTTCTAGGCTATTTTTTTATGCTGATTCTTAAAATCAAGTCCTTTTTCCCCTATCACATCAGGTTTTCTCTGTATATACGATTCCTTTTTTGCTCAAAATAGGCCAAAATGTCTCTAATTTCACTGTGAAGTGTCAGGCTATAATAATGTAAGTAAAACACTTGAAACGTTTTATTTTAGGTTCAAGTAACTTATTGTATTCGGAAAAGCATCCTAATAACCTCTTAAGTGTATGTTCAGCAGTTTCAGTCTCTATTTTCTGACCTACAAATACTTAATTTTCTGTGGATTTATTACTCGATGCCAAGAATTCTATTATTTTTTTATCTAAAATACTTGGTGTTTTGTGATATTGGGATTGAACTGATAAACTTTCAATTTTTTAACAATTTGATTGGGCAGTCCAGGGTAGATAATACAGATCAAAGTGCTGCATAAGAATAAGTAATATATGAATCCTTGTTAAAAAGCTATGACAAAATAAAACTTAATCAAACATACACGTCAACAATTTATAGAAGATATGTTAAAGAAACAAAGATACAATGTTTGAGCATATAAATTACTACGTAACAGTCAAAATATGAAAATGTAGAGAAAAAAAAATTTAACACACGGGGAATCAACATACTGTCTCTTGGATTTTTAAATCATTCCTCTTTAATAAATCTCTGAAAAAGATTGTTAAAAGTGAAACATGTCAGATTAAAGACACTTTTTTTCTACTTGTTCTTTACTTATTGTTTTCATAATAATGTAAATAAAACACTTGAAACGTTTTATTTAAGGTTCAAGTAACTTATCGTATTCGGAAAAGCATCCTAATAACCTCCTAAATGTGTGTTCAGCAGTTTTAGTCTCTATTTTCTGACTTACAAATACTTAATTTTCTGTTGATTTATTAACTAACGCCAAGAATCGCAATTTTTTTTTATTATCTAAAATACTTGTCGTTTTGTGATTTTGGGATTGAACTGATAAACTTCCTATTTTTTAACAATTTGATTGGGCAGTCCAGGGTAGATAATACAGATCAAAGTGTTGCATAAGAATAAGTAATATATTGATCCTTGTTAAAAAGCTATGACAAAATAAAACTTAATCAAACGTACACGTCAACAATTTATGTAAGGAATGTTAATGAAACAAAGATACAAAGTTTGAGCATATAAGAACCCATGACATGCAAAGTTTTTCATTTTTGTTCACTCAAAATGAACTTGAATTTTAGAACCAGCATGAAAAAACATGCCCATGGCCGAACAATGTTTGGTCAAAAACAAAAATGTCGACTGATCTTATATATATATATATATATATATATATATATATATATATATATATATAAGGTGATTTTCTAAGCTTAGCTTAAATGTAGCACAAGGTCTGTATAGCAGATTATTTATATATATATTTATTTATATTCTTATATTCAAATGAAAATCATTTTTACAACTATGATCTAACATTGCCTGATGACAAGATAGAAATCTCAAAACTGAAATTTCCATGTCGCAATGTATTCTTAATTAAATAACAAATTTAATTATATGATTATATCTAATCTATCTAAATCTAAACTTATTTATAAATGGAACTTTGTGTGTGTGTGTCCACTATACATTCTGAAACAGCTGAACTGATTTTCTTGAAAATTTACAGAGTTGTACTATAGGCATCTGCGAGTGTTCTTAGATAGGTTTTGTGTCGAGGTACCCCCAATAAATATCAAAAATCGATAATTGAAAAAATCGGGTTATAGAAGGAGTGGTCTGATTTTAATCAAATTTGATACACTCATAGACAAAGGCATAAGAAATGATATTCAAAAGTTTCAAGGTTGCAGTTCTTACAATAGTGCAGAAAATCGATTATATATATATATATATATATATATATATATATATAAGGCAAGATGTTTGTGTGTCTGTTTATCTGCCAGTAATTCTGCATTTTTTTTTTTTTTTTTTTTTTTTTTTTTCAGCCCTTTTATTTTAGTTTTTGCTTCAGGTTTGGCTCTAAGTAGGTATAATTGTAGTTCTTAGTCTCAGCCATGATATCATTTACTTACACCTGGCCATCTAACTCCCTAGACTGCAACTCCTTTAATTATTATTTGAGGGGCACAGTTGAGCAAAAAACCAACAAAACTCCCTGTAACACCAAATATGAACTAAAAGCAAAGATTGTCGGCATTCACCAACTTAAACAAAGAAACCGTCTGGAGGCCATGGTTAAAACAAGTATCAATTTTATTGAATAAATTAACTCTTTATTATTTCAAGATATTTGTGTAATTTGGGTAAATATAGCTGTGAAAATGAGATGTCAATGTTGTTTTCATTTTTGTGTAATTTAGACGACAATTTATTCATCGCACCCCCTGTGATGAATAAATATAAATATGTGTGATATTTTTATTATAAGTGTTTCTAATAAAAACATAATCTACAACAACACAAGAGCTGTTGTGTTTCGGTGCTAACTTATTAGCACCTCTTCAGTATTGCAGTAAACTTTCTTTATTAGAAACACTTATAATAAAAATATTACTATACGTAATGCTCTTCTAAGTATTAAGCACTCTTAAAAAAAAAAGTAAATCACTACAAATTGTGAAGCGCTAATCCATTACCTTCTACTACTTCCAATATATACAATATATATTAGTTTATTAAAGTTCTAGAAAGTTCAGGACTATATATAGTGACTTTTCTAAGTGTTGTTTAGATGTGGCACAAGTTAAAAATTATGGGGTACCCAGTGAAGATTGAACTTATTATTCAGTCTTAATTGATCGAGAGAGACAAGCTTGCTTAGCATTATGTCATGGTAAAATGTATCCAGTGTGTGTCCAGTATTTGAGAACAAATTTTAATTTGAAGTTATCATAGTATTTATCAGAAAAAAAAAAACTCTTTTACAGAATTTGATACATATATTCTTGTATATATTCTTATTTAGTTCATATATTCTTGCTTACATGCAAATCCTAAGTCTATTCAATATACTTATCTGCCACTTTTTGTGGTGGGTGGGGATCCAAATCATCACTCAGTTGTGTCTCTGTTCTCAAAGACAGAGTGTGGCTCAGTTGTATCTCTCTGAGAGGTGCCTAGTCCTGGGGAACAGTGTCCCGAGGCCGTGCCACCCCATTGCACAAGAGGGGTGGACCAGTGCTTGTCACCAGGGCCAGCGTGATCAGCAGTTGTGGGGACTGGGTAATTTTTGTGCCTTGCCCACTTGTATACGTTTGGGCTCCCCCACATTAAACCTTGACCTTGTGTCACATCCACTTCCAAGTGGGTGGAGGGGGGTAAATATCTATTCAATATATATATTTTTTTTGTTTTTTTTTTTTGCTGTTGGTACACCTGGGGTCTGCTGTCAAATTTCTCTTCACTTGCCTGTTTACTTGTAAGTGAAGAACAACAACTCTTCTGTCACAGACAAAATGTCATGGGCCCCTCAGCATTTCCATGGCATGTTCTAACCAGCTACATTTCTCAGTACCACTAACCCTGTCCTTTACAACTGGGACTCACCATGCCACATACACGAGTGTGAATCATCCCCATTTCCTTTGTAAGTTCCGTTTGGGAAGCCTCTTCCCAAGAATTGCTGTTTTGTGGAACAGATTTCTGGCAGGATATTTTCCTAAATTGCTACAATCTTGACCTCTTCAAGTCTATGGTTAACTGTTATTTTTCCTGCGTATCCCCACAAACTTCACGTTTCATTTTTTTACTTTTTCTTATGCTCATATAACACTGCACAGTAACTCTCTACTTTGAGTGGCTTTTTAGCCTTGTATTAAGTGAACATTAATATAAGTCAGTTAAGTGTCATATGTGATATATGTTTGGGCAATCATGTCTCTTTCAATCCATGGCTGACTAGGCAGAAGTTTTTCTTGTGGCTCGTTGCCATTTCTTTCTGTGGTAGGCTGGTTGCCAACCAAGGCTACAGAACCCAATGTGACCTATTATTCACTTCTTTAATCAGATCAGTCAGTTAAGAGGCATACATGCTTAGGGGATCATGTCTCTATAGAGATATAACTGACTAGGCAGAAATCTATTCAATATATGTTCTTTCTTTTTTTTTTTAACTGTTGGCACACTGGGGTCTGCTGTCAAATTTCTCTTTACTTGCCTGTTTACTTGTGAGTGAAGAATTATTTTTCACCCAACAACTCTTCTCTCACAGACAAAAATGCCATGGGCTTTTTGGTTTTTCTATGGCATGTGTTCTAACCAGCTACATTCCCGAGTACCACTAGCCTTGTTTTTGAAAACTGGGACTCGCCAGGCCACATACACAAATGTAAATCATCCCCTTTTTCTTTTGTAAGTTTCATTCGGACAGCCTCTTCCCAAGAACAGATTTCTGGCAGGATGTTTTCCTAAATTGCTACAATCTTCACATCTTCAAGTCTAGGGTTAATGGTTATTTTTCCTGCATAGCCCCATGAACTTCACTTTTTACTTTTTCTTAAGCTCGTATAACACTGCACAGTAACTCTCTACCTTGAGTGGCTTATGAGCCTTGTATTGTGTGAACATTAATATAAGTCATATTAATATAAGTGTCATATGTGATATGTTTGGGCAATCATGTCTCTTTCAATCCTTGACTGACTAGGCAGAAGATTTTCTTGTGGTTGGTTGCCATTTCTTTCTGTGGTGGACTGGTTGTCAACCAAGGCTACAGAACCCAATTTGTCCTACTATTTAATTCTCTTATTAGATCAGTCAGTTTAGTGGCATGTGTGATACATGCTTGGGTGATCATGTCTCAAAAGAGATATAACTAATTAGGCAGAAGATTTTCTCACAGTAAAATTGCCATTTCTTTCTGTGGTAGACTGGTTACCAACCAAGGCTACAGAACCCAGTCTGTCTTGCTATTCAATTTATAGCTGGAGGGAGAAGAAATAGATTAATACTTTTCCCATTGGTATTTGTGCATAAATGAATACGAATTCCACTAGAATTTAAACTCAGCTCTCGGATTTCTCATTCCGAGCCAATATCCATTACACCACGACGAGTATAAAAAGATAATAACAAGGACTTATAGACCATAAATTCACAATGTTTGAATTATTTTAGTGGAAATTTAAAAAAACAATTTTTTTTTTATTTTTAAACCAAGAGTGCTTCATGGCTTCTCAAGTTGAAAGAGTGGAGTTACATAAAAAAAAAAAAAGAAAAAAAAAATCTTGATTAGTCAGTTTTGATCAAAACATTTAATTCCATCACAAATCCTTTAGGATTAGTTGAGCAATAATAAGGCAATTTTCTGATTAGTCAAACCTTTAGGCCAAAACTAAACAGTTTTGATCTGATAGATGTTTGATCATCATGCAACGTTTCCTGAAATATTTAATCACAAAATTGCTAAAACTTTAGCCAATGTTGCAACCATGACCTTTCAACTCCCATCTTATTTTTCAAGCAAGGGTGACATACTCTGGTGTTAACATACATTTTTTTTTCATTGGGCTTATAGCAAACTTAAATAGATTTTGGCCAAAATTATACCGAATTAATCATGGAAGATGCTGTCAAAATAGTAAACAAACAAGTGCATACACATTGTTTTATTTGTATAATTAGATATTGCAGATTATGAAAGATACAAAAAAGAATACATGTTAAAATTATTCTTTTTTATTTACTAAAGTTCAGTTCATTTGGCACATAGTCACATTTAGTTTGCAGTGCCTGGTTACCTAAATAGTTACCAATTTAAATACTAAGCAGAACTAATGTTGCTTGTTTTTAGCACCCAAACAAGATGTAATAATCTCTGTAGAATGACCATATTTTAATGTTTTCAATTAAATTAAAACAAATTTTATAAATATTTCAGCTTTGTTGTTTACTGATTCTATTTGTTTTCATTTATGTCTTCATGAGCATCACAATAGTACACCATGAAAAATAACCCTCCAACAATTTAAGAAATATATTTAAAATACTGAAAATCATTTTTTTTTTTTTTTTAAGATCAAATTACTTTTAAGAAAAATTAGTTTTACATTTTAAAAATATTTAAACACTAGATAAAATTTAAAGAATATGTAAACAGTAAACATAATTAGAAAAAATATTTAAGCATTAAACAAAATGTTTAAAATTATTTAAGCAATAAACAAAATTTTTCTAAAATATTTAAACTATAAAAAAATGTTTAAAAATACTTAAACACGAAACAAAATGTTAAAAAACATCAAATCTGCTAGATCTTCTTTAAAAAAACAAACATCAAAAACATTCAAAAACACCTTACACAAAAGTGCTTAAAAAGGAAAATTATTTCTGGATTTTCCCTTTGAGAAACTTAAAGAAATAATTTATATCTCAAAAAATTCAGTATAATATCCAGTTTTTGTTTTATATTAATTTGAAAAGATCTTCTGACAATGTTCAGAGTTTACTTATATAACACTGAATCCATCAATATTACATTTGAAGCTATGTATAATATATAATGTGGTCATGTTTGTCACTTGGCTGACTTCAAAGTTTTATGAAGACATTATTGTGATATTGTTATATACGTACGTGTGTGTGGGTGTATGGTTGATTAAAAATAATTATTTTAAATCTTTATATATATATATATATATATATATATATATATATAGTCCGTAAACGGTGAGGATAATCCAACAAGATTAACTTAATATAAAATATTAAATGTTATATCTTTATAGAGAGCTCAATGGATGTTATCCAGAGCAATATGATATTTATAAAGGAAAACTCAACATGTCATGTCAATTGATTATAAATTATAATTCATTTCTATGAGCTTACAATATTCCTTCCATTTGGTACAAAAAAAAAAGATTCGAGCAAAATTTTTTGTACCAAATGGAAGGAATATTGTAAGGTCTGATGAAATGAGCTGATTAAGCTCATAGAAATGAATTATAATTTATAACCAATTGAAATGACATGCTGAGTTTTCTTATATATATATATATATATATATATTAGTCATCCACATACAAGCCTGTTTCGCTGTATCACAGCTCATCAGTGTGGCTAGACGCATCCACTTGCTTCTGGCCAGGATCTTCTTGTTTAATTTGGTGAATGCTGCTATAATTCTTGCTTTTAGTTTATTTTTGGTGCTTCAAAAGGGTTGCAGTTTTGGAAGTTAGGCGGCCAGATATTAGTGGGGATATGGCTATGGAAATTGTCTGTCAGCCATGATTTGGTTCTCCTGCTTGCCTGGCATGGTGCAGGGTCCTGTTGCCAGGTGTTATAATAGACATAACATTTTGCCCAAGTACCCCCCTGGTCATCATCAGGTGTTCATAGATTGGCTGATATAGATTATCTCGTTGATTATTGCAAAATTTCTTGTGAAATCAGTTATTGTCCATTCATGTTGAATTGTGGTTCGTCACTGCCAGATCCAAGGATTGAACTCATGACCATTAGATGATGCTAACACATATATAACCAACTACTCATTCAACACGATATAGGTTGTGATAGATGAATTGTCTTGAATGGTCTCTCGCTCAAATTCCCCCCACACATAATAATCAAGGGGTTTACTGTCTGGCATGATGTAAGGGTCGATGTTGCAGAAATTGTCTAACAGCTATGACTAGGTTCTCCTACTTGAGTGCTATAGTGAAGAATCCTGTGGCCAGATAAGGGTCTTCCAGCAGCCATCCTCTTGAGTCAGGGGAGCATTACCTCCTCAAGGTACTTGACATAGACCTGCGTGTTGAGTCTGAGGCTCTGTGGGAAGATGAATGGAGGTATAACATCACCATCACCAGTGATCATTTCAAACGCCATGATGTTGACTGGATATATCATCCAACTTTTTCGAATCCTCTGCTTTGTTCACAGATTGACACATAAACATTGTATATATTGTTACCTTATCAGTCATGTCTTTTTCAAGACATGATCACCCAAGTGTTTTTTTTACATATGGCAATTAACTGACCTCTGATCATCTTCAGCTTGGATTCTTGGCCAAAACATATCTATAACAACACTTATGATAATCAAGATGAAAACAATTGTTTGAATAAATTAAATCATACTCTTTTACAGCTAAAATGAAATAGTAAAGATAGGAAGCTGTGAAGAGCCATAATTGCCCACAACCTGAAAGGCATATTGTCTTTTCTACAAAGATTTTCATGGCAACTGTTCTGATGAGCTTTTTTCCTCTACTGCTTTGACTGCATGGATTTAAGTGTGCTGCTTGATTGGAAAATAGGTCTCACTGTTTTATTGGTTAACTAGCAAGATACAAGCATTTTTTATATTCGAACAGTTTCTCTTCTCACATATCTCATCTAAGGAACTCCCTTCCAATTTCTTGCCTGCCTGTCATCTACAATCTTGAAAAATTTAAATGCATCACCAATTGCTATCTTCTATCTTTTAACCATGTCCCTTTGTCCTTTTTTCATTTCTCATAACTAAAATCTTCTTATTCTCCCTCACTTTCTGTACCCCTTTTCTTGGGGTGAAATGATTAAAAATAACAAAATGAAAGAAGAATGAATATCTTTATAAAAATAGGTCCTGGGCATGATGGTAAACTGCATCCGGTAGCAAGGCCTCTGATTGGGAGGTTGTGAGGAGCATGGAACCACCTCTTAATTGCTGTTATTCCCAGTTCCACCCTGACCCAGAGTGGTAGCACCTGTTAGGGTCCCAGCTATAGGCAAATAGTTATTCCCCAAACTGAGGTCAAAACACTATGAAAGTATAAAAATACACTTTTATAGAAATATAAACATAAAAATAAACTTTTATAGAAAATATACATTTTCGAAGAAAAAAATTACCATAACACATTTTTGAAGGAAAAAAATTCTCAGCAAAACATTTTGGAATACAAAACTAGAAGACCTTTTCAGTTTTCTAAAATAAAAAAGAATAAAAACAAAAACTTTTCATTAAAATCTGACTAAATCAATTTTCTCACTATAACTGAACATTAAAAAAATACCTTAAAACCCCACTTATTTGGCATTAAATAACCCACAGAGGTTGATATGCCGTTAAACAAAACTCAAACTTTTTATAAAAATCTTACTCAATTAAATTTTACTTTTATTGTTCTGTTAAATAGATATTTTTATTTGAGCTGGGCTACTAATTTTTTTTTTTTTTTTTTTTTGCTTTATTTCATAAATTTGTTTGAATCGGCTTTCTATTTCTGGGCATACACATTGAATCTATCAACTATTTTAAGTGAAAATTGTTTCGACATTGATTATGAGAGCAGGCTGACCAAGCCAAGTGCTTCATAAAAAGCCTGTTACCAAGTTAAATGCTGATACATGATAGGCTTACATCTCCGCCATTCTGTTCTATTCTTGCAAGTAAAATTGATTTCTCCTTAGACAACTGACAGATGCCATCGTTTGGCAAAGAGAAGTTCTAATAATAGCAGAAAGCTACATATTAATAGCAGGCAAAATTACGCAGCATTGCACAAGACAAGAATGGCTGCCTAAGTAGAACCAATATAGAATTCAATGTGGCTTTTAAAGCTGAGGTCAGTAGAGCAAAAAATAAAAAAAGTGACTGTAACTTTCTTTCATAGGTGAAAAATGATATTGTTAGTGTTTCATTGTTAAGCTGAGAATTTTATCTCATACATTGTTCGGGCACGTTGACATAAGGTGATGCAAAACAATTTTGAGCATCGCTAGGAACCCAGGAGATGCAAGTGATGGAATGGATGGTGACTTGGTATGAGAAGTTGGAAAGCTGTGTTTGAGTTCTTGTCGAGTTTGTTACATTCTCTTATGCACAAATACTCTTGAGAAAGTATGAATTTCATCTCTTCTCCCTCCAGCTATGAGTTATATAGAAGAATTTGTATTTGAAACAAATCCTTATCTACAAAAAAATGGTTATCACAATCTTCATACAGTAAAAGATGAAACTAATTATTCTTAGGATCCAAAATGTGTCTTAGTTTCAAAGAATCAACAAAGGGTTGATAAGCTGGAAAGCACAAATCAAATGAGTTGAGAATATTACCTCACCCATTGTTTGGTACCTTGATACATAACAAGATGTAACAACATAACCCCAGATGTGCAGATGTAATGGATAGTGGCTTGATATAATAAATCGGAGAACTGTGTTCAAATTCCAGTCGAGTCCATTGCATTCACTTATGGGTAAATAATGTTGTTCTCCAGCTATAGGTTAAATAGTGCTTTTGGAAAAATAATTCTCTTAAAAAAAATTGTTAATACAATATTCATTCACAAAGGATTATTATTAAAATCCCCAACTAGACAGGATTTAAATAACCCACGAAGGGTTGATTAGCCATAAAAAACAAATCAATCAATTACTGGGAAGCCCATACTCATAGCCTTGTGCCAGAAATAATTTAAGCTAAGTAAATAACGAATGTGAGTTGTGGTGCAGTTGATATTGGCTCAGAATGAGAAATCGGGGAGCTGAGTTCGAATTTCAGTTGAATTCCTTGCATTCACTTACACACAAATACCCTTGCATGTATCGTTAACCCCCAAACTGGGGTCCAAAAACTATGAAAGTATAAAAATAGACTTTTATAGAAATATATAAAAACATAAAAATAGACTTTTATAGAAATATATAAAAACATAAAAATAGACTTTTATAGAAATATATAAAAACATAAAAATAGACTTTTATAGAAATATATAAAAACATAAAAATAGACTTTTATAGAAATATATAAAAACATAAAAATAGACTTTTATAGAAAAATATACATTTTTGAAGAAAAAAATTTTTTACATTACACATTTTTGAAGGAGAAAAAATTTATTGCCATAATACATTTTTGAATACAAATCTAGAAGACATCTTCAGTTTTTTAAAATAAAAATTAAGTTTTTCGTCAAAATCTGACTAAATCAACCTTCTCACTATAACCAAACATTAAAAAAATATATCTTAAAACTCTACCTTTTTGGCATTAAATAACTCAGAGGTTGATATGTTGTTAAACAAAACTCAAACTCATTTGACCTCTGATCCCTCACCATGGGAGAACTTTTGCTAATATTTTATTGCAACAAATTGTTTTTGTTGTCTGCACAGTATAAAAGGGTCAGTTAGGCACCATCTGTGAGAAAAAAATTCCCTATGCCAGAAATTTGGAAATGACATGCTGTTCTGCTTGGCATTCACTCCCAAAGCTGTGATACAAACATTTCAGACTGTTTGGGGTGGTGTAGAGGATTCAGAAAGAGTTAGATGAGTCTAATGGTGATTACAAAGATGATATGGTGATATTATGCTTATATTCATTCTCCCACAGGGCCTCATAATTAACATGGAGGCCTACATCAAGTGCCATGAGAAGGTAGTGCTGCTCTGGGTCATGAGTGTACCTGCTGGAAGACCCTATGACTGGCAACAGGACTTTACACCATGACACACAAGCAAAAGAACTCAGTTATAGCTATCAGACAATTTCTGCCACCATGTTACCCCTTTCATCTGGCCTCTTAAATCTTCAGACTGCAATCCCCTTGATTAGCATGAATGCAGCACAGTTGAATGAGAGCATTCACCATCATAAACCAGAAGAGGCTGTGGCAATTTTTATTGAATAAATTTACTCTTTGGTATTGAAAGATATTTTTGTGTAATTTTGGTAACTATATCTGTTAAAATGAGAAGTCAGTGTTCTTTTCATTTTGCGCAATTTAGATAACAATTTATCCATCAAACTCTCTGTGTGTGTGTGTGTTATATGTATATATATATATATATATATATATATATATATATATATGTGTGTGTGTGTGTGCATTTGTGTGTATATATATATATATGTATGTGTGTGTATATATATGTGTGTGTGTATATATGTGTGTGTGTGTATATATATATATATATGTGTGTGTGTATATATATTGTGTGTGTGTGTATATAGATATGTGTGTATATATATATATATGTGTGTATATGTGTGTGTATATATATATATGTGTGTGTGTATATATATATGTGTATGTATATATGTGTGTGTGTGTGTGTATATATGTGTGTGTGTGTGTGTATATATATATATGTGTGTGTGTGTGTATTTATATATATATATGTGTGTGTGTGTATGTATATATGTGTGTGTGTGTGTATTTATATATATATATATGTGTGTGTGTGTATGTATATATGTGTGTGCGTGTGTGAAAATCGACACTGAGTCCAACACTGAGCAGTAACATTCTTTTTAATGCTTGAATGTAATCTTCTGGTCATGTGTATTATATGTTATGCTGGACATTAATTGTATTATGGGCAGGAAGGTCTATTGTATTACCCTAAAAATTGTTGGACCTGCAGTAACAGTTACATTTAAAATTATTCTAATGGCAATTCAGTAGAAATTATTGTGGATCCAAATGAGGTCATTTGTTACTGTTTTATAATCTTTAACTTTATTAATTAATTTCTGATTATGATGATAAACTAAATCTGGCAGCAAGGCCTCTGATTGGGAGATTGGGGGTTTTGAGGAGCATAAAAAATCAACCAGAACTTAATTAGTTGTTATTGATTACTACATTTACTTGTTTATGTGTGTATTTGTAGTTTAATTTATTTGTCAAGGTTTTTTTTTTTGTCTAACAACAAATCAATAATCAGTAAAAAGTTAACAAACTACACTATAAAATCACTACAGATAACTGCATTTGGATCCACAATTATTTCCACTCAATAGTCCTTAGAATAATGTAGAACATAACTATTACCACCTACCTAATGACTATTAAGATAATACAATAGGCCTTGCTACCTATAATACACCATTGACAAGCATATATAAATAGTTGAGCAAAACTGCAATACACATGGCAATTGTTTTCAAACATGAAACAGACTTGTCTATGCTTGGTGTTGATCTTGGTGTCAACCTTTATATTTATATGGGCTCTATCCCTGATATTGAGCACTTTTACTCATAAATATAGCATACATCATGTATATATATATAGCTGATAGAAGGAAGAAATACAACTAATGCTGGTTAAAATTTTAATAAAAGAATGCTAATAATACAATGATACTTT
Source organism: Ascarosepion bandense (assembly GCA_037127315.1). Lineage (NCBI taxonomy): Eukaryota > Metazoa > Mollusca > Cephalopoda > Sepiida > Sepiidae > Ascarosepion > Ascarosepion bandense. The sequence goes on from JBBBDQ010001450.1 coordinate 199,995, forward strand.
GCTTTAACCCTCTAGGGCCATTCGTATCATAAAGTGGGGGATCAGTTCTATATTGTTATGAAGTAATAAACAGATCCCCCACTAATTACTACTTAACCCTCTAGGGCCATTCGTATCATAAAGTGGGGGATCAGTTCTATATTGTTATGAAGTAATAAACAGATCCCCCACTAATTACTACTTAACCCTCTAGGCCCATTCGTATCATAAAGTGGGGGATCAGTTCTATATTGTTATGAAGTAATAAACAGATCCCCCACTAATTACTACTTAACCCTCTAGGGCCATTCGTATCATATTTGATACAGTATTTCCCTATAAGGAAACATTTGGTATTTCCCTATAAGGAAACATTTGGTATTCATTGACTGAGCAGTCAGTACTGCTTTCATTTGAAATTTATAAAATATTTCTCTTAAAAAATTTTTCAGGAAAATATTTCTTTCAAGGCTTGTTTTCATACTGTATCAAATATGATACGAATGGCCCTAGAGGGTTAAATTGAAAATTTTTGATGTCTGGTGTGTTTTGCTCTATAACCCAACCAACAACATTCAGTATATGAAAAGGCTGAAGAATGCCCTGGAACACAAGGGAATATTCTAAAAGGAGACTGGGACACTGTTGATAAATTCTAAAATATATAGAGCTAGATAGTAAAATTAATAACAAAGCAAAAAAAAAAATCTTTTTGGTCAGGTGTCTTAGGCCTGCTACTAGTAACAAGTAACCCAGTATAACCTGCCACATGTATAAACTCATACATAGAATGGAAAAACTTTAGTAAATCATATACTACTCAAATCCTCCTCTAATGTGGCTACTTTTTTTTAAAAATCATATCACCCCAAGCAAGGCGAAAACGCCACTGATGTGCAGGGGCTACGTAAGAGTGAACAGATTGGAAAAGAGAAAAACCGGAAACCACATCCTAAACAGGAAACAAGGGATGAGCCTCTTCACCTGTTCAATAGACGTGGATGGAGTGTGAACCGGGCGATAGTTTAGTCTATCTACTCCAATTGAAAAAAAAAAAAATGTTTATATGTCAGAGCATTCTCAAAGTAGTAGGGAAGTACGGGAAGTATATCAAGTCCTACTCTTCAACTTCTATAATAACAACAACTATGAACATGACCTCGATGGACTGACTTTAAGCGATTTATAAGAATCAGGAAGGCAAAATTAATGGAGGAATAGAAGACTAGGTAGAGGGAACAAACAAAAACAGTTTTATTAAAGACTTATGAATAGAACAGAAAAACTTGAATGAATCAAATCCTACTCTAAGATGGCCACTTGGAGCAGTCCATTGTCACAGTAGTAGGGAAGAGCAGGAAGTATGCTGAATCTTACACTGCGATAACGTCAATATAACTATGCATACACATTAACAAGAGGGGGTGCTGAAATTTTAATTTTAATTTTTTTTTTTTTTAAGTATGTGTTTGGGTATATAGTCTAGCCTTTCTTGGCAAATCTATCATGACGGTGTGGAATACTTAATAACAAAAGTGGTGAAAAATTAAGTTTAAAAGAAATTAAATTGCATTGACTAGACTATCTAAACTTATTTATAAATGGAACTTTGTCTGTGCGTGTATGTGTGTCCGTTCACTATAGACTCCAAAATGACTGAACCAATTTTCTTGAAAATTTACACAGTTGTACTATAAGCGTCTGCCAGTGTTCTTAGCTAGGTTTTGATATCACTATGCATACACATTAAGGAGAGCGGGTGCTGAAATTTTAATTTTAATTTTTTTTTTTTTTAAGTATGTGTTTGGGTATATAGTCTAGCCTTTCTTGGCAAATCTATCATGACAGTGTGGAATACTTAATAACAAAAGTGGTGAAAAATTAAGTTTAAAAGAAATTAAATTGCATTGACTAGACTATCTAAACTTATTTATAAATGGAACTTTGTCTGTGCGTGTATGTGTGTCCGTTCACTATAGACTCCAAAATGACTGAACCAATTTTCTTGAAAATTTACACAGTTGTACTATAAGCGTCTGCCAGTGTTCTTAGCTAGGTTTTGATATAACTATGCATACACATTAAGGAGAGCGGGTGCTGAAATTTTAATTTTAATTTTTTTTTTTTTTTAAGTATGTGTTTGGGTATATAGTCTAGCCTTTCTTGGCAAATCTATCATGACAGTGTGGAATACTTAATAACAAAAGTGGTGAAAAATTAAGTTTAAAAGAAATTAAATTGCATTGACTAGACTATCTAAACTTATTTATAAATGGAACTTTGTCTGTGCGTGTATGTGTGTCCGTTCACTATAGACTCCAAAATGACTGAACCAATTTTCTTGAAAATTTACACAGTTGTACTATAAGCGTCTGCCAGTGTTCTTAGCTAGGTTTTGATATAACTATGCATACACATTAAGGAGAGCGGGTGCTGAAATTTTAATTTTAATTTTTTTTTTTTTTAAGTATGTGTTTGGGTATATAGTCTAGCCTTTCTTGGCAAATCTATCATGACAGTGTGGAATACTTAATAACAAAAGTGGTGAAAAATTAAGTTTAAAAGAAATTAAATTGCATTGACTAGACTATCTAAACTTATTTATAAATGGAACTTTGTCTGTGCGTGTATGTGTGTCCGTTCACTATAGACTCCGAAACAGCTGAACCAATTTTCTTGAAAATTTACACAGTTGTACTATAAGCGTCTGCAAGTGTTCTTAGCTAGGTTTTGTGTCGAGGTACCCCAAATAAATATCGATAATCGAAAAAATCAGGTTATAGAAGGAATGGTCTGATTTTAATCAAATTTGATACATTCATAGACAAAGACATAAGAAATGATATTCAGAAGTTTCAAGGTTGCGGTTCTTACAATAGTGCAGAAAATCGATTATATATATATATAAAAGCTTTCATTACACCTGCGCAACATCGGGCTCGGGTGTAATGAAAGTATATCTAAAGATGAAAATTAAAGACAGTGTAAAAAACTTCATGCTACCAGATGAGCCACAACACACCCATCCTTGCTTGCTGTGGACTTTACAAGTACTTGAATGTACCGAATCCCTGCATGATTATTGTTTTTTTTTCTACCCTGTATTTTATTTATTTATTTATTTATTTTTAAACTGTTTCCTGGTTATTTATCTCTCATTCTGGTCTGTCTTGTGATTTGCTGTAAATTGTTTATCAGAATTTTGTAATCAATGACATTGTTCCATTTTTATTCAAATTTGCTGACACTTAATCTTTAAGTCTGAAGTAACTGTTAGTTGAATTGAATTGCATTGGTAACGTTGATTATAAGTTTGCTTCATTAATCTGATCTGCCTTCAACTAACAATCTAAATGTCAAAGCAAGATAACTTTTGATTGAATATTTAATTTTTGACTTTAATTAAATACTGTATTTGCCAGTTTATAATTTATTCCTTTGATGAAAACATTGCTGAATAAACTTGAAATGGTCATCATGTTAACTTAATGGTTCATCATAGATACTTATCTGTGTCTTATTGACATCTTTCTATGTTCATTACTTTCATCTCATATGAAATTACTATTTTATACTAAAGTTTGCTTAATACAACGCTCGAGAACCATTCAAAGTAGAGTTCTGTTAAAACAGCTATGATGAATGGTGTGGTTTGAAAAAAGCATGCGATGGTACATTTTTATAAAAATTTTTCCAGTGATATATTTTTGTAACAAAATTACCAACAATACATATTTATAGTAAAATTAGCAATACATGTTTTTTTAAATTACCAACAATACTTTTTATAATCTACAAACTTTATTTCTAAAAAACATGTTTGCCCTGAAAGTATAAATTTATTTATAAAAATATCTGAACATTATGAGAATAAAGAGGATAAATAGCAATTCTTGACTTGACTAGGTTAAGATTGCAGTATTTGAGGAAGCATCCACGTGGGAGTCAGTTGTACAAGAGAGTTCTTGAGAATAAGCTGTGAGAGCAAAGGATTTTCATGACAAAAAGAGGTAACAAAATATATTTTGTTACCAAAATTACTACCAAAATTTCACTAGCTTAACCATAATAGAGAAAAAATTAAAATTTTGAAATTCAAATACCAAAATATACTTCTAAATAAAAGGAAGCTGATCATTAGTATGTGTCGTCATAGAAATAAGTATTAATTACAATAATTATGCTATTCTTCCAATTAGTCGCAATAAGGTCTTTCTAAAAAATTTGGCTAAGCAGTTACTTCCCCACCACCTGCTACTACTAACTGAAGGGTCAAGCCGCATACCTCCCACTACCAAAGAAGAAATTACTACTAAAATTCCGCTAGCTTAACACTATAAAAACCAATACCTCTCAACCCCTGCCTTTACTAGAGCTAACCTTTGGGCTTAGAATTTTTCCTCATTCTCTGTTTATAATGGGTTGAAAACACATGTCTTAAAATGATATGTTGAAAATGGCTATTTCCCTGCTAAGTTTTATCTGAATTTACAGATAAATAAACATATATATATATATATATATATATATATATATATAAAACAGTAATTATATTGAAATATATCAATTAAAAACATAAATCCCAATATGTCGGTCCTCTATCATCAGAGCAAAATTTGAGGGCATAAAAAAATTATGCACAGGGACTAAAATAAATATACTGCCCCCCCCCAGACTAATGTTATAGAAGAAGATAAAATTTAAGATTAATTACCTTTAAACCCACCAACCACTCTTTTTGCCTACAGAGAACTGGTTGATAGGACTTAATATATACAGATTCAAAAACCATCAAATAATAATTGGTATTTGTCTTACTTAGCACTATTTTTTGGTTTAATCAGACTTTTATTAATATGAAGCATAGCTGCAGAAGTCAAGTACTTCCTGGAGCAACAATGGATCAACCATTATCCAGTGTCTGGATGAATGAATTGAGTTCTATACGGTCTCTGGGGTGATCTTCATAATTTACCTTTCCTATCACCTCACTTTTGATTCACTTATGACCATATCATGTTGAAACTGAATTATAATCACTGCTTTATATCCTCATCTAGTGAACAGGTGAAGAGGCTCATCCCTTGTTCCCTGTTTAGGATGTAGTTTCTGGCTTTCGCTTTTCCAATCTTTTCTTTTTTATTTTTTTCAATTGGAGTAGATAGACTAAACTATCGCTCAGTTCATACTCCACCCACGTCTATTTGAACAGGTGAAGAGGCTCATCCCTTGTTCCCTGTTTAGGATGTGGTTTCCGGTTTTCTCTTTTCCAATCTTTTCTTTTTTATTTTTTTCAATTGGAGTAGATAGACTAAACTATCGCTCAGTTCATACTCCACCCACGTCTATTTGAACAGGTGAAGAGGCTTATCCCTTGTTCCCTGTTTAGGATGTGGTTTCTGGCTTTCTCTTTTCCAATCTTTTCTTTTTTATTTTTTTCAATTGGAGTAGATAGACTAAACTATCGCTCAGTTCATACTCCACCCACGTCTATTTGAACAGGTGAAGAGGCTTATCCCTTGTTCCCTGTTTAGGATGTGGTTTCTGGCTTTCTCTTTTCCAATCTTTTCTTTTTTATTTTTTTCAATTGGAGTAGATAGACTAAACTATCACCCGGTTCACACTCCACCAACGTCTATTTGAACAGGTGAAGAGGCTCATCCCTTGTTCCCTGTTTAGTATGGTTTCTGTATGATCACCGAATTTAAGCAATGTTGGACCTGGTCAATACTTAGATGGGTGACCACTTGGAAATACCAGCTGCTGTTAGCTTGGTTGTGTGAGTTGTGTAATGGATAATAGCTTGAAGTTGTTAATTGGAGAGCAGAATTCTAATTACATTTGAGTTCATTAAACAGGGTGTCCATAAAGTCCGTGTGCATTTTAAAAAATTTATAAATTTATTTGTATTTGTGACAGAAATGATCTGTAAAAAAATGTTATAAAGTTTAATGTACCTAGTTTTAAGTATAGTCACTGAATCTGAATCTGAATCTGAAAAAATGTTATAAAGTTTAATGTTCCTAGTTTTAAGTATAGTCACTGAATAATTCTTTACCACAAAATTTGCAACAATATTTAGATAAGTAAATAAGAATATTATTAAAATCATATTACCCTTTGTATTGCTAATGATGGAGGACATGTGGAAACTTAAATAAAATTTCAATAAAACCTTAAAAAATATAGATTTACTTCTTTCTAATCCTTTTTACAAATTATTTCTATCACAAATACAAATAGTTATAAAATTTTTTAAAGTGCACACAAACTTTATGGACACCTTGTATTTCCTTGGGCTCAAATTATGTACATATTGGGAAAGGTATGAATTCACTACTTCTCCCCCTAACTATGGGTTAATTAGTAAGGCTTGATTTCCTAAAGTCATTATCAACCAAAAAAATCTCATAGTTAAATGTTTTCTGGCTTTAAATAACCTGTAAAAGGTTGATAAGCTATAGAAAAGAAATCAAACAATCCCCATTTGATTCATATCATACATTCCATCCATCCATTCATAAGTATTTGAAAAGTGTTATCTACATTGAGTGGTTCTTGAGCTTTGTGTTGAGGTGAATTTAACTATTAAAATAATCTTTATATCCTAAACACAAGAGACTAGCATTTCACAGTGTCTTGAAAACACACAAACACATATATGTCAACAACAGGCAATGTCAGTTTTGTAAAGCTATAGATGTACATCTTGAAAATGTATGTGTGTGTGTATGTATATATATATATATATATATATATATATATATATATATACATATATATAATGTCAACAGCAGGCAATGTCAGTTTTGTAAAGCTATAGATGTACATCTTGAAAATGTATATATATGTCAACAGCAGGTAATATCAGTTTTGTAAACATATAGATGTACATCTACAGCAGTGGAAACATTTTTAAAAAAATACATTTTATAAGCTGGCAGATACTGTACTTTGCTTTGACTTTAATTCATTAAATGTTAACTATTTATTTCATAAAAGTAACTATTAATCCTGAAATTAATTTTTTTCTTTTCTATAGTAAAGTTTTCAACTTTATGACTATTAAGAAACCAAAATATAAAAGTTTGTTATCATCCAATTTTAATTTCTAATTAAAATATATTTCTGTCTTGTTACAAATAATTTCTCAACAGTGTCTGAGTTCCCTTAATTCAGTGGGCTTTTAGAATATTCTCCCATGCCTTACAAGCTATTTCTTGTCCCAGTTAACAACTGATTTGAGGTCTTTTTTAGAGCAGTTGCCATTATTACTTTTTTGGATTTGCCACTAAGCAAGTTGTCATCTGCTTAAATAATTAGTCATGACTGATGACAGTGGGGAGGTCATTGATGAAGATCAGAAACTGTGTAGGTCCAAGGATAGAGTTCTAAGGCATTCCCACATTAGTATGAAATGATCTGGAAGTAAGTTTGTTCAACACAACTTTCATTATACTATTTGTTAGAAAAGATTGGATTAAGCTAAATATTCATCCCCTGACACCATAACCATTGAGCTTGTGGAGAAAGCCAGCATGCCAAATCCTGTCAAACACATTACAGATATCTCGAGCCACAGCTCAAGCTTTGCCATTTTGCCATTGTTACAAAACTGTGGCACTGTTTCCCTCTGTTTTTTTTTCTCTTCAGTATATTCTGTGAGTGTCAAATTTTTCAAATTGAATCTAAATTGTAGCATTGTACTGTTGAGTCTAATTTCAGTCTATATTGTAATGCTATACCATTGAATTACGACAAATCCTGTTTGTCATGTCAATTGCTATGAAACTTTGCATAATGATGTATCAATGATATATACTAGAGTTGATATTTTTTTCAATGCTATGTGCATTCAGGATGTAGGCGGTCAGTTTTCTTTTCATTTAATATCTACAAACTGCCATGATATTTTTGGAAAGATAGTGGACTAATTTCCGCTGTTTTGAATTCCCTGAATGTTTTTGAATTCCCTTCTAGAGTTACTGCAATTCCAAAGTCCAGTCTACCCTCTTATTTCAGCATTAGTTTGAAGGGCTGATGGAAAGCTGGATTCGTGCCTTTCACACACTGGCATCATTGTGAAAGTAAATGCTAAAGACTGAACTGAGATTTGAACTCAGCTTGGAGATTCCAATTTGTCTGATGATAATTGTTACACCACCAGAAAATCTAATCATAAAAACAATAAAGAGCTGAATAGACTTGAAAGACACTTCTAAGATTGTTCTAATATTGAGCAATAAATGTTCTGAGGTGATATCTCTCTTGGTTTTATTTATTGCTATTAAGTTTGGTTTTGAAAGAATTCTCTTTCTCATTGACACTATTTTCTAAGTCATTTTGTTTTTTATTCCATGTTCATCTTAAGAGAAATGATCAGTTTCAGAAAGACCACATCAAATTTCTCTCTCTTTATTTTCTTTTCCCAAGCCAACTGCTGGAAGAATACATTATTCCAACATTATTATTATTATCCTGAGAATTAGCCTTATGGGGCCCATTAAAACCCCACTTTTAAGGGATCTGTTTATCAATTGTGCGTAGCTTGCTTATTGTTATATACCTTGGGCAGGGCCGGATTATCCTTTAGGCTAGTAACAGCTGCAGCCTAGGGCCCCTGAAGCTTTAATAAGACAATGATTTTAATTCTATAGATGTTTATCTAAACTTATTTATAAATGAAACTGTGTATGTGTATGTGTGTGTGTGCGTGTATCTGTTACCTACAGACTTCGAAACGGCTGAACCGATTTTCATGAAAATTTACACAGTTGTACTATAAGCATCTGCAAGTGTTCTTAGCTAGATTATGTGTTGAGGTACCGCCGATAAATATCGATAATCGAAAAAATCGGGTTATAGAAGGAGTGGTCCAATTTTAATCAAATTTGATACACTCGTAGACAAAGACATAAGAAACGATATTCAGAAGTTTCAAGGTTGCAGTCCTTACAATAGTGCAGAAAATTTGATATCGATACCAGGAAATCAAAATTTGACTTACATCCATTCATTTTTCTTTCAGTCTACGGTTTCGCTTTAACTGAAAACAACTATTGCCTTTTAGTCTTTCGTGCCAACGTCCAAAGAGTTTGAGCTCCAGGACCATGGATTAGTTTTAAAGCTTTCATTACACCTGAGCAACGCCAGGCTATACTGCTAGTCTTGAAATAGTTTCATAAACTGAAGTGATATCAATATAACAAACTCATATTTATGCGACAATGAAGGAAGCAAAGCAAGAAAAAGAATGTTTTAGTTTGTGTCATTGTTTCAAGTAGATGACATATTTGATTTTAGTTCAGAATGTCCTAATTTTAGAAATTTGTATTTTTTTTTTTAATCATATCACCCCAAGCAAGGCGGTAAAGCCACTGATGCACAGGGGGCTATGTAAGAGTGAAAAGATTGGAAAAGAGAAAGCTGGAAACTGCATACTAAACAGGGAACAAGGGATGAGCCTCTTCACCTGTTCAATAGACGTGGGTGGAGTGTGAACCGGGTGATAGTTTAGTCTATCTACTCCAATTGAAAAAAAGAAAAGAGTGAAAAGATTGGAAAAGAGAAAGCCGGAAACCACATCCTAAACAGGGAACAAGGGATAAGCCTCTTCACCTGTTCAAATAGATGTGGGTGGAGTATGAACTGAGCGATAGTTTAGTCTATCTACTCCAATTGAAAAAAATAAAAAAGAAAAGATTGGAAAAAGAGAAAGCCAGAAACCACATCCTAAACAGGGAACAAGGGATGAGCCTCTTCACCTGTTCAATAGATGAGGATATAAAGCAGTGATTATAATTTTATAGATGTTATAACTTCTAAATAGTTTCATAAACTAAAATGACAAATCCATATTTATTTTGATTGTTTTATTGTTATAATGCTGGTTATGAATTTTTTTTTTTTGTACGATGGTTGTGTTGAAATACACGCTAATTTGGTTTAATAGGTAGTAAAATAGGGGTATTTCTTAAGGAATACTTTTATTGACAAACCAAAGATAGCTATTCTAGTTTATCTAAAGAATTTTCAATAAGTTTATTTCAAGCTATGTAAATGATGGTAAAATATATCGCAAGTAAAAATAAAAAATATTCAAGATGGTGTTCATTATCCTAGGAACCCCAAAAGGTCATAATCCGGCCCTAGTCATGGGGATTGCTTTTGCTTGTGTCATCATCTTATGCATGACCAGCCTTGTAGTACATAATTTTCTACTTGGCATGCATCTTTGGTTGATGTGTTAATGTTGTCATATGTCGTGCTGTGTCGTCGTGTCCAGTGTGTACGGTTTGCATATTACTATTTGTAATGTTCCCACTTTTGTAGACGGAGTCGTTGAATTATTGTGATCCCGCTAATATTCAGAGTACTGCCTGGCTGACTGGGGTGAGTTTAAGAAGAAAATAAAATTAATTTTTCTATTAAGTAATTGTTGTTTTTTTATTATTGATACAGGTTACATAGTTTTCTTGTCATACGTTAATAAAGTATTAAACAAGACTGTAAAATATTTGTTTTAATTTGGTTTCATCAGCATTACAGATACATATAGTTGAATTTTAATATACTCTAACCATATTACAATGATAGAGCATGTATATTTTCTTAAATGTGTTTTTGCTTATAAAATTGATTAACTTTACTAACAGGTTACATAGTTTTCTTGTCATACTGTAATAAAGTATTAAACAAGACTGTAAAATATTTGTTTTAATTTGGTTTCATCAGCATTACAGATACATATTGTTGAATTTTAATATACTCTAACCATATTACAATGATAGAGCATGTATATTTTTTTAAATGAGTTTCTACTTATGAAATTTACTAACTTCAATTCGGAGATTTTCACTTATAATCTGAAAAGTCATGCATTAAACGTTTGTCATGTCTATTTAACTTTGAAATATAAAAATTAGATGAATGGGAAAATCATATTGCAGTAGATCAAATGAAGTGTTTTCTTTAACATTTACTCCATCACATCCAGTGTCCTTTGCAGGACACTGGATGTGATGGAGAGGAATGAGTTTCCCCAGTGTATCAAATAATAATAAAGTATTGAACAAAAAGAGATAGCTATAATATAATCAATATAATTGAAAATAATGGTAAATATATAATCAAATAAAATGATGAAAGAAACTTTCTCCAGTCCACGTCTTCTGTCTGAAATTACTTCCATAGCCCATTCTGTATTTTGGATATAACTGCAAGTTAGCGGAGTTTAAAAATCATGGTTTTCTTTGCCCTAGATGGACTCTCTTCTTGCACTGACAGACTCCATCCTCTCGAAGCAGTTCGTTATAAGGCTATAGATGGAGCTTCATAATCAGCTGCTTCATTGTTGTCATAGCTGGAGATGATAGTGAGGACAAACTACTATTGTTTATAAAATGCTTCTGTGGTGTGTGTCTGAAAAACCTCTTACAATTAAGTCCAGTTTCAAGTTGAAAAATGGACAATGAACAACAGACACACACACATATAATCATTAATTAAACCAATACATATAAAATAATTGTCTTCTATAAAACGTGTACATACAGCTTCAACTCATAACTGGAGGCAGAACAGATGTATTATTATTAAGTAGTAATTAGTGGGGGATCAATTTATTACTTAATAACAATAAAAAAATCGATCCTCCACTTTATGACCAGTAGAAGCCTTTTTTTTTTTTTTTAAATCATATCACTCCAAGCAAGGCGAAAATGCCACTGACGCGCAGGGGGCTACATAAGAGTGAAAAGATTGGAAAAGAGAGAAACCGGAAACCACAACCTAAACAGGAAACAAGGGATGAGCCTCTTCACCTGTTCAATAGACATGGGTGGAGTGTGAACCGGGCAATAGTTTAGACTATCTACTCCAATTGAAAAAAAAAGTGAGAAGATTAAATGATGAATTAAAGAGGAAATTATTTCTGGCTCAAGTTAATATATGATTAACAGAAAGTTCTTGGGCTTTATAAGACATTGTTTTGAAATTATTTGAAAATAATGGTAAATATTTAATCAAATAAAATGTAATTCTACTTTATTTTTTCAAGAATGAAATCGATAAACAAAAGAGGAAATTATTTCTGACTCAAGTTATTATACGGTCAACATAAAATTCTTGGGCTTTTTAAGACAATTTTGTTTTGAAATTATTTGAACATAATGGTGAATATGTAACCAAATAAAATGTAGTTGTGTTTTATTTTTTTTTAAGAATGAAATTGATAAACAAAAGAGGAAATTATTCCTGACTCAAGTTAATATTGTATGGCTAACAGGTTTTTAAATGTTTTTTTTAATTTTAAAATGAATTGTGCTGAATAAAGTTTTTTAAAGTTCGGCCATTTTCATTTATTTATTACCAGATTATATGGTAAAATTCTAATATGTACATTCTGATGAGTGGAATATACATTCCTGGCGTAAATAGGTCTTGACTATGAGCCTTTAGTGAGTGATCACCTGTTGTATGCGACCATTTTGTTATGGGTGGTCGCATACAACAGGTTCCATTGTGTTAGTATTTTTGTCTACTCATTATGGTTGTTATTATCTAACCAGTAACATTGTATAATGATTACCTTTATGGTTTTTTCCCTTCAAAATATTTTTTATACTATTAATATTATTTTTATACTCATTATGGTTGTTATCTAACCAGTAACAGTGTATAATGATTATGACAACATATCAGATTCTTCTTTTTTTTTTTTTTTCCTCTTCCAAATATTTTTCTTTTCATGAAAATTCATTAATGTTTTTATGTGCAAGCTAATGTTTGGTATTAGGCATATTTTAAACCTTTTATCTAGCTTGGGGGTTTATAATGTCACTATTCACCCCCTACCAAAAGTTGCACTATATTAGTGCTCAGTTTGCATTTTACATGTATAAAGTTTTTTTCTTCAAAATACCACGCAGCTTTTTCATGGTTAGTGTTTGTATGTTAATGTAGATGCTTTTAGCTTCCTTTAAAAAATTGAGTGTTTTCAAAACACTCAAAAGTTACGGCATTTCAAATATTGAGAAAATTTCAACACAATTTTCTTGTTCTTTTATTTTGTGGCAAAAGTACCATCTAATTCCAAACGTCTCAATTGTACTTTATTTTTTGAAGAGCAAAGTTCATAAACAAAAACAAGTTATTCATGACTCAACCTAATAAAAATGTTACTCCTCCACTCCTCTATTTTGTTTTCCTCCAACTTTGCTTGGAGGTTTGTCATTTGGGAAAAAAAATGTTTTCTCTAAATTTCGCAATGAATTTAATGGATTACTTGTTTGTTTTTTTATTTCTTACCTCAGACAATGGACACATCGTACAGTTATGATCAGAATATGGGTGGTGCTCCAGCTGTTTTGGTAGGTGACCAGTTTTCCTTTTGTATAATAAATTTTTTACCAGCTTCACATTGAATAGAACAAACTGTGAATACCTAAAATTTTGATAGTTGATCATGAAATAGAGAAATATTTTATTTGGTTGGTGGTGTTCATTTATCTATCGTACAGTTTTTGGCTAGTTATATGACAACTGTGTGGATATAATAGAGAATTGCATTTGTTACACATGTTGCTGTTAATGAGTTGGTCAGATCAGTGTATTTGACACCATCTTTGTTTTGGTTTTTTCTAAAAAGGATAGATTGAAAAAAAAAATTCAAAATAGTTGTGATGAGGAATGTTAATTTTTTAACCGCCACTTAAATGTGACACAAAATCAAATGTATGGGGTACCCAGTGAGGATTGAACTCATTACTCAGTTGTAATGATTCAAGCGAGACAAGCTTGTGCTAACCATTACACCATGTTGAGGTTCCCAAAATGATGAAGATTGACCACAACACTATTGATTGTTATTTTATTGTTTGTTGCAAAAAAATAAAATAGATTTGAAAAATATATTTTAGAAAAGATAAGAAAATTCTACACCCTTGTGCAAATTAGTCTACGACTATATCGTGTTGAATACACCGGTTCCCGTCCGATCACCGAAGTTAAGCAACATTGAGCCTGGTCAGTACTTAAATGGGTGACCATTAGCATGGACCAGGCTTGCCTCCCAGAGAGTAAAACACTACGCCTCCTTGGTCTCACACTCTCAGCGGACCTCAAGTGGAATGACTATATCGAATCCATTGCTAAATCTGCTGCTATGAAAGTCGGTTCTCTGTGCAGGGCCCAGAGGTTTTTTCCGTCTGAATCTATCCTGCACATTTATAAATCTACCATCCACCTGTGCATTGAATACTGTTGCCATATCTGGTCGGGTGCCCCTGCTATTCTCCTTGGGCTTCTCGACAAGGTACAGCAGAGGGTCTGTAATGTGACCGATACCAACTTAGCAGACCGCCTGCAGTCTCTCTCTGTCACCGGCGCGACGTGGCTTCCCTGTGTCTCTTCTTTAAATATTTTCACGGCTTCTGCTCCGATGAACTTAGATCACTGGTGCTCCCTAGGTTCAAATTTGCACAAGATACTAGATTAGCAACTAGATCCCACCCTTTTACAGTGAAACCAATAAAATGCAACCGCAACTTCTACTCCAACAGTTTCTTTTCTCGCACTTCCCGACTGTGGAATTCTCTTCTACATGACTGCTTCCCTGACGACTACAATCTCCAGGAGTTTAAATGTAAGGTCAATAGACACCTCCTAACAAACTAACTTCCATTCTTTCAAACACTCTTCCCACCCACCCAACTATCTATCACCCCCCCCTTCTGACATTTCCTATATCTAACCACTCTTCCTATTTACCTCCCCCTATGTAGCCCCAAGTGCAATAGTGGCAGTGGTATGCCTTGCTTGGGGTGAAATGATTTTAAAAAAAGATTTGGGAATGCCAGGTGCTGTAAATGTAAGGACCAAGAATGGCCCACCAGTCCTCCAGGTTTGGGGGTTGGGTACAGGGCTAACAACCCTGTTCCATAAAGAACAGTTTGTTACAGAAACAGCAACAGGGGGTGATGCCCTATGCACTGTCTGGGTGACGGATAAATGATGAACCGTAGGTGCTACTATACATGACAACGATGCATTGAACTTGGGTAATGTATGTTAGAAAATTGTTAGAAAGGAGGACAGAAGTTGTGGAAGAAGAACAGTGGAGAAGAGGTGTCTAACTTCATGTTTAGTTCATCGTTACACTGCAGCTCTACGAACACCATTTGCAGGGAGAGAGATGTGTCACCCATGAGGAAGTCAAAGGAGGCAGTAAAGTCCTGCAAGACTGGAGACAAATTCCTCTTAAAAGAGGACAGAAGTTGTGGAAGAAGAACAGTGGAGAAGAGGTGTTTAACTTCATGTTTAGTTCATCGTTATACTGCAGCTCTACGAACACCATTTGCAGGGAGAGAGATGTGTCACCCATGAGGAAGTCAAAGGAGGCAGTAAAGTCCTGCAAGACTGGAGGCAAATTCCTCTTGCAGGGAGGTGACAACACTAACACAAGTTTATGCATTCAAGGGCACAAGGAAATGCACAAATTGACGATTAGCTAACTGAGCCTTCCACAAGTGCGGCTTCACCTTGAAGGCAGTGATGTGCATGTACATATCTACAACTAGACTGTCTTTACCTTACAGCTTCACGTTGAGGTCATTTAGGTGTGTAGTAATGTCTGTGAGCAAGACAAGGTGAAAGCACCATTGCAGGTTGAGGAAGTAATCAGCATGGGGAAGCTTTTTTTGATGAAGTAAAGTGGTGATCTCCTGCTGCAATATAAATAATGCTTCTTTTTGAGGGTTTAAAATTTGCTTTTCTTGATTTTATAACCATTTTATGACTTATAGTTGGCTATCTACAACAAGGCCAAATTCCGGTAACCTGCAACAGTTTACAACTACCCTTCACTAGAACGGACTCCCACTATAAACTGGAAAAGAATGGATAACCAGCTATATACTAATTACCAAAGAAAGTCAGTTATCTCTTGTACACATGTTGTTGTTGTAGTAGTAGTAGTAGTAGTAGTTACTACTACTACTTACTATTACTACTATTTACTACTACTACTTACTACTATATATGCTCAGTCTCAGGAAGTCACCTCCCCAGGCAATACCTCTCCCCTGAGTGGGGACTAGGTTTAATCTCTGATGGCTAAGGCATCTCCAAAGAGAAATACTGAGAGGGTTTGAGCAGTTTTTTTTTTTTGTTTTTTTTGTCAGTTCATATATGCATAGACTCCTACTTCAAGTTTGATCTAATGTCATATTCTGTATTGAGCATATCGATAAATAAATATAAAAGTTTTATGCACATTTACAATTATTATGTTCAGTTCCAGAGACCCAGCCCTAGAGGCTGTCCTGGGTATGACAATAAACTACATCTGGCAGCAAGGCCTATGATTGAGAGTTTATGAAATACCTTTTAATTGCTATTGTTCAGGTTAAATTCTCATCTATGGGCAAATAGTGAACCCCCAAAACTGGGGGTTAAACATTATCTAAACTTATTCATAAATGGAACTTTGTGTGTGTCTGTATGTGTCCATTACCTATAGACTCCGAAACGGCTGAACTGATTTTCTTGAAAATTTACACAGTAGTACTATAAGCATCTGCAAATGTTCTTAGCTAGGTTTTATGTCGAGATACCCCCGATAAATATCAGATATTGATAATTGAAAAAATTGGGTTATAGAAGGAGTGGTCCGATTTTAATCAAATTTGATACACTCATAGACAAACACATAAGAAATGATATTCAGAAGTTTCAAGGTTGCAGTTCTTACAATAGTGCAGAAAATCAATAATATATATATATATATATATATATATATATATATATAAAAGGCAAGATGTCTGTGTGTATGTCTGTATTTTTTTCAGCCGTTTTGTTTTAGTTTTTGCTTCAGGTTTGGCTCTAAGTAGGTATAATTGTAGTTCTTAGTCTCAGCCATGATGCCATTTACTCAGAGGACTTATTTAGCCTTCAACATTCAGTTTACGATGAAAAAAACTTATTTGATATCAATACCAGGAAATCAAAATTTGACTTACATCCATTCATTTTTCTTTCAGTCTACGGTTTCGCTTTAACTGGAAACAACTATTGCTTTTTAGTCTTTCATGCCAACGTCCAAAGAATCTGAACTCCAGGACCATGGATTAGTTTTAAAGCTTTCATTACACCCGAGCAATGCCAGGCTATACTGCTAGTATATATATATATATATATATATATATATATATATATATGCGTGTGTGTGTGTGTATTGGGTGCGATTGGTAAATTGTCGCAATTATTTTATTATTTCAAATATTCTTTAGGCTGAATCTGAGCTCCAGGACCATGGATTAGTTTTAAAGCTTTCATTACACCCAAGCAATGCCGGGCTATACTGCTAGTAAAAGTATAAAAATATGTTTTCATAGTAAAAATAACAGCAATACATTTTCTTTTGTAGAGGGTTGGGGCAATTACCAAATTTTAAATTACTAATGTTCCCCAAAAAATTAAATTTTGACATAAAATGACCCATAAGAAGTTGATATGCCTGTAAACAAACAAACACTATCTCTGGCGCTTATCCCAAGTCTTCCTCTATGAGATTGCTCAGGTTAATTCCAGGTACCTTAAACATCCCCATGCATGAAATGCTGAAGGAGCTTAAGTGATTTTATGTTCCTAGCCCTATCTATGAATATAACCCCCACTTTAAATTTGGCTTTGTGCCATATCCCATTGAAGTAGGCATCATTTTGTAATTCTGCTTGTTTCTTAGCACATAGATTATGCTCTGTCATTACCTCAGATAAACAAAGGACCATTCCTGTTTGATTGTGAGGATAGACCTATTAAATATGCTGTTTGGTTTTAGAGAAAGGAAGGAAAAATAGAAAGAAAGGTAATATAGAAGTGGCGATAATGCTCTCATGTGTTTAATATCTGCTTCAGTGAAATGGAAAACCTTATCAGTTTTTAATCTCTCCATTTGTTCTCTCTTACTTTAAATAATTATCAGCTTCATATGATTGTTATTGTAATATTTTGTTAAAGTTGTTAAGCTCAAAAATTTGCCAATGCAATTTTCACTGTTATTTTATAGCTGTGGAATTTGTAAAGTGCTTATTCAATTATTCTGTTATTAACTTGAGAATTATGATTGATCAAAAAATTAAAAAAAAAACCTTGAAATTAAAAAAAAAAAAAGGCTTGGAAGATGTGGACTACATATTGAAATTAAGCAAACAGGGGTGTATAAGTACAAATAGATTCAAAACAACTGCTTTACACCTCTTGAAAACCTCTTGTCTCGACTCTTACTATGCTAGTAATGATTATCTTTATATTTTGAAATATGGCAAATGAGGGTGTATAAGTACAAATAGATTCAAAACAACTGCTTTACACCTCTTGAAAACCTCTTGTCTCGACTCTTACTATGCTAGTAATGATTATCTTTATATTTTGAAATATGGCAAATGAGGGTGTATAAGTACAAATAGATTCAAAACAACTGCTTTACAACCCCTGTATTCTTAATGTCTCATTATTTTTGTCTCTATGGTTCTTATTTGCAGTCTGTGCAAATATTTACAAATTCTTAATCTCTTTTTTTCTTTTAGGGTGGTGATAGTGAGCAATTGATTGGCAACGCCTCATCCTCCTCAGCAGAACAAAGGGGTTCAGATTTCACTTCATCAACACCACATGTGGTTGCAGATACCTCATCATCATCCGAGAAATGTCCCACCGACGTTTCTTTGTTGGCCGAGAAGTTGGTTGCAGAGGTGCTGCCTGCTTCAGCGGCACAGCTTGCCATGATGGCTCCAAGTTCTGCAATGCCCCTGGATGTTGAAAACAGTCCCACAGAGATCCTGGATCCACCGCCTCCAGAATGTGCACAGGAGCAAATCAGTTCCCTCTCAGCTCCTGCCAGTTCTGAAGGTCAAACATTCCCCGCAGACCCCAGTACAAATGCAGATAACACATCCTCCAAGACATGACCCGATAGAAAGTAAGTCATTTATTCTCACTTGCTTTAAAATGCTCGTCATTCTATTTTTGAGGGCAATGCTCGTCATTCTATTTTTGAGGGCAATGCTCGTCATTCTATTTTTGAGGGCAATGCTCGTCATTCTATTTTTGAGGGCAATGCTCGTCATTCTATTTTTGAGGGCAATGCTCGTCATTCTATTTTTGAGGGCAATGCTCGTCATTCTATTTTTGAGGGCAATGCTCGTCATTCTATTTTTGAGGGCAATGCTCGTCATTCTATTTTTGAGGGCAATGCTCGTCATTCTATTTTTGAGAGCAATGCTCGTCATTCTATATTTGAGATCAATGCTCGTCATTCTATATTTGAGATCAATGCTCGTCATTCTATATTTGAGATCAATGCTCGTCATTCTATATTTGAGAGCAATGCTCGTCATTCTATATTTGAGAGCAATGCTCGTCATTCTATATTTGAGAGCAATGCTCGTCATTCTATATTTGAGAGCAATGCTCGTCATTCTATTTTTGAGAGCAATGCTCGTCATTCTATATTTGAGAGCAATGCTCGTCATTCTATTTTTGAGAGCAATGCTCGTCATTCTATTTTTGAGGGCAATGCTCGTCATTCTATATTTGAGGGCAATGCTCGTCATTCTATATTTGAGAGCAATGCTCGTCATTCTATATTTGAGACCAAACTCTAATGAAGGATATTTTTTTAGCAAACTTTAATTAATGAGGTGCTTCTTCTAGAAGCCTGCAATTTATGCTGAAGTTTTTTTTTTAAACTTTTAGTTAAGAGCAGAATTCTTTTAGAAGCCTGCAATTTATGCTGAAGATTTTTTTTTAACGCTAAAAGTTTTTTTTAGAAATGTATAATTAATATTGGATTCTTTAGAAACATACAATTAATGCGGAATTTTTTTTTTTAACCTTTATTAAAGATCAAATTTTTTTTTAGAAGCCTACATTTAATGCTGAATTTTCGTAAAACCTTTATTTAAGGTCAGAATCTTTTTTAAGAAGCCTACAATTAATGCTAAAGTTTTTTTTAAAACCTTTAGTTAAGATCAGAATCTTTTTTTGAAACTATAATTAGTAGTAGATTTTTATTATTTATAAAATAATATAAAGCTATAATTACCCATAGGCTTTTTCAAAAATTACAATTAATATTGGATTTTTTAAAAACTCTATAATTTGTGCTAGATTTTTTTATATAGAAATCTGTAATTAATCCCATACTTTTTAGAAACCCTTAATTAATACGGTATTTTTTTTTTTAAACCTATAATACTTGCATTCACTTATGCACAAATACCCTTGGGGAAGGTATTAATCCATCTCTTCCCTCCAGCTATGGATTAAATAACAGAACAGATTGAGTTCTATAGCCTTGGCTGGCAAGAATAAGAATAAAGGTGAGGCCATAGATAGAGGAAACTATAGAGGGTTGAAATTATTAGAACACATGAAGGTCTTTGAAAGAGTTATAGAACAGAAAACTAGAGATGGTTGATATAAATTTAATGCAGTTTGGTTTCATGCCTGGTGAAGGTACTATGTGTTATGTCGTCAAGTATGAATGAATAACTCAACAACAGAATCAGAATATAAATTGTATTCCGCGGAAAGATGGTTAGTATGTACAGAAGTGATTAGTAATATTTACAATAGAAAGATACAAGAGTCCAATCCGTCGTAAGGCGTGTGTATACGTGATTACTTCCGATATGCCACCGGAAGTGTGGGTAACTCTTCACTGACTCGCACTGACTCTTCAGTAACTCATTAGAGACTCTCAAGTGACTCTCTACGACTGTATTTACTAGCCTTCCCACGTAGGCTGGATGTGACACATGGTCATTTTATAGTGGGTATTCCCGGCCATATAGCCGGGCCAAAAAATATCTGTCTATTTTTGCCCAGTCGTGGTTCTACCCTTGGGTTACAGAAGGAGTTTGATGCACTCACAGACAAAGCCCTTTTATTTTAGTTTTTGCTTCTAAGTAGATATAATTGCAGTTCTTAATCTCAGCCATGATACCATTTACTCAGAGGAATTATTTAGCCTTCAAAATTCAGTTTATGATGAAAAAAACTTATTTGATATCGATACCAGAAAATCAAAATTTGACTTACATCCATTCATTTTTCTTTCAGTCTACGGTTTCGCTTTAACTGGAAATGACTATTGCTTTTTAGTCTTTCGTGCCAACGTCCAAAGAGACTGAGCTCCAGGACCATGGATTAGTTTTAAAGCTTTCATTACACTCAAGCAATGCCGGGCTATACTGCTAGTATATATATATATATATATATATATTGTGTGTGGAGTAAAAATAAAACATTATAGTGTATTTTGGCAGCAAGAATTGTCTCAAAATGTTTTGTTAAGTAATATATTCATGTTCTGGCTATCAATTTTTTTTTAGTAAATCTTTCATATATCTCAATAATATTTTATCAGTAAATTTATCAAAATTCATATTAACACCCCCCCCCCAAGTACTTTTGAATGTTGATACATTCATTTTCAAGGACTGATTTGTATGCTGGTTTTTAACTCCAGCATTCTCATGTTTGATGAAATCAATTACAAATCACTGAAGGTGACATATAAATGGTTGAACTGAAGTTTTTATGTGTATTTTGTTTTTATCTAAACTTATTTATAAATGGAACTTTGTGCATGTATCCGTCCGTTACCCATAGACTCCGAAATGGCTGAACTGATTTTCTTGAAAATTTACACATTGTACTATAAGCGTCTGCGAGTGTTCTTAGCTAGGTTTTGTGTCGAGGTACCCCCGATAAATATCAAAAATCGATAATCGAAAAAATCGGGTTATAGAAGGAGTGGTCTGATTTTAATCAAATTTGATACACTCATAGACAAAGACATAAGAAACGATATTCAGAATTTTCAAGGTTGCAGTTCTTACAATAGTACTGAAAATTTGATATCGATACCAGGAAATCAAAATTTGACTTACATCCATTCATTTTTCTTTCAGTCTACAGTTTTGCTTTAACTGGAAACATTTTAGTCTTACATGCCAATGTCCAAAGAGTCTGAGCTCCAGGACCATGGATTAGTTTTAAAGCTTTCATTACACCCAAGCAACGCCGGGCTATTCTGCTAGTATATATATATATACAACAGACTTCAGTATATGGTTCTCGATGGAGAAAGATACTGTATTTAATGTTGGCTGCTTCTTTTTTATGACAAGTCTTCATCTCCAAAATTTGGTGTCTTTCTTTGCACTGTTTTCTGTATAAAATTCTGGTTGGTGTTATCTACGAAAGCTTGTGTAATGTTAATATTTTATTTGTCATGTGCTCATCTATATGTGCATGAATTGCATTAAATTTTAACAGCTGACAAATTAACCTACGAGAAAGTGTGCTGCATATGTGGCCAATGTAAGAATTTAATGTTGATTGTTAGTGTTGGAGATACAATACATAAGAATTCATGAATGACTTTATTTTCAGTTAGATTTTTGAGATGATGATTTATTTCTAAGAATTAGGTCAACATTTGGAATTTTAGAATAGGTGATAAAGGGTATTTGTTAGAATCCATAACTTGTATATTTTGATGCATCTGGTGACAATAAAGCAATTTGAGAGTTTTTATTTTTACTTAAATCAAATTGGTTGCTTATATTATCTTTTGTAATTTCTTTAAAACCAATCATATTTCTTCATCAACATGGTTTGGGAAATTATTGTTGATATTGTTTGAAAAAATTGATTATTGTTTGGGAAATTATTGTTGATATTGTTTGAAAAAATTGATTATTGTTTGGGAAATTATTGTTGATATTGTTTGAAAAAATTGATTATTGTTTGGGAAATTATTGTTGATATTGTTTGAAAAAATTGATTATTGTTTGGGAAATTATTGTTGATATTGTTTGAAAAAATTGATTATTGTTTGGGAAATTATTGTTGATATTGTTTGAAAAAATTGATTATTGTTTGGGAAATTATTGTTGATATTGTTTGAAAAAATTGATTATTGTTTGGGAAATTATTGTTGATATTGTTTGAAAAAATTGATTATTGTTTGGGAAATTATTGTTGATATTGTTTGAAAAAATTGATTATTGTTTGGGAAATTATTGTTGATATTGTTTGAAAAAATTGATTATTGTTTGGGAAATTATTGTTGATATTGTTTGAAAAAATTGATTATTGTTTGGGAAATTATTGTTGATATTGTTTGAAAAAATTGATTATTGTTTGGGAAATTATTGTTGATATTGTTTGAAAAAATTGATTATTGTTTGGGAAATTATTGTTGATATTGTTTGAAAAAATTGATTATTGTTTGGGAAATTATTGTTGATATTGTTTGAAAAAATTGATTATTGTTTGGGAAATTATTGTTGATATTGTTTGAAAAAATTGATTATTGTTTGGGAAATTATTGTTGATATTGTTTGAAAAAATTGATTATTGTTTGGGAAATTATTGTTGATATTGTTTGAAAAAATTGATTATTGTTTGGGAAATTATTGTTGATATTGTTTGAAAAAATTGATTATTGTTTGGGAAATTATTGTTAGTGTTTGTTTTATGTTGCTTTTATAAATGGAACTGTGTGTGTGTGTGTCCATTACCTATAGACTCCGAAACGGCTGAACCGATTTTCTTGAAAATTTATACAGTTGTACTATAAGCATCTGCAAGTGTTCTTAGCTAGGTTTTGTGTTGAGGTACCCCCCAATAAATATCAAAAATCGATAATCGAAAAAATCGGGTTATAGAAGCAGTGGTCCGATTTTAATCAAATTTGATACACTTATAGACAAAGACATAAGGAATGATATTCAGAAGTTTCAAGGTTGCAGTTCTTACAATAGGGCAGAAAATCAATAATATATATATATATATATATATATATAAAAAAGGCAAGATGTTTGTGTATGTGACTGTTTACCTGTTTGTATGTCCTTTATACAAATCAACAATTTTTATCGGATTCTCACCAAACTTCACACAAATAGTCTGAGTCTGAGCTCCAGGACCATGGATTAGTTTTAAAGCTTTCATTATACCCGAGCAACTCCGGGCTATACTGCTAGTATATATATATATATATATATATATATATATATATATATATATATAAAGGTGCGATTGGTAAATTGTCGCAATTACTTTATTATTTCAAATATTCTTTATGCAGGATCTGAGCACCAGGACCATGGATTAGTTTTAAAGCTTTCATTACACCCAAGCAATGCCGGGCTATACTGCTAGTTCCCTATAAAACAATGTCTGAAGAGGAAATCATTTTAGCATTCGTAACTCACGTTTTTTACAACACCTATTTTACATCTCGCTGGACATACATTTTCATAATTAAATGGACATGTACTTTTGCTAGTTTGTGTGTGCTTTTTATGTTTTTTTAACCATCATTTTTAGTATCTCCTAAAACATCCCAGAAAATATTCTATTTTTACTGTTGACTTGTGAATTGTAGACCAGAGTTACTTTCAAATGTTTGTTTTAAGGACACATGGCCCAATGGATATTGACATTGACTTGACCCAAAGAGTTGTGAGTTCAATATCAGGCTACCGCAGTGGTGAACAAATAACTTAGTGAGTACAGTTAGAGGGAGATAACTCGTGACTACCAAAAGAGGCTTCATGCAAGGAATGAGAATGATATACTCCAGTGATTGTAATAAATTCCTAGCACCTGAAGAAGGCCGGAGTGTACAACGGCTGAAACGTCGTACAAGATCTATCTATCGCACGATTCACACTCCACCCACGTCTATTAAACAGGTTAAGAGGCTCATCCCTTGTTTCCTGTTTAGGATGTGATTTCTGGCTTTCTCTTTTCCAATCTTTTCACTGTTACGTAGCCCCCTGCACATCAGTGGCATTACCACCTTGCTCGAGGTGATACGATTAAAAAAAAAAATGGCAACAAAGATTCGGACAATAGTCTGAATAAGGTAAACAGTATATATATATATATATATATATATATATATATTACTTTTTAGTTATAATTAAATTAGACAAGTACTCAGTTGTATTAAAGTATTTAATACAATTATATACAATTATATTGTAGAACTTCTGAATATTTTTCACTTGGAAAGGAGTTATTTCCACAACTTAGGTTCCGACCTTTCGGTATCTTCAAGCAATTTATAATAAGCTTTAACTAATGTTTTTTAGGTATTTCCAAACATACCACATACTGGGATCTTTTAAAAAAAATTGATATCTGATAAATTAACTTGAACCTGGGTATCATGGTTGAAATGTGTTATGGTGAAACACACCTATACCTCAGATAATAGACTCTCCTTCCTATATTAATAAGAGTTAACAGGAAGTTAACTCCAGAAGTTCTTGGGAGTTCTGGAGAGTTCTTTAGAGTTTAGTAGAACTACTAGGTAGTTGATATTAGTTGGCAATTAGCCAAATACTAAGGAGTCAGCTTTCAGTGGAAGATTTTTTTTTTTTTAATCATATCACCCCAAGCAAGGTGATAACGCCACTGTTGCACAGGGGGCTACGTAAGGGTAAAAAGAATGGAAAAGAGAAAGCCGGAAACCACATCCTAAACAGGAAACAAGGGATGAGCCTCTTCACCCGTTCAATAGATGTGGGTGGAGTGTGAATCGGGCGATAGTTTAGTCTATCTACTCCAATTGAAAAAAAAGAAAAAAGGAAAAGATTGGAAAAGAGAAAACCGGAAACCACATCCTAAACAGGAAACAGGGGATGAGCATCTTCACCTGTTCAATAGATGTGGGTGGAGTGTGAACCGAGCAATAGTTTAGTCTATCTACTCCAATTGAAAACCAAGTTCCTAACATTCTAACAACTTGACAATGCACTCACTTGTTAAGAACATAATTATTGGTAATGACTAACCCCATGATAAAAGTAATTCTTTTGTTTTGTGTTGAAAAATTTGGAATTTTAGATGAAACACTTGTGTAACCAAAACTTTGTCTTGGTGGATCGTGGTTGATTTTATTAATTATAAGGTCTTAGAATAAAGCAAAACTGTTATGATTGAGTTTTGTGTAATTTTGGTAAAATATATCTGTTAAAATAAGATGCCAGTGTTATTTTTATTTTTGCATAATTTAGGTGACAATTTATCTATCGCACCCTGTAGAGGGAGAGGAGTGGGAGAGGGAAAACTGTCAAAATATTTCTTAAGGTTTTTGTATTATATTTACATTATGATAATATTCAATAAATCAATAAAAATTCAATAATATTCAATAAATCAAGAAAAATTCCAGGGATTTATTTAGTTGAACTGGATTTGGCTCTGATTAACTTTTCTTAATTTATTGAATATTATAGATTTAGTTATCGATTGCGCGCTTTTTGGAATTAATTTATAGTTTGTAAAATTGGATATGTGCGAAGTGTTTTAACAGAGAATGGAAAGTGCAACACTGAGATCCGAAGGTGAATTGGCATCGGCCAAAGATGCATTCCAGAAACTGAGTAGAGAACTAAGAGACAGGAAAATTTCGATGGAAATGAAGAGAGTACTGGAGAGTCTTTTATCCTTTCTTCAATACCCCCTGAACTGTCTTTTCTCTCACTGTAACCTACTGTGCACTAGTGGCTGTTCTGCCTTGATTGGGGTGAAATGATAAAAAAAAAAATTCTATTAATCAGTTTCAAACAAAAACTTTCACTGAAAATTAAGATATGACATCTCTACTGATATACCTAGCAACTAAAAATAACATTGAATTATAATTTACAAAGGAAGATGACAATTATGCAGTGTTTAAAGCCTTTATCAAATTATTAATCTGTTAAGCATGTATAATTATTAAGTTATTAGGAACACTTTTATCTTTTAAGTAAGACAATTTAGAATGTAATATAACAATCTAGGCCCACCCGAGGAAGTGAGGAAGCGGGGGCGTTTTCCGGCCGTTGAAAGGAACGGATGGTTGTTGACCTTATTTCCGGCAGTAGCGGAAATGGCTACAAGAGGCAAACAGAACAGGTGTCTCTGAGAATTACGTGGGCGTGCGTAGGCGAGGCAAAAAATCGGAAGTACCGGTTTGGAGATAAAAAGACCTCGGGCACGGATTTCACGACAGACGAGTAGAGGCAGAGAGACGAGACAGCCAGACCAGAGGAGGAACAGATACGACCCCCCCGTCAACCCCT
The DNA here is from genome assembly GCA_037127315.1 of Ascarosepion bandense. Taxonomy (NCBI): domain Eukaryota; kingdom Metazoa; phylum Mollusca; class Cephalopoda; order Sepiida; family Sepiidae; genus Ascarosepion; species Ascarosepion bandense. The sequence goes on from JBBBDQ010001450.1 coordinate 227,129, forward strand.
TAGAAGCGCGCTCTCAATTCTCTGTCCCTGTGCTACACGGTCCATCGTCGTTTAATAAAAATATTTACATATATTTTTATATATATATGCGTGTTTGTTGTTTGTCGCTATATAACAAGAATAGAGCTAATTATCTTTCTATTAAATATTCATGTGTAGTCTTGTGTTCTCTACTATGTCCATGTGCCAGGTGTAAATAAGACAACATATCAAGTAGCCAGTCTGAGTAGCAAACAGAGTAACTGTCCAGGTCAAAGGGCAGTCATTAAGTTATTTTCCTGTGTCTAGTTTATTTTCCTCTTGTATGAAAACCATTATCATAAAAAAGAAACCGGACTCTAAAGAAAAATCAAAATTTTGTAAATCACCTCAACGGTTTATAGAATATAAAAGTTCTCTATTGGTTCTTTATCTGCTTTTCCTTGCCTTTTTCTTTGTGGATAAGTCAAACAATTTTACAAGGTCATGTGGTAAATACAGAATTAAAAATAACTGCATCTTTTTCATTTTTACAAAATTCACAATCCTGTGTAAAATCTTAATTTTGACAAATAGGAAAAAAGATTGATCCTGTAGTGAAGGAAAAAGACAAAGCCAAATTTTGCGATTTGATGTTAAATTAATTTTTGCTAACCAATGAAAGGAAGTGATTTGCAAAACTGAGAGAGAAGTTAACAATCCAATAATCTATAAAAAGAAAGAAAGAAACTTGTATCAGTTATCGATGGAAGCGAGATTAAGACACCCACCAAGATGTGACAAACTTCAAGCCACTGATCTGGACATAACGTCTAGACACATTCGTTCTCCCTTTTCTTACAACAAGATACTTTAACTGACTCCAAAATTTAACTCTGATAAGTACAATTCCAATTGTATGAAAATCATCTTAAGAAAAGAAAACTAGAGTAAAACGAAAAGAAAAATCAACTTTTGTAAATTGCCTCAACAATTTCTGGAATATAAAAATTCTCTAATGGTATTTTATGTTTTCTTTCTTTCTTTCTTTCTTTCTTTCTTTTCTTTTTTTTTTTTTTTAAATATATTTACACCTTAGTAAATTATGGTGTTGTTTAATGAAAGGAGCATTTTTTAAATTGGAATTATGGTCAGATTCATTATGAGTAGATTATACGAGGGTCATTCAATAAATAAGGTGAATTTTTCGGTATAAGGACTTCTAATACAGATAGAAGCTTACTTTTTTTTAATTTTTTTCTTTTACTTCTTTTTCAATAGGATTTAATTTTTTTTTGCAGACTGAAAAACTTTGAGAGTTTTGGAGATTAACAAAGACGGCCAACCAAGAAACATGCTCCAAGATTAAACAGGGGTCAGTTATCAAATTTTTGGTTGCTGAAGGGTGCAAACCACTTGAAATTCATAGGAGAATGTTAACTGTGTATGGTGCCACATGTTTCAGCCAAAAAAATGTCTCCAAGTGGGCTAAATTGTTTAAAGAAACACAGAGCAGTGTTGAGGATGAAGATAGGCCTGGGAAGCCTACAGAAGTGAGGTCTCCTGAGGTGATGGAATCAGTCAATGACCTCATTCAATCTGACAGAAGGGTGACAGTGGATAACATTGCAAGGACTTTGAGCCTATCTGTTGGAACAGCACACAAAATTGTCCATGATGACCTTGCCTACTCAAAGGTCAGCTGCCGGTGGGTGCCAAAGATACAAACAGTGCAAACCATCAACGAGCTGGGCTGGGAACTGCTCCCTCATCCCCCTTACAGCTCAGACCTTGCCCCTTCAGACTTTCATCTGTTTGGTCCCTTGAAAGCATTCATGAGAGGCACAAAGTTTGAAAGTGATGATGAAGTCAAATGTGCTGTGAGCAATTGGCTGAGACATCAATCCAAAGATTTTTACACTGAGGGAATACGGAAGCTTGTGCACAGATGGGAAAAGTGTGTGACACTGCTGGGAGACTACGTTGAAAAATAAAAAATAAAAAATGTAAGCTTCTATCTGTATTAGAAGTCCTTATACCCAAAAATTCACCTTATTTATTGAATGACCCTCATACATTGAGTGTATTTTGTAAAAGATCTCTTTTTGTGTTCATATAATATATTTTTCTTTCTTCTTCCCTTTTCAGATTTCTTCCTTTGTACGACGAGTGAGAAAAGATTGCCACAGATGATGATGATGAGATAATGTAATTGAAACTTAAACTGCAGTAACATCACCAGCATCCTGTGGATTGTCTCCCCCTTTTTTTTTTCTCCCCCTGCTAGTAGCATTTGCTACTCATTGTTACATTAGTAGACTCAAGTTTATGCGAGTTTTATCAGATCCTCCTTCTCTTCCCTTTTCACGTCTTCCTCCCCCTCCGCCCACCAATTTCTCTTGTGTTTTTAGCCATTGTCAGATCTTGATGTTGTCTGCCTGAGACAGGCCCATAGCCAGAGTTTTTAAAAAAGAAAAAAAAAAAATTGGGGAGGGTGAGGGACTGTTGGAAATCAGAAATGTAATGTGTTGGGTGGGGTCCTTTGGTTTGTGCCCTTGAGCCAAACGTTTCTCAATCAATTTCAATTTCCTCAATTCATTAGACATATCTCATGATTATTTTTTTTTTATCCTGCAAATATCAGTTTCAATAATGACAATCTAATTGTTCTCGTAAGTGTATACACAAACACAAAATAGCCAGCAGCTGGACTGTATGTTCCTCAAACAGATCAATCTCCCACCGTTATAAAACACACTCTTTCAGGATTCAGGACAAACTGAACCCGATTCCACCTTTGGCTGTGGGTTTTCCACCTCACCACTGGCAACTTTATCAATTATGTTTGTTTATATATATATATATATATATATATAACTGTATACACAGTGAAACAATTGGATTTCTGTGATGTAATTTATTTTATTTAAATTTCCGAGGGTTTTCTCCTCCCTGTTTAGTAAATGTTCAATATTTTAATAATATTTTTCTTTTTCAGTAATATCCATAACTGTGTAAATATATATTTCTCTCTCTCCATATATATATATATATATATATATATATTTGTGTCTGTGCCATTTTTTTCTTTTGATCTTGTGATATTTTTCAGTGTGTAAATATAATTAATTTTCAGTTTGTACCTGAAGCAATTTCTTTAAATATAAATAATTTCAAGAGTTACTTCCCTTTAATTGTTATACTCAATGCTACAATGATTTGAAAATACGTTAAACTGGGCTTGTGTCAACCAAAATTCCATTTTTGGGTATATATATATATATATATATATATATATATATATATATATATATATAATTTTTTTTACCTGATGAAATAATTATTCCTAGGAATGAATTCATTAATACAAGAGAGGTAACTCTTTTAATTCACCTGATTAAATTATGGTTGGGGTGATATGTTTGGCAATTTCTTTCTTTTTCTTAAAACCCCAGAAATTTAGTGATAAAGAGTTTTTGTACATGAAATAATAATAATATTGTCTTGAACTCTACTCATTCAAATTGACATCAAAATTCATTCAACTTTCGTTAGGAATTTTCTTTATTCTTCAAGTAACAGTGTGATGGTTGGAGACTTTTTGGTCAATCTTGTTTTTAAAAAAAAAACTCTCAGTGTAACACTATTGATATTTTGTTTATATATATACATACATTACATTCACTTTTAACTTCTATATAATGTGATTTAATTCCAACTGAACAAATTCCAAATTTGATCTAACATTAATTTTATGTCAATAACAATCATTTTAAACATTTTGTCATCATAAAAATTTTTCTAAGAGAAAGAAGAAAATATGATCTGTGAATAAACTTAGTTCACCAAAAAATCTGCTGAGGATTGGATGTAAAAACATGCATGAAACTGAGTACAGATTCACATAAGTGAACTATTTTATTCCATTACTACTAATATATATATATATATATATTCTCTAGACATATTCTATTAAATATAAGAGACAATGAATGTCTATTATGTTTAATCATGAGCCGTTCTAAACGTCGTATTTTTGCTTTAATTTCAGTTGAAAATAAAGACAAAAATTCTCCAACATTTGGATAATTATTTATTGGTTTTCTTCTAAGCTTTCGGCTCACATGAGCCATCTTCAGAGAGGTAGTTTAAACTGAAATATTATAAAATCCACCATCACCGACGATTTTATTTTGTGTTGACATAAAACTCCGCTTGGCAACGGCAATAGTTACCAAAAATAATAAACGCAGTTCTTAAGTTTGCGATGCGGTTTTATGACGTCACACCGCGGGATAGCGCGAAATGACAACAAAACCATCTAGTCAAATGCAATGTAATATGTTATTTCCTGTTTTAAAGTTGATTTTATTGAGTGTTGGTTGTTTTGATTTGATGTACATGGCCTCCAATATCTGCAGGTTCCTCTTACTGTGTGTATGAGTAAGGATCACCGTATTGTTGACCAAAATCAGACAGATTTTGGTCAACAATACGGTGATCCTTACTCATAGAATTTTTGTCTTTATTTTCAACTGAAATTAAAGCAAAAATACGACGTTTAGAACGGCTCATGATTAAACATAATAGACATTCATTGTCTCTTATATTTAATAGAATATGTCTAGAAAATTACTTGCTGCCTCGATATACTAAATATATATATATATATATATATGTTTCATTAAATAATATAGACAAGTTTTGTTGATTTATTTTATGTAAATTTTTTTCATATCCTCTGATAAGCTTAATAGCATTATCATTGAAAGAAGAAAGAAAATCACGTTTTTCTTTCAAAAGAAAGTGTTTTTCAGTGTTTTAAGCTATTAAGCTTATCAGGCGATATGAAAAATATTTATATAAAATAAATCAACAAAACTTGTCTATATTATTTAATGAAACATGCATCAATGAAAAAATGCTGCCTAAATACACACAATATATATATATATATATATATATATATATATATATATATATCTTCTTTTAAGGTATTTATTTCTCTTATACGACCTATGCTGGACCAAAAAACTGTCAGTGTACAGTTTTAACTTGACAAATATTTTTTAATCTCAGGCCAATTAATTTGCCTTATTCCATTGTAACCAAGAGTTGACAGTGTTAGTTTTGTGGAAACACACACACACAATGGGAGATATACAGTGTAACCCTGATATTAGAGAGTTGTCTGGACTGGATAAATGTTCTCTTATATCCGGGTTTGGTCTATTTTATATACATTACCACAGGCTCTAATTTGGGACCAGAGAAAACCTCTCTTATATTCGGGTTTGTCTTATATCCAGGTTATACTGTATATACTTCTACAATATTTCTTCAAAAAACACCAAACTATAAAATAACCCAGTGTGGCTAAGTTCTTTTCACCCTAACTGTAATCATAATGAAACCATATAACTTGTCTGGTTTTATACAGATTAAAACTGCCTTTTTGGATACAGTGGGTTTCTCTTGATTATAACACCTGCCTTATAACAAGCTAGTCTTTTTTATTTTTTTCCTTTTTTTTAAAGATCAAGAAATTATTACAAAGATATTTCTTAAGCAAGGTTGAAGTTGGTTAGTACATAGATGGGTGACCACTTGGAAAATACCAATATCAATTTAAATCATGTTCTCCTCTGCGCTGGGTCTCTTCAAAACATAGGCAATCATTACTCTCCACAATTTCCTATCTTCTAACACCCTTATTAGGTTACTTGCTGCTTGCTTCTGTTTCCCTTGCTTTCAATATGTCCTGTGAGTGTCAAATTCTCCAGACCTTCTGTCTTCACTATTTATCCCAGAAATTTTAAATATATTATTTTGATTTTATGATAAAAGATACTAATCATAATATTACATATCAGAACATTAAGACTGGTAAACAGTTGAGATAAAAATTTCAATCCAAAAAAGATTTTTTTTTTATGAGACAACAAGTGACAGCAAGTCTTGTAAATGCACCAGCACCTTCCTTAGTATTCTTGCTGTCAAATAATGTCAAATACCATTGTCTGGATGATTTTGATTCTGTTTCGAATTGCTAATTCCTACAGATTTTTATGGATCATTTCCAGTTTTCCAACAATTATTGGCATGACCATCTCCTTCATAATCTTTATTTTGTTTAGTTTTTCTAGCCGGATCAAATACTTATCTAGTTCTTTACTTCCTTATCAACTGGGACAGCAAAACCCAGCCTCACCACTGTAACTATTATTAATATCCTTTCTTCTTCATCCTCACCACCACCATCATTTTTCTGGCCTACTCATTAGGTTTATAGGGTCCTCGTTACCACCAAAGTGTATAACTGGTAATCATGAAGCAGCAGTATGACAGGGTCGTCATAAGCGTTTTTACTAGTTTTCAGCTTTAGAAGCTAAAGACGTAAATATTATGAAGCTATTTATCTAAGATTTTTCTGGTAGTTCAAGTTTCATTTCTATTTTTTTAAATTTTATTCACTAATTAAACTCTAGAATTAGCTGTCTGTCTTTCCTATTATCTTGCTCTTTCTTACAAAAATAACCTAAAAAAAACCCTGCTTCTTTTTGTCTTGGGGTGGGGTTCCCCCTCTCATTTCTCACTCACTTTCTCTCGCAAATACTAACTCTACACAGTAACCTACTGCCTTGAGTGACCCTTGGGCCTTATATTTTTCTGAACATTAGTAAATTTTGATTTGTAAGCAAATTTCCAAAATCTGTTAATTGTGACAGAAATTAGTCATTCGCAATTGAACCGTAGAACTGCACTAATGGACAAACTGAAGTGTTTTTGTTATTCTAATCGTGTGTTCATCTGAAGAAATTTTTTTGACGAGTAGACATTTCTTTTTGAGCTCTTTAGTCATTTAACAGTTTACAAATTAATATGTATCAGGTGATTTAGTTTTTTTTCGTTTTTAGGTTGTCGACCTTCAACAATCAGGATGCCTCAGTTTGTAGGATTTTGATCTGAGCATGAATTTAGGTTATTTACGTTACTTGTCGGATGTGCGTTGTGGTGCAGTGGATATAGGCTCGGAAGGAGAAATCGGAGAGCCGAGTTCGAATTCCAGTTGAATTCCTTGCATTCACTTACACGCAAATACCCTTGGGAAAGGTATTAATCCATCTCTTCCTTCCAGTTATGGGTTAAATAACGGGACAGATTGGGTTCTACGGCCTTGGTTGGCAACCAGTCTACTGCAGAAAGTAATGGCAACCTACTGTAGGATAATCTTCTGCCCAGTCAGTCATGTCTCTTTTGAAACGTGATCAATCAAGCGTGTTTCACGTATGGCACTTAACTGACTGACTGAATATAATAGTTAGAAACATGATTAAGGCTTTTTCTGGCCATAAAGTGGGGGATCGGTTTTCTATTGTTATGAAGTAATAAACTGATCCCCCACTAATTACTACGTAATAATATAATGCATCTCTTTCCCCTCTAGCTATGAGTCAAATAACAGGACCGATTGGGTTCTATAGCCTTGGTCGGTAACCAGTCTACCGCAGAAAGCAATGGCAACCTACTGTGGGATAATCTTCTGCCCAGTCAGTCATGTCTCTTTTGAGACATGATCGTCCAAGCGTGTATCACGTATGGCACTTAACTGACATTACTTGTCAATTCTATTGTTTTATTTTTATGAGCTTAAGATAAAGTAAAACAAAAAGATTTTCAGTTTAATTATCCAATGATTTGCTTTGGGGTGCAATGGATATTGGCTCCAAATGAGAAATGGTTCAAATTCCAGTTGAATTCTTTGTATTCACTTACACACAAATACCCCTGGGAAAGGTATTAATCCATCTCTTCTCCTGCTAGCTATGGGTTGAACAACAGGACAGATTAAGTTCTGTAGCCTTGATTAGCAACCAGTCTACTGCAGAAAGTAATGGCAATCTACTGTGGGAAAATCTGCCTAGTCAGTCATGTCTCTAAGGAGACCCAATCACCTGAGTGTGTATCAGGTACAGCAATTAACTGACTGAATCCGATTATAATTCTGCGTGTTAGCACCTAGATCCCACCTAAATCCCACATTAAGTTCATGTCACATTCTGTGGATAAATACTTTGTACATTTTGTCCTTACAATACCTTATAAGTAATAAATTATTTTGTTTTGATTACAAGGAAAAGATATACCAGAGACATTGTTTGATTTCAGTGAACAAAAGAAGGTGAATTATAGCTGCTTCTGTAAAATGGTAAACCATATCAATTTTTAATTGTTTTATTTGTACCCTCTTACTTCTTTAAAAAAATGACCTGCATTCATACTTAAGATTGTTGTTGCAATATTTGGCTAAAGCTGTTATGCTTAAATATTTAACAATGCAATAGGAATTTTCATGGGTATAGTTGTAGAACACACAAAGAGCCCGTGAAATTTTCACGGATACTGATAGTATTCAATAATCTATTTTAAGAAGGGCAAAACAAAACTTTCTAGACAACTTTTTTAAAATCTTTTATTTATTTATTTTTCAAATTTTAGAATTATATTTTATAAACTAACTTTAAAAAAATGTATTTTTTTAGAATGTGTCAAAATGTGTGTGTGTTGCTTTTAGTTTGAAACTTGATTATATTTAATTGTGGGAAAAATAAAATTTTTGTTTTAAAATTATCTCCTTTGAGAACATGTTGATAATGAGCCATTATCTGTTGCAAATTTGGGAAGTGGTTGGGTTTTTAGTCGCACAGAAGAAACTTGAACTTAGCAATTTAGTCTCAAAAGATTAGTAGTGTTGGTGAGCAGATTGAAAGTTAATACCATATTTACAATGCTTAGTTTTATCTGGTATTTTTGTAGCTTAAGAGACTAGATTACCAAATAATAGACTACCTCATTCACACAAAGTACTTAGCTTTGTCTGGCACAGGGCTACTATAATGAGTACTGGTTCATTAAAAGTGGCTTGTAAGAACAACATGAGTATTGATAGGATGCTGTTTTAATGAACTGCTTCTTTTTGTCTTGGGAGGGGGGGGTCCCCCTCTCATTTCTCACTCACTTTCTTTCTCTCTCTTCTCTCTCTTTTTTTCCCCTGTCTTTTTCTTTTTTCCTTATCTTTTTATTTTTTTACCTCTTCCCCCACCTATTTTCTCCTCACCTCTTTCTTTTCCTCTCTTTTTCTTCCCCGTCTTTTTTCTTTGTCTTTTTTCTTTTTTCCTCTTCATTTTCCCCTTTTTTTACCTTTACATTTTTTTGCCCCCTCTATTTTCCTTTTCCCCCCCTTTTCCTTTCCTCCTCACTTCCCTCTCTTTCTTCCTCCTCTTTTTTCTTTGTCTTTCCCTCTTTTTCTGTTTTTGTTTCTTTTTTCTTTGTCTTTTTCGTCTCCCCCTTTTCCTTGCCCCTCACTTTTTTCTTTTTCCTCTCCTTTTTTTCTCTCTCTCTCTCTCATTTTTTCACCCAAAATCATCATCTGATGATGGCTTAGATGAGCCCTCATTATTGTTGCAACAGTCAATACTTTTGTAAGCTGTTTGCTTAATTTAATGTAGCTATATTTCTACATATATACATGTTTAAGTTTGGTATATTTTGGTGGCAATTGTTCTTTTAAATATTTCTTATTAAAAACAATAGACTTTTTATGTCTATTAAATTTATTATTTTTTCTAGTGCGCGATTAACATTTATCAAATTTCTTTTGATGTATAAAATAACCCAAATTCACATTGCGTAGTCCAAGCTTTTGACTCATGAGTCAACATTAGTAATGTGGACAAACATCAAGTCTGTTTTAAGCAGCATATAGCTTTAAAAAAATGTCATTTTAAAAATTAAATCGAATGCAGTTAGTCATGTAACAGCAATGTGTAACAGAACATGTAATGATGCATATTAATTTTATTTTTAATATGCATTTGAGTGCTTCAGATGATACTTGAAAAAAAAATAACATGAAATAAAGTATTCTAGTAATATTAGCACTGGTGTGATGTAAGTTCCCCTAAAACAATTCCTTCCTATGAACCGCTGCTTTGCAGAACCCACTCCCATGTGGATGTTTCACTGATCACTACAATCCAAGCCTGTTCAAGTCTAGGGTTAACTTATCTTTCAAACATATCCACATAAATTGTACTTCTTACTCTGTAACCATCTACCGATAGTGGCTCCCAAGCCTTGTGCAAGACAAATATCACTTTATAAAAAGAAAAAAATGAGGGGTCTGTCTGCTATTATTGTCATTTTTTAACACATTTTTTTTTATATTTAACGATAGACAAAAGCCCAAAAGATTTTTCTCATTTGCTAGGAACAAGGAAAAGACACAAAAATAATTTCTCACAAATATTTTTAATTAGTTGGACCCATGAAATATTCCATGCATATTGACAAATGAGATCATCCATTATCCCATGCCTCTGCTCTTCTCATCTTTTGCCTGTATCTTCTCATTCTTTCCCTTATTCCTTTCAATACAATTAAGATGATTCAATATCTCATGGCTCTGCTCTTCTCTTACCATTTTTCCTGTATATTCTCACTATTTTTCTTATCCCTTCCAATCTATGTTTCTATTCATACAAATATGTATTAATTTTACCTTAAAACAAAGAATGAATGAATATTCTCCCTTATAATATTCGTGCTCCATTTGGGCACTTTGGTGTTGCAAAAAATTATTTGCTCAAACAAACTTAAAAAGTCATTAAGTATCCAATTATTACAATAATATTTTTTTATTTTAGACAAAAGATGTTCAAACAGCCCAAAATTTAAATTGCAGATAAACATTGATTTTATTAAGAATGCCATTGTCTGTATAAGACAGCTAGCCAATCCCTATTGCAGACACCTGATGAAGTACATTTGTCCATCACCTATGCTGAGTGGACTTTAGTTACAGTTTCTGGGAGAGAACATGTTTTTTGGTGTGATCAACGATCTGAACAAATCCAGTTTTCTCAAACCCTCGGTCAAGTTGTTAAACAAAATCTTACAAAATGGTATAAACCAACATATTTATTCAAATTTATTTGTTTGAACATTATTTTTAACGGATACTTGTATTTGAGTGAATACTGTTTTTCTATAATTAAATCGATCTGACATGTCTTACCACTCGACCATGATATATTTACAGCTTAATTCAACTTTTTTTAAACCATGAAATCTTCTGTGGTCGAATGGTAAGACATGTTAGATCTATTGATGGCTTCTCCTTGGTCTATGGGTATTGCAGGTCTGAATACTGCTGGAAGATAGGTATTTTCTTAACAAGATTTCTCAAATATTCAGGCCGGTGGATATATATAAATATACTGTTTATATATATATATGAGTCACAGGTTCAAATCCTGCTAAAAGATAGATATTTTCTTAACAAGATTTTTCAAATATTCAGGCCAGTGGATATATATAAATATACTGTTTAATTATAGAAAGACAGATTATCCAGTCAAATACGAGTATCTATTAAAAATAATGTTCAAACAAATAGATTTAAATAAATATATATTTTAATTTTTTATATGTAATATATATATATATATGTGTGTGTGTGTATTTAATTTTTGTAGCACTAAGAAACTAACTATTTGTGGAAAAGGTATGCCATGAAATTGAGAAATATCTGTTACCTTCTTCAATCTTGACTATTTAATTTTAATGTAGGTATTTGATTTTTTTTTCTTTTTTTAAAGAAAAAAAAAATCAAATACCTACATTAAAATTAAATAGTCAAATAAACGAAAAACGAATTTTACGATTCTTCTATGCACTGTCGTTTCCACAACTTTTTCTCTATAGAGCTCTTCTTAGTAATATTAATACAAAAACAGGAATTTTTGCGAAACAAATTTAGAACGAAGGGAGATAATTGTTGTTATCAAGGGACGCTACTCGTTTTACTAGATTTTGATACTCATTTTGCCTGCAATTCTTGAAATTTTGAACTCTAAAGGTTTAGAAAAAGTCACTTTCTTTTTTACTGAAGCAAATCTAACGACATGTTATCAAGTGTTATTTTCAAAGCATTTTTTACAATCTGATCAGCAATATTCCCTTGTCCAATAATTCCCCAATCTTTGATTTAGGAAGCAACAGGCCAAGAAAAAGTAAATGGTAGTGAGAACACTTCATATTCAAGTAAAATTATAACTACACAAGATAATAATAATACTAAGAATAAATACCTACATTTATCAGTCAAGCATTTTTTGTTTGTTTTTTAACCTTACCTTTCAAGGTCAAATTATATGTAATCAAAGTTGACTGAAAAAATAGCATAACTTCAACATGTCTAATATGCTAATTATCATAGCCATATACCCACATATATATATATATATATATATATATATATATATATATAGTCATCCACATACAGATCTGTTTTGCTGTATCACAGCTCATCAGTACAGTTAGACAGCCGATTGCTTTTTACGCAGGATTGAAACTCAACCAAAGTGACATCAGTTAGTGATTCTACCTCAGAGCTATGGGCGTTCGGTAGAAGGAGGCAGACTTTTTAGTGTGTATATTATCATTATACAAGCCCAATAGCTGAGAGTTTTCTAATGCATTGCTGAATGGACGATATATATATATATATATATATATATATATATATATAAACAGATAACATTTTTTGCCAATTTGTCTACTTATTATTTTAGGGCCATTATTTTAACCAAAAACTCTTTTCTATCAAATGCAAGTGCTGGAACAATTAAATTACTTCTTTCAACCCCCATCTCTCTCCAGTATGATACTTATTTGATATGACATTGTTTTTTTTTATTTTTTAAATAATTTTCTTACTGGCTTAATTTTATTTTAAACAATTTTCTTACAAGCATGATTTTCTTTTTTAATTTTCTTGCTGGTTTAATTATTTTCTAAATTATCTTCTTGCTGGTTTAATTTTTTTTTTTAAATAATCTTCAAGCTAGCTTAATTTTTTTTCTGAATAATTTTCTCACCAGTTTAATTTTTTTTCTAAATTTTCTCGATGACATGATTTTTTTCTTTTTCCCCAAGAAGTTAGTTTTAAGTTGAAAAATTCCCACCAACATGACTATTCCAGATAGCACTTGTATTTGGCACAAAAGTCTGGCATTCATATGAACAGCTATTCTTGTAATTAGTTATCATTTTGGATAGGCCAGGTGGTGGCGAGAAAGAGTTTTTATTTTATTTAAAGCTTATATGATGTTCGCTCTTGAAAACAGTTCTACACAAAAAAAAAAATAATCAGAAAAACCAAAAACTCCACTTGAGGTTTGGAAATTATCTTGTCTACCAAATTCAAATACTGAAATGATTATTTCCTTCACTTATTGTTTGTTTTTATTGCAACACTGGGTTGATATATAATCTTTAATTGTACTGGAAGATTGAGAATAAAGAAGAGCTCGTCTTTTATGGAAGCTGCTTTTACCACCTCAGCTATAGGAGCAACAGTTTTTAAAGGAAATACAAATTTATAGCCATCATTCTGCCATGCCCCTACTTAATCAAGAAAGCTTTCATGCCTGAAGCGGTTATTTCCATAAAAGACGAGCTCCTGAGGTGGGAGGGTGGGGGTTTTCCATTTTGTCTTTTGCTATCTAATCATAATTTTTGTCGTAACTTTTAGATGAAACATTTATTTTTATTGTAAATTATTTTAATGCATACAAATAATTTTAAAAAATAACTTCATGGTTTTATATTAGCGAGTTTGTTGAAATAACAACAGTAAATTACAGCGTTATATTAAGATATACCTATTTTTTTTATTTCTTCAAATATCATGTCCCTTCGAAATATAAGTGATCACGGCTTTCCTCATATTTCTTTTATTACAAGTAATACTCCCCTTGACCCATAGGCACAAAATCTATCCCCTCTGCCCTAAAAATATTCTACCTATTAATTCAACTTCTAAGATTTTGCTTTTCAATTTTATGTTTAAGTTTAAATTATTACTGAAAGAAATACTATCTTATTAGTAAAGGAAATGCTGCATATTTTATTACTGGCTGAATCATGTGACAGACAGACGGACACAGCTCTTATTATAGTATAGATTTTCAAACTTATTTAAATTAAATTATTACTGAAAGAAATACTGTCTATCTTATTAGTAAAGAAAATGCTGCATATTTTATTGCTGGTTAAATCGTGTGACAGACAGACACAGCTCTTATTATAGTTGAGATTAAGACATGAATTTGTGACTGACGGATGGATATAGCTCTTATAGTATAGATTATTTTCTATCATTATCTCTACAAAGAAACATAATCAGTGTAAATAATGCTAAGGCCCATATAGGTGTTCATGTGGCAGAAAATCATTAGCTTAACTTGTGTCTTCAGTTACAATATTACCGGAAGATTTTCAAAAGAAGTGAATATTATGTCTATAAAATAAGTTAAGAATAATAGACAAATATGGCTACTACTTGTTGCTGCTGATTCTTTTAACGACGGTCTTATAAAATGTATACCCTCTGCCCTAAAAATATTCTACGATTAATTCTTCTAAGATTTTACTTTACATTTTTATGTTTAAATATTAGTTGAAATTAAATTATTATTGAAAGAAATACCGTATATCTTGTTAGTAAAGAAAATACTGCATAACTTTTAATGGTTCAATCATGTGACGACTCTTATTACAGTATATTAAAATATTAAGATAAATTCTAACGGACAAACAGATGTTGCTCTTACTATAGTATAGATTTGTAAATTGCCATGACTTCTTTGGAAAGATAGCAGAGTGATTGCCTTTTTCATGGTTTGAATTTAGAGTTGTTCCTTCCCTTAAATTGGTTGCCACCATAGGCTGGAGATTCTAATCTACCCTGCTATTTAGTCCATATCTGGTGGGGTAGGAAGAAATGGATACATGCCTTTCCTAAGGTCATTAGTGCAAAAGTAAACCTAACTGAAATTTTAACTGTTCCACTGTCACATTATTTGCACTTTTGTTTTTTTTTTTTGTTTTTTTTTAAAATCATATCACCCCAAGCAAGGCGGTGACGCCACTGATGTGCAGGGGGCTACATAAGAGTGAGAAGATTAGAAAAGAGAAAACCGGAAACCACATCCTAAACAGGAAACAAGGGATGAGCCTCTTTATTTGTTCAATAGACGTGGGTGGAGTGTGAACCGGGCGATAGTTTAGTCTATCTACTCCAATTGAAAAAACAGTGAGAAGATTAGAAAAGAAAAACCGGAAACCGCATCCGAAACAGGAAACAAGGGATGAGCCTCTTCACCCGTTCAATAGATGTGGGTGGAGTGTGAAACGGGCGATAGTTTAGTCTATCTACTCCAATTGAAAAAAAAAATAAAGGAAAAGAGTGAAAAGATTGGAAAAGAGAAAACTGGAAACCGCATCCTAAACAGGAAACAAGGGATGAGCCTCTTCACCCGTTCAATAGATGTGGGTGGAGTGTGAAACGGGCGATAGTTTAGTCTATCTACTCCAATTGAAAAAAAAAATAAAGGAAAAGAGTGAAAAGATTGGAAAAGAGAAAACTGGAAACCGCATCCTAAACAGGAAACAAGGGATGAGCCTCTTCACCCGTTCAATAGATGTGGGTGGAGTGTGAAACGGGCGATAGTTTAGTCTATCTACTCCAATTGAAAAAAAAAATAAAGGAAAAGAGTGAAAAGATTGGAAAAGAGAAAACTGGAAACCGCATCCTAAACAGGAAACAAGGGATGAGCCTCTTCACCCGTTCAATAGATGTGGGTGGAGTGTGAAACGGGCGATAGTTTAGTCTATCTACTCCAATTGAAAAAAAAAATAAAGGAAAAGAGTGAAAAGATTGGAAAAGAGAAAACTGGAAACCACATCCTAAACAGGAAACAAGGGATGAGCCTCTTCACCCGTTCAATAGATGTGGGTGGAGTGTGAAACGGGCGATAGTTTAGTCTATCTACTCCAATTGAAAAAAAAAATAAAGGAAAAGAGTGAAAAGATTGGAAAAGAGAAAACTGGAAACCGCATCCTAAACAGGAAACAAGGGATGAGCCTCTTCACCCGTTCAATAGATGTGGGTGGAGTGTGAAACGGGCGATAGTTTAGTCTATCTACTCCAATTGAAAAAAAAAATAAAGGAAAAGAGTGAAAAGATTGGAAAAGAGAAAACTGGAAACCGCATCCTAAACAGGAAACAAGGGATGAGCCTCTTCACCCGTTCAATAGATGTGGGTGGAGTGTGAACCGAAGGGCGATAGTTTAGTCTATCTACTCCAATTGTTATAAACAAATATATCTTTTGTAGAAAAAAGACATTTGAGATGATATCAATCAGGCTCTGAGGGATATGCATCGCTTTGATACTGATAAATCTATTGTTCGTAACTATAAGAAAAATCTTTAATATGCCAAATTATATTTCAGACAACTGGATTTGTTCTTTGTGTTTTTACTATAGCATTCTGAAGCATTCTATTCTTTGTCAGGTGTAGAATCCATAAAAGGAATTTTTTTCTTTTCCCCCCTCTCTCATTGACTCTCTACAGGAAACAGCTACAGAAAAAAAAAAAGAAAAAACACTGGCCATTAATATATCAATCAGTAAGTCCATTTCAGTAGCAGAATCTCACAGATGAAGCCATATTAGTATATTGATATACAAGTTTGTTTTTGTTTAAAAAACAAATGTTAAATAAAGGTTTTTTTTTTTTTGAATTATAGACAGCTGACAGAGGCTAAAGAATATAGACACTTGATGGAGACCAAAAATTACTGACACTTTATGGCAGCCAAAGATTATAGACACTCAACAAATATTAAAAGATAAAATGTACAGACACTTGACAGGCAGAGGCCAAAAATTAGACATCTGGAAGAGACCAAAGATTACAGATGCTTAAGAGGGGTCGAAGATTATAGATGCTTGATGGAGAACAATGACAATAGATTAAATGTTAGAAGTTTATCTGTTTGAAGAAAGTTTATAATCCTGATTAATCTGCTTTATAAAAGTAAAAAAAAAAAAAACAGTTATTTTTCGGGTGGGAGTTGGGAATTAATCTTTCTGAATACCATGTTCTTGAGATTCACTAAAATTTCAGGCTTATTTTTTCAACCACTTTTAAAATCTCCTATACTATAAACCCTATCTTATAAACTCGTTAACATTTTGTTTAACCTTTGCTTTATATACAGTGGCCTCTGCTTTGTGATAGGTTTAAATTCCAATTACGTAGTTTATCAATGCCCTCCCCCCACTCTGATGAAAAAAAGATTGTCTTTTTAGCAATGAAGTTCTTAAATTTGTATCTGCTTCAAATATTGTTCACTTATTTCCCTGGGCTAATAAATTTTAACTAATTCTGTTCTTAACTGTTGTGACATTTGCATACATATTTCATTTGCCAAATGTAACAATTTCTATAGGACAGAGTAGTCATCGCCCGGTTCACACTCCACCCATATCTATTGAACAGGTGAAGAGGCTCATCCCTTGTTTCCTGTTTAGGATGCAGTTTCCGGTTTTCTCTTTTCCAATCTCTTCACTCTTATGTGGCCCCCTGCACATCAGTGGCATTACAGCCTTGCTCGGGGTGATATGATTAAAAAAAAAAACTATAGTTGTGATATTTGCATACACATTTCATACGTTAAACACAACAATTATGGGACATAGGTAGTAAGTAAAAAAAAAAAAATCTGTCCCATAATAGTTAGGACATTTGCATGAACATGTCTTTTCTCAAATGTACCAAGCATTATGGGACTAAGTAGTGTGATTTTAAAAATCAAAATAGCTACAAAATCAGTTCAATGAAACAAAAATTAAGACATTTAATATCAAAATAAAAGTTGATCAAAATATATGAAAGTGTCTAAATATTAATTAGTTGCAATGCATATAAATTCTAAAAACAGATTTCCTATAAAAACAGATTTCCTATAGTTTCAAACTATGAACTTTTTTTTAATCAGTGTATTTTTTTTTTTGTGATCTTATCAAAATGGGCACAAAATTAATAGATAAAATTTAATCTAAAGTAAAAATTACAGCAAAACATAAGCTCATGTATTCAAATAGATTAAATATTAATTTTTATTGGAATCTGTGATTTAATTTAATGTTTATCTCATTTTAATTAGTGTTTTATATATATATATATATATATATATATATATATATATAATATATCATTTCATTCTCTCAATTAATTTCAATGCTCTGAAAGCAATTCAATTATTTCAGTGTATTTCAATTAACAAATTAACAATAAATTAGATTAATGCTATCTTCTCTTGCACCAATTTACTAGTTGTGTTGAGGGACTTCAGGCATGAAAGCAAGAAAGGAGAAATTGCTAGAGAAATATTCTTTATTTCTTGGTAGAGGGATTTCATGATATGTGAGACGATTACAGGCCCTGAGGAACTTTAGCAATCTGATCAAACTCATTGAATATTTTGTGTAACACCTTGTTTATTTAAGGATTTTTTGAATGCATATTTTGTCCAACATTATTTCTGGTTATTATAAATGCTGTTTTTCATGTGTCCCCATGAAAAACAGCATTTTATTTTGTTTTTGTTTTTTTATATTTTTTTAAAAAGTGAAATTAATAACTTTGTGGGATTTCTCAATCTAGACCAGTTGTTGTTAATTTCACTCTTGAAAAAAATCAGGAATAGCAAATCAAATATGTGTACCCACTAAAAATATGTTCATAGGAATAAGAAAAAAATGTATGCATGTATGTATATATATATATATAATTCCAAGTGAAGAGGACTCAAGGTTTTTTTTATATTTTGAGTACTCTGGCATTTATTTTATTATAAACAGTGCTCAATATAATGAGTATTATAGAGCTTAATATAATTATATGGTTATGTCAATTTTACATTGCGACATGGAAATTTCTATGTTTCGAGATTAATTCTCGTCACCAGGCCATGTTGGTGTGGTTGTGCAGATGATTTACATTTAAATGTAAATCGTCTGCACAACCACACCAACATTGCCTGATGACGAGAATTAATCTCGAAACATAGAAATTTCCATGTCGCAATGTAAAATTGACATAACCATATAATTATATTATATATATATATATATATATATATATATACACACACAGGGGGTTATTGAAAAATAACTCTATTTTATTTAGTTCTGACTTAATACCCTATGACTTCTTTTTTTCTTTTTTTTTTTTTTTGAGTGGGGCAAGCCTGCTATATCAAAGGAACACTTTAGAAGAACTTGATGGGTGAATACAAGAAGTTTTGTTTTTCATACCACAAAAGTTCTGCATGAAATCAGTTGACGCAATGAGAAGCTGATAGCAAAATCTAGTCCCCTTATCAAATTTTTAAATAAAATCTCATGCTGAACACTTTTTCCTTCTATCCATTTCTTGTAAAATTTATAGTTAGTAAATAAATTATAAGTATATTAAAGTGGAGGGAGTTAATTTTTAATTACCATATATATATATATATATATATATATATGTAAGATAGGTATGTTTTAATATCACTACAAAAGTAGCTGTTTTGTTTTAACACTTCTTGTGTTTTATCAAGTGATGGTGCTGATTTCAAGTTGAAGATAAACATATATATATATATATATATATTTATATATATATATATATATATATATGTAAGATAGGTATGTTTTAATATCACTACAAAAGTAGCTGTTTTGTTTTAACACTTCTTGTGTTTTATCAAGTGATGGTGCTGATTTCAAGTTGAAGATAAACATATATATATATATATATATATATATATATGCGGATGACTATTTACGCTCTCACACCCTGATTGAGCACTCTGGAAGAATAGTAGACTTTGAAAAACAGTAGCTACCCTTGCATGTACGCATCGCTCATTCACTAATGAATTAGAGCACTCTGGCTATTGGGTGTGTATAGTGATAATATACATGCTAAAAAGTCTGCTTTCTTCTACCGTGCGCCCATGGCCCAGAGGTAGAATCGCTGACTGATGCCACGTCGGTTGGGTTTCAATCCTGGGTTAGAAGCAATTGGAGTCTAACTGTACTGATGAGCTGTGATACAGTGAAACAGATCTGTCTTCGGATGACTATATATAAGATAAAAGAAAATCCTTCCTTTTATAAATAGGTTTTCTTTCATGGAGAATTTATTATGGTGTGTGTGTATGTTTAATAAATGAATCAGAATCCAACAAGATGATAGAATTAATAAAGAACAAGGTAGGAAATGTGCCTTAATCTAACATATTTTGCTTTTATTTATCACATATATCCACTAACATTATGGACCAACAAACAACACACATTCATACACTTGACCATCCAAGATTTTTTCACAGACTTTTTAAAAATTGTCCATCATTTTAATACACATGACACACATCACTATGCATACATACATATAAACAGACAAGCATTCCTGTAGATACAAACAAAAATTACACATGCCTAGATTTCAAAATAATTGCCTATTGCTTTATGACACATATTTGACCAATACGAATCAACCACCAAACAACATTCCAATATATTGTCTCTTTGTAAAAATGTTTCATTTCTCATCTTCAACTAGATCTCTGAAGAAGCTTTAATAAAAGCAAAACATGTTAGATTGAGATGTGTTTCCTCCCTTCTTCTTTATTTATTGTCTTATATATATATATAATATATAAAGAATGAAAAGGAGTAACTTTTGAAAAAATTTTATATATATATATATATATAAAGTTTGTAACTTAGTTGATTGTTACCTTCAATATCTGACTTTAGAATATCATAGATGGACCCTTCAGCAATCACTCCATACACTCATCAGGGGATAGTTCTTTCTTCATGTAAAATTAAATGTCATTGGATTTAATTTTAGAGCAGACATCCCGGAATTATCTTTTTTAATAATGTAATTAATATTGCATAAGATTTAATAGAAGTTTTTTTTTTATTCCAGGTTGAAATGAATTTGAAAAAAAAAAATGAAACAATGCAACCGCAATTGATTCGGGTCTGTCCAGTTGTAAAGCATTCTCATCTTTGTCTATGGATTAACATTTGACACTGATCCTTGGAACAGATAAGAGTATCAGGATGTAGTCATTGGTTACTGCTAGTTATTAATTTCTATTTGGATCTAGCGACTTTAATGCGGCCAGTAACTAATACTAATTCTTTGTTCAGATCAAATTAGTCTTAAATAGTTCATGACAACAGATTATTCTTGGTCTTGATATAAGTACTAGTGAGTTCTTGAATTTTAGTTCTTAGAAAAATGAAATTAACTGAATGTACTTTGTGACTATTGATAGTTCTATTGATCATGTTGTAATGACTTGGTTTCTACTTGCTGCTAATTAGTTCAATTGACTGGGTTGATATGGTTTATGGCCACTAAGTACGTTGCATTAGTTAGGTTGATTTTTATCAGTCGCAACTTTCTTTCCAATTAACAGGTTATTTGTTAAGGTTTGCAGCCACTATTTGTTCTGCCAGTCGTGCTGATGATGTTGGTGACTGCCGGCCGTGCTCACAAGGTTGGTTGCCATGATGCATTCTACCGGCCGTGCTGACAAGGTTGGTTGCCATCACCTATTCTGCCAATCGTGCTAACAAGTTTGTTTGCCATGACGCATTCTGCCGATCATGCTTACAAGTTTGGTTGCCATGATGCATTCTGCCAGTTGTGCTAACAAGTTTGGTTGCCATGACCCATTCTGCCGGCCATGCTGACAAGGTTGGTTGGCACGACCCATTCTGCTGGCCGTGCTGACAAGGTTGTTTGCCATCACCTATTCTGCCAATCGTGCTAACAAGTTTGTTTGCCATGACGCATTCTGCCGATCATGCTTACAAGTTTGGTTGCCATGATGCATTCTGCCAGTTGTGCTAACAAGTTTGGTTGCCATGACCCATTCTGCCGGCCATGCTGACAAGGTTGGTTGGCACGACCCATTCTGCTGGCCATGCTGACAAGGTTGTTTGCCATGACCCATTCTGCCGGCCGTGCTGACGAGGTTGTTTGCCATGACCCATTCTGCCGGCCGTGCTAACAAGTTTGGTTGCCATGACCCATTCTGCCGGCCATGCTGACAAGGTTGGTTGGCACGACCCATTCTGCTGGCCATGCTGACAAGGTTGTTTGCCACGACCCATTCTGCCGGCCGTGCTGACGAGGTTGGTTGCCACGACCCATTCTTGCCGGCCATGCTGGCCGGTTGGTTGGCACGACCCATTCTGCTGGCCGGTTGTTTGCCAGGTTGTTTGCCATGACCCATTCTGCCGGCCGTGCTGACGAGGTTGGTTGCCACAACCCATTCAGCCAGCCATGCTGACGAGGTTGGTTGTCACGACCCATTCTGCCGGCCATGCTGACGAGGTTGGTTGCCACGACCCATTCTGTCGGCCGTGCTGACAAAGTTGGTTGCCACCACTTGTTCTGTTAACCATGGTGGCAAGAATTGTACCGATTGCTTGTTCTGCTGCTCGTGCTGAGGAAGTGTGCATCTACCATTCATTCTTCTAATCATGCTGTTTGCAGTTATTGTCAATTACTGGCATCTGATGTAGGCCAACTTTTGCAGATACGTTTTGCTGCTTTGTAGTGTTTGCTACAAATCAAGTTGTTTTGATGTGGTTGGTGGCTACTGATTTGTCCCGGAAACAACTAGAAATTTGTTCTGTTAAATGCAAAGTGTTGTTTATTGACTTTGTGTTTTTATTAAATGTGATCTTTGTTTTAGAAAAGATGAAACATTTACAACGCAAGTGCTGCATGCACGGCTGAAATAACAAGTTTCACTGTTAATGTTTTAGCAAAAAAATATAACCATTTCTCTGATGCAGACACCAAATATATTGGTTCATTTTTTTCCTCTCCCTATACTGAAACATTCTAACAGAATAACCTGTAATATGTTTCTTTGTCAGTGTGTAAGTGCTTATACATCATTTACAAATCACAGCCAAAATCTTGGAAAATGGTTAGTAGGTGAAATCACTTGGAATAAGTTCTACACATTTCTACTAATTTCTTCTTTGTATACAGAAATAGTATAAAAACTTAAAAGAAGTACCTTGTCAGTTATTTTTAATTCAAACATGCATTAAAAAGGGATTGCTACCTAAATACACAACACACACATGTTTTTATATACACACACGTTTGATTTATAACCCAAAACTTACCCAAGCAATTTAAAATAAAGGTCATAGGACAACAAAATTAATATATTTGAGAAATAAAAGCTTATTTAGATCTGGAAGTTCAAGATAAGAAGCTAATTTAATAAAAACTAGACACTATATTGAGCCTTTATTATTATTATTTTTTGTTCAAGAATTTATCTGAATAGAGTTTTAGGTAAGTTGTCCATTGGTTCCATCGCTTTATATATATATATATATATATAATTTTAGTTATACTACTGTGATTGTGTATAAATGTTATTGTAGACAGTCTAAAAGTTGCTGAAAAGTTCAGAAGAGAAAACACTTTTTCTCATACAAGAAAAATATCATAAAACTGAATAACTACAATACCTTATCAGACATGTTCAGCAAAACGTGTGTGTGTGTGTGTGTGTATGTATATATATATATATATATATATATATATATATATATACACACACACACGTGTGTTTTTTTGCCTGGCTGAGCAGTTAGAACATTTTCTTTCCAACCATGAGACCTGGGTTCAAATCACTCCATGGATAATTTATCAGGGAGGTGACTTCTTCATTCTCTCAGTCTAGGGAGACAACCCCAGTGTGCAGCACTTTTGAAACTTTGGGAGTCAAACTGAGTAGACATAACTATTTATAAGCCATCAATAGCTGTGTTAGTATTATCACAAATCATCTTGACCATGGGTTTGAGTATACTGGCATAATTCCAAATGTTGCACTCTTTTTTTCTCTCTCTCCCTCTCTATGATCCACTCAGTATAAACCACAGATAGGCTCTGTAAGTGTTGAACAAACACAAATGTGCCTGAGCAGGTATCTGCAACAGGGATTGCCTAGCCACTCAAGCAGACAAGTCTGTTCTGAAAACAAGTAACCGTCATTATATATCTTATTATTAATGTTATACAACTCTAAATAATATACTTTTAGGAATAAAAATTATATTTAACTAACAAGAACTGTAGAAATTCCATTTTTATTTAAAACTTTCAACATGATCTCTTCCAGTATCCATTGCCAGTTCATGTTTTTATTTAAATTGTCTATATTTTTGAGATGAGGTATCGTAATTATTTACATTATTCAGACTGTTGTCCTCATCTTTATTGCCATGTTCACGACGTTTCAACTGTTGAATACTCCTTCCTTCTTCATGTTTTTGGAATATTGAACCAAACCCTTTATTTTGTCCATCAGAGTAGATAGTTCTAGCTCCACATGCCATGTCTCTTCCAGATATCTGAGTATTAGTTATCTCCCTTTTAGAGGGTGATAACTGCTAATGAAGAAGGTTGGAGTGTACAATGATCAAAACATGAATATGGCAACAAACATGAGGACAACAGTTCAAACAATGTAAATAAAATTTAGTTTCATATGCAAAAAAATAAATAAAGGAATACACAAATCCTTTTTCTACGGCAACTTCTCTTTTTAACTTTCTTTTACTCTATATCTCCATAGATTTTTTTTTGTTTTTACATCTTTCACTCATTATTAAGCCAGTCTCACTCTCTGGCCTTTTTTCAGTGTCCACCTACTTTCTTAATATGTAATTTTTTTTTCCTTTCACCTGTTTTTATTTTTTTTTTCTCTTTTTTTTTTTTTTTTTTTCCCCAATTTTTTCTGGTTTAATGTTATAGGTTTTCTCAGAAAGCAGAACCGATTACAGCTTCAGGTGATTATGCATATACTGCACTCATTAGGTTTGCCATGTTTTCAAGTTTAAATCTTGCTTTATCTCTTTGAGAAACTGTCACAAATAAGGCAGGTGTTTAGTGATTTTAATATACACCAATCTTTATTTCAAGTGAAACTGCCACACCCATAGTCTCCACCTATCGGACAGATCATCTCTTTGAAGCTTCCTGCTAATTCCCTCCATGGATCATATATTTAACAAGTGTTACACTGATTTGTTTTTTTTAATCCATTGTCACTTATTCTAACAGGTGGCATGACTCGGTCAATTTCACCTTTAAATTTACTTATTTCATGTACAAAAATTTCTTCTTTTTTTTTTCCTTTTTCTTTTTTCAAATCATTTATTCTTTTGAAAGCTCATAAATATTAATTTTTTAAAACTTAATGTCATACATAGGAATGAGGTTTTACTAAATTTTTCACCTGTTTTTTTTATTTATTTATTTTATTTTTTTTTTTATGATGGTCAGGATTTGATCAGGTGTTACATACAGACAAATTAGTTATCCTGATTTTAAACAAAAGTCACACAACTGGTCATCAAGAAAATATAACCTCATTGTTTTCCTTTCTTTATTTCTGTAAAGTGGGGGATTAAGTTTACATCATTAGTGACTCATAAACTGATCCCCCACTTTTGAAAGAGTAGAAACGTTTATAGCTTCCTGTCTTACTTTACTTCTACAATAATAATATTATTGCGTAAGTAGTTAGTTTCTTTTATGTAAATAATAAACTGATTTTTCTTGTCCTGGTTTCTGAAGAAGGCTTATGGAAAAGAAACCTTGTTACACAGTATTAAATCGAATAATTGAAAGAAAAAGTACTAAATCGTTAGTATCTGTCTAATTATCAGGCAAAGATATCGAACGTTTATTTTGCACCAAGAAACACTCTTGGTGATGTAACCTAGATTTAATAAAATTCTAGTGTTTTTTTTGTTTTTTTTTACAAATTTTCATTACTCTCTTTCTAACTGTGAATAATATATATATATACACACACACATACTACAATTTGAAAGTTTCAGACCATGCCTGATAATTTTTTAAAATAACCCCAACCAAAAATAGTTGCTTTGTGCTTTAAATAAGAGAAAATTATTATACATTGTTAAAAAAAAGTGAGACATGATTTTTTATTAGAAATTTTATTCTGAAAAAAGAAAAAAAGCATTTTGATTAAAAAAAAAAAAAATTGTGCTCTCATCAAAATATCCTCCTTTAGTGTTGTTTACCGCAACACAAATTTTTGGCATTTGTTGTAAAATTTTCTCAAAGTATAATTTGATAATTGATTCCATTCTTTTTTTCAATGACTCTAAGATCTTTTTTTCATTTTTTTTCTCCCCTCACTCTTTTGTCTAATACTGGGGGTGGCTTCAAACTTATAAACTGTAGTGTACATATATATATATATATATATATATATATATATATATATATATATATAATACTACCCCTGTCTCAAAACAATTGTTACATTTGAATTTAAGAACAAAACAAAATAAAATATTAAAAAAAAACAACAAAATCAACTCACCTAGCAACCAATTAACTGGTTTGACTTAAATAGACTGGTACATACTTTAAAAATAAAAATATAGGGAGAATAATTTTCGTAGATTAGCATATTCTTTAGAAAATCCTTACGGCACAACATTTGTTAAAATTAAAAAATGTTTTTGCTTTCTTATTTACAAGTGAAGTCTTGTTCATAATACCAGTACAGTAACTAAATAGATTTCTGACTTTTTAGCAAAATAAAATGTCGTTTGATAATGTAAGAGAATTAAATTTGTAAATTAGAACAGAATAATAGATCCACTACTTTTATTTATCTAACTTAATTTCTTTATAAGCTTTTTTTTTTTCTTCATATTTAAAATAAAATAACCTCTTTGATAATTTGGAGTTTTGTCTTACAAATTCTTAAATTTCACCTGTGGTGGTTATAATCTGAAAACTATAGAGAGTATTTACTTAACTTTTGAACAGTTTTTCATTAAGACAGCATACATTATAACGTTTTTCTTTTATAAATTAATATCGGGTTTAAATGCAACAGCACAAAGTTGTTGCAAGGATATAATTATTTAAAAAAATCTTGGCAATAATCAAAAGAAAAAATATGCAAATATAACCATTATTATGAGACAGAAGTAATGACCAGTAGTTGGGTATGAGTCGTCATTAAAATAGCAATGCTGGTCAGTAGATAGATAGTGAACCTGTAGAAAACGCTGTTAATAGTTAGTATTTTCTGACTGGCTTAATACTGCAGAAAAGTAATTTAATATAACAGATACGTATTGTTGTTGCAATGGAAATAAATTCTGTAGAAAAAAAAAAAGTCAACATTCTAAGAAATAGATTAAAAAAAATAAATAAAAGCACCTAAATAGTACTACTAGTGTTAGTCTAATCTTTTGTTAGTACCGTAGTGAGGAGGTTAAACACTAGAAAAATGTTTTTCCTTAATTAGCAAATGTCAAGTCCAGTTTTCATGATTAGTCAAGGTCCAAGGGGCTTCTGATTTTGGTCATAATAATTGTGTCAATTACAAGCACATGACTGCCAACTATTATTAATATAAGATTCTACTGAATTTAAAATGGGGAATCAATTTTTTATTAAGTAATAAACCGATCCTCTAGATATTAAAATAATTGGACAAATATTTTTAATCTCCTGTTTGTACTGTGGGGTGTTTGAACATCCAACAAATCTTGATAGATAGCAAGTTGCAAGTCAAATTTTCATGATTTGTAGTTTTCTGAATTCTTCTGTTAAGCAACTGAACAGAGTTTCTGGTTTTAGTCATAATATTTGTGAAAAAAATTGTGCCAATAGCATATAAAGATCAGAGTAATTTTCTTGTTCATTGCATCAAGTGTGAAAAAAAAAACAATCAAAGAGGAGTCTGATCATAAACTGCTTTAATAGGTCATATGAAAACCCTTTTTTTTTTTTTTTTTGCATATTTGAAACTTACAAATTCATTTTTTTAAATATTAGTTTTTTAATTCAATTTTTTTTTCTTTCTACAAAAACTAGAAAGAACACTCAAGACATTTTTATTTTGGGGATAAAGAAGTGAAATTTATAAATTCAAAAGGAAATTCAATTCATCATTCATTTGCAATGTTTTTTTTTCTTTTAAAACTCAAAATGTACTTATGTATTTGCAAATATTATATATATTAAATATGAACATACTGATATAGGGAAAAAGATTAAAAATAGTAGACATTGTTTTTTTAGAACTTATAAATAAAAAAAAATACAAGTATTCATTTATTATTATATTACATAAAATTACATCACACACACACATATTTATATATAATAGACATATATATATATATGAAATGTTTCAACATTATTTTTTATCGATACTCGTATTTAAGTAGATATTCTGGGTTTTTTTTTTAATTAAACAGTATTATATATATTTATATCTACTGGCCTGATTATTTATGATAAATTGTTATTACGAAAATGTGTGCCATTCGGCAGGATTCGAACCTTCAACCCCTATTTACATAGGGGAAACTACCATTTGATCTGGCAATGTCTTAGACCGCTCGACCATGAATGACCTCCAGATAAAATGGTAGCTTCCCCCTATGTAGATAGGGGTCGAAGGTTTGAATCCTGCCGAATGGCACACATTTTCGTAATAAAAATTTATCATAAATAATCAGGCCAGTATATATATATATATACTGTTTGATTATAAACAGAATATCTACTTAAATACGAGTATTGATAAAAAATAATGTTCAAACAATTCATTTCAAATTGTCGGTTGTTTATAACCAAGTTTTATATATATATATATATATATATATATAGTCTCCAGAGAAACCAAGAAGCTACCTGAATAAAACATTTGATAAAAAAATGTGAAAATACCACAAGATTCAAAACATCTAAGGAAACTGAAATAGCAAAACATCCCAAAATAATGTGGAAAGTCAGAAAAACAGCCCCAATTTATAACAATTCAAAATGATGTAACCTTTGAGAAAATAATCCTAACCACCTTTATAGAAGAAAATAAACTTCAAAGTAAAAGATTAAACACAAAAACAAATTCCTACTATGCTACCTGCATCTTAACTCAAAAAACTAAATAAAATCCCATAATATAAATTTATTTTTAATACCAACATTTAGAATTGAAGAAATTAAGCAAAACAAACAAACAAATAAATTAATGAATTTAAAATAAGTAAATTAAATGTCATGGCCATAAATAATATTAAACATTAGCCTGAAACAAAACTAGGAGGGGCTGGTTTCTTCTTTCCCTCAATTTCTTTTAATTCCCTGTGGCCTATAAGTGGAGCCTACAAAAGGAGTAGTGATACATAGTCAGAAGGTCAATTGAGATGTGAAACTGATAGTCATCATGCAGTGTTGATTCTTAGTCCACACTGTCTAAAAAAGGTTTGTAATGATAAATGAATATATAAATTTTTATATGTATGCATATACATGTATAGTATATATTTTTATATACGATATATATTTTTATATTACATAATATTATATTATGTATATTGATTATATATATTATATGTATTTAATATGCTTATTTGTATACATATATAAAGTCTAATATATAGATAAATATGAAAAGTTTCTTTTTCATTATCTATATTTGTATGTATTAAGAAGTTACATAAAATTATATACATATATTTTCTATAACTGATTTTGCATTTATATACAAGGATGAAATTTATCGGTAATTTACTAGTAAGCATGAAGTGTCATTGACTTTATCTTATCTATTTATAGGTATAAAAAAAATTCAGATACACTTTTTTGTTCAGTCATTAAATACAGAGCAGGTTTTATGGAGTAATTTTCATCTTTGACTGTATATTTGAAATAGGTATTTTGCTGAAATTATAGTAGTTCATCTCATTTATATGCACATGGGCACAGTCAGAATTAGTTTTCTAAGGCTTTTCTGGGTGTCTTTACATCATAAGTTTTTATTAGTTATTAAATTGTCTTTTAATTTGTTCTTATTCTTGTAATTTCTACCAGTTTTTCTTTAACAACAATTCACACAAAGCATGTCCTTCCAGTATATGAATTTTTGTACCTGATCAATGCTGAATTTTCTCACTGAAATAGCTATTCAACAAATGTAGAATTTGGAATTTTATACATATATATATATATGTGTGTGTGTGTGGTAAGATAAAGGACAAAAGTCTCTCCTTTAAATTTCCCAATATTCATTATAAAATACTTATTCCTTTGAGTTTTCATGCTGTAATGCTAATCAAAATTCCATATATATATATATATATATATATATATATATATATATATTAAATCCTCCCCCTCCCCAAAAAAAGAAAGTGCATATAGGTAAAATCCCCAAAACCAGATCCTATTAATATTAATTTTATTAATATTAAAAATGATCCAGGTGGAGGGCTTGATGTAAATAGCATTATCTATTTACAGAGCAAAAAACTTCCTGTGTATGTGTTATGGTGAAACACACCTATTTCTCAGATAATGGACTCTCTCTCCTATATTAAGAGTTAACAAGAAGTTAACTCGAGAAGTTCTTGGGAAGTTCATAGGAGTTCCTTAGAGTTCAGTAGAACTACTAGGCAGTTGATATTAGTTGGCAGTTAGCCGAATACTAAGGAGTCAGCTTACAGTGGAAGATTACCCAGTTCCTAACATTCTGGGTGCATTAAGTCGACTAGCAACCGACATAGCATGATTATAATCTTCAGTGCGAAAACTACGCCACAACAGTATGGATATGTTTTTGGGCTCCTTCCAGTATATGAATTTTTGTACCTGATCAATGCTGAATTTTCTCGCTGAAATAGCTATTCAACAAATGTAGAATTTGGAATTTTATACATATATATATATGTGTGTGTGTGTGTGGTAAGATAAAGGACAAATAAGAAACATTTATCAATCTAAAATGTTTCACTTTTATTAAAGCTATGTCAGAGAATGAGATATAGTGAAAAAGGAAATTCTGGTATTTTTAATTTAGTGTTGTTTGATTTTCATTGGTCAGTCACGTATCACGTCCATTCAACCCTTTTAAACCAACATTAGTGTAATTTAAAATTTTGATGGACACGTTGTCTCTCATTGAATATGGAATCTCACAATTATATTTAAAAGAGTCGACTGTATGGGATACAGAATTTAAAAAAACTAAAGCAGGCCTAGAAAGTGTTTGAGAGCATAGAAAACAATAGGGCATTGACAAAGAGCATAACGCTAAATGCAGAAATGGGACTTGACAATACCAGGCTCTCAAAAGCCACCCTCCTCTCATATCGAAGCATATCATTTAATGTACAAAAATATGCAATTCTATAGGATTATGCTACAAAGGTACACTAGCGAAAAAAATTATATATAAAGCAATAATGGTTATGTAGACATGATTCACATGAGTCATAACTGAGGTTTTTATTATACTGTCCTTTTTTTTTTTTAAACTAGTGATCATACCAGGTTATACTCTCTCTTAGAAACTGTAACATCATAGTTACAGTAAAATGAAATCATAGTTTGGCTTTGTAAATGCTGTACAAACGTGCCTGTACAGGTGTCTGTAACAGGGATTAGCTAGTCATCTTAACAGACAGACATACTTGGATATGAAGGAGCAGCCATACATAGAATTATAATAACAAAACAGATTGTTAAAACCTAAAAAACAGGTAGTCCATAAAATCTCTGCAGTTGAACACATTTAAAGGAGACCAAATATTTGTAAAAAAACTAGAGCAACAAGTTAGAGAAATAAAGTTGCCAAAAGATGATCTTCCAACTTTGTTTCACCTTGCCTTAACAAGTGGTATATCTCAGAAATTTAAAGTTGGAAGATAAGTATTTTGAACTTTATATATATATATATATATATATATATATATATAGTAAGGTTAGCATGATCTGGTACACATGCAAGTACCCAAAGAATATCAAACTCATATTAGTAATAATCTAATCAACAAGATGAGCCTGCAAGCCATATTATATCAGTGAGCAGGTACAGAAAAGTTCTTGATCTGACCAAGAAAGAGTTCTTAAACAAATACTGATATTTAGTTAGATTTTAAGTCGTTAAACCATAAACTTTTCAACACATACTTATATGTGTTTTGTTTTGCGCACATATATACATTATACAAGGTGCGGCAGAAACACCTCCCACATTAAGATATTAGCTAAATGAAAATACCATTACCACTAGTGTCTTATATTTTGTAAGCTTAACTTAGTCTGGCACAAGGTTAAATATGCAGAGCACTAAAAAAATCAAACTCACTACACTTATTGGTACTAGCAAAACTGAATTTCTAGAAAAGTTTAGATGCTTTATATGAATAAAGACGAAAGGAAAACTTTTCTTTACCAACATGCTTCGTCTTCTTGCTGACTTTATCAAAGTAAATATAAGGATTTTATTTTGCAATATATATTTATAAACAAACGTAATTATAGTAAATTTCTTATGTTTACCTTGATTAGGTTCTTCAGAGGATGAAACACATTTGTAAATATGTTTTCTTTTATTTTCATTCATATTGTCTTTTTAAAGATATATGGTTCACCTATGAAACTCCGGAGTTGAGGTACTGAATATAGAATCAATCAGCTAAGTGACAAAATGTTTTATTTGTATTAATCCTATATAAATATTCCTATTCTAAATGATTCATATTTATTTGTTTGAAAGAAAACTAAGTGCATTTCATGTCTATTTTAAAAGGTAAGAAATTATTATTGCTGTAAAGAATATGAATTGTGTAATCAGAGGAAGTCGCAATTTCTTCTTGGATATGTTTTATATCAGAAATTCATAATCCAAAACCAAAATGCTAAAATAAAAGACAAGATTAAAAACTGAAATTCCTTACGCCCAGATTGTGTGGTGGTCACATTTAGTTTTTTTTTTTATTCTTAAAAAAAAAAATGTCTAAAAACAAATGCTGAGGCAATCCAACGTATTTTTCATGATTTTTAATATTTTTTTCAACTTTCAAACACTTTTGTATTTTCCTTTCTATTTTTTCTGACTACAGAAAAAAAAAAAAACAAAAAAAAAAAAACAATACAAAAAAAAATTCAAGACAAGTGAATCAAAATAATTTTAACACAAAGACAATTTCACCCTTCCCACCCTCAGACCTATAATCTCTTTTAATACAGGGTCAATGCAACAAATGTCGTATTTGCTAGTTTAAAATGAAGATTTTATTCTAGTCATTATACATCTGGATTATATTTTTGTTCTTTAATAGGAGTAGATAGGTTTGCCTATCATCTGGTTCACACTCCTCTCCAATTTTTGAGAAATAAACAAGAAAAAAAGAAACTTGTATAAGATTTAATTTTATTAGCACCATTTGCAAGGAGAAAGTTCAAAGAAATTTATGCTAAATTTATGGTAAATGTTCATTTTAGGTGCCGATGACTTTTCCCCCTTCAAATTTATCCAAAATAGCATTATTTCTGTGTAAATGTATATGCTGAACTCAAATCAACAATTAGTTATTGAAGAAATTTACCTTTTTTGCTTCGAAAGTCCATAAAAAAACGAACTATATCTCACACTTTTTCTCTCCCATAACTCTCACGAAGTCATGTGATTAACTGCAGAATGACGTTCTACGTAGGCAGCAATTTTCTGTCGAATTTTGGTTGTTTTTCTTCCTTTACTGAAACTTCCGGCGATGAACTTCCTGTTATGAGAGTAACAAGTGTAGAAATACAATAGCGCATTACTTTAATTTCCGGAAGTACATTGCCAGAAGTATCAGTAAATGAAGAAAAATCGAGCAAAAATCTGCCAAAATTCGTTGCATTATGCAGTACGTATTCTACAGTTAATTACATGACTTCATGAGAGTTACAAGAGAGTAAAAGTGCATTTTTTATGGACATTTAGATAAAAAAAGGTAAGTTTCTTCAATAACTAACAGTTGATTTGAGTTCAGCATATACATTTGCACAGATATAATGCTATTTTGGATAAATTTGAAGGGGAAAAGCGTCAGGACTTACAACGAAAATTTACCAAAATTATTTATGTCTGCTTGGTAGAATCAGATATTGTTTCAAAAAAAAAAAAAAGTTAGTGTGAAATGTTTTTACCTGTAAGCAAGAAAAAGAAAATTATAATAAACTGAATTAGAAAATTTTTCAGCTACAAATAAAATACTTATATACTAAAATTCTAACAAAAATTTAATTATTGGATTAGGGCTTTAAAAAAATGAACATTTTAAAAGTATACATAGGTATATGCAAAAATGTATAAAAAAAAGTAGGGAGAGAAAAAGGATAAGGAAAAAAAGATTTACTGTAAAGAAAAAGATTGAAAAATTATAACACAAAAGGGCTCGTCACTCTTCAGAACCAATCATGGATAAAAAAAATATGTGCAAACAATTAAAAATTAGGAAAAGAGAAAAAAATTTTTAAATTACAAGGGAATTAACAATGTAAATTACAAACAGATTACATTTAGACCTAGCAGCTATTATTTCTGTTTATATAAGGAAGGCTGTTTAGACTTTGTATAAATAGTCTCAAATTTCACTTTTTTGTGGTGATATTTTTCAATCCACCCTCTTAGAGTAAGTACTTTTTCCTTAACTTCACTCTTCCTCTGATTTATATATTTTTGTACCCACCCCAAATTATTTAATTTTAAAAATTATTTAATTATTGGATAAAAAAATTTCCTGTTGTTAATTTAAAGGTGTTTTATTTGTTTACTTTTTGGATTTTTATGTGCTTATTTTATGTTTCATAACCCCAGTATTTCAGAATAAAGATTTCTTAGTTTTTCTAAAAATTGAAATGTCTACAGTAAATAATAAAAAAAGATTTTTTTTGTCTGTAATTGGATAATTTCAAAGTTTACAAAATCACTGAATCAGTTAGATGAGACAAATATTATTTGTAGTCAAAAGAAATTGATGAGGTTTTAACTGAACTCCAAAGCTTGAAGTATTGAGGCATTCTTTGTTTTTTTAAACATTCAACTCAGCCAAAAACCAGCTTTGGGTTCAAGCTGATTGCACATTGCCCAGCATTATTTGGATTCAGGTAAAAAAAAAAATGACACAAGATTTTCTATCCCCAATTTTTCCTGGCCTGACTTTGTACCAAGTTAAACACTAATATAATAAATACCAATGAGCCCATGTCGTCAAAAATGCTGGCGAAATATTTATATCGATATGCCATGTAAAATGATAGCAACATATCTATTAATGTACCTAAAGAGTATCTTACATTAAGCTAGAAGAAAATATCAACAAAATATTCCAAATCCCTGAGCATGGCAGGAGGGAAATAAATATAAAAACAAATACACAAGGGTTATAATAGATTATATATATATATATATATATATATATATATATACTTGACTACTTATTATTATTTTTTTTTATAATAATTATAAGGCAGTGTTAAAGAGCAAACCTGCAGAAAGTGTGTTAATAACTGGTAGTAAAGAGAATGAACTGAGCCAACACTGCCTCATTATTGTCTCTTTCTCTCTCCATGATCATGACAGGAGGGATATATGTATATGTCTAA
Organism: Ascarosepion bandense; assembly: GCA_037127315.1. Lineage (NCBI taxonomy): Eukaryota > Metazoa > Mollusca > Cephalopoda > Sepiida > Sepiidae > Ascarosepion > Ascarosepion bandense. The sequence continues at coordinate 262,555 of JBBBDQ010001450.1, forward strand.
ATCCAGGTGAAGAGGACTCAATGTTTTACTATTTTGAGTGCCCTGGCATTTATTTTATTATTAACAGTACTCAATATAATAAACATTATAGAGCTTAATATAATCATATAGTTATGAATTAATTGTACGTTGCAACATGGAAATTTCTGTTTCGAGATAGATTCTCTTCATCGGGCAATGTTTGATGTTAGTTGTACAAATGATTTACATTTAAATGTAAATCATTTGTATAACCAACATCAAACATTGCCCGATGAAGAGAATCTATCTCGAAACATAGAAATTTCCGTTTTGCAATGTACAATTAATTCACGATTGTATATATGTATATATAAGGCTTTTATTATAATGTAGAGGGTTATTTCTTTGAGCCAATGCCAGTTAGGACAAACAGCATTGTGAACAACTACTCTCTTATCTATAATTGCCAAAATCTGCCATATTTTTGACAAACACAGCATCTGCACCCCATGTCTATCTTTTTTACCAATTCAGGAGAATTCAGTTTATCTCACCCAGAGCTCTCCCACAAAGACATAATCTCACCATAAGATTGGGTTTTGAATTCAGAGCTGTCCTTCTCCTAGACTGGTTGCCAACTGTATCTAGAGAGAACAGTCAACTCTACTATTTAACTTTGGGGGAAGAAGTGATAAATTCATAATTTTTCCCAAGTGTAGTTGTGTGAAAATGAGTGTAATGAACTGAACTGGAATTTGAACTCGTTTTGTTGATTTCTATGTTCTGAGCTGTTAATCATTGCACCACCTGCTCATCCAAAATTATCAATATATTTTAAAAAAGTAAAATTGTATATAAGGATTTGTTACCAACATAAAACATATCACATTCTGCAGCTTCATTGATCTCAAATCTTTGTCAAGTTAATAATCATGCACAAATACTAAATTCAATAATGCATCTTTGCTGGTTAAGAAAACCAGTACAACCTCAAAACTCAGGATGAAAAACAAGGGAAGATGATCTCATAGGAGCCAAAAGCCCTTATATATATATATATATATATATATATATATATATATATATGGCCAGGGTGGAGTCTCAAATTTGAAATGGCAACCTTCCAAGAGATAATGAATAAACTTTTCCGTTACACCCAATGGTGCGTAGGGCAGTGTTTTTGCTGTTTCCATAACAAACTGTTTTTTATGGGGAAGGGTTGTTAGCCCTGCGTCCAACCCCTAAACCTGGAGGAAGGTGATTTTCTAAGCGTAGCTTAGACGTATCACACGACCGAAAGTAGGGGGTACCCAGTGAGGATCGAACTCACTACTCAGTTATAATGATTCTAGCGTGACTAGCTTGCTAACCATTACACCACGCCAAGGTGCCCCTCCCAAGAGATGATGTTTGTTCAATAAAAACACTGTATACTCGGACTACCATTTGTGTCTGAGTTGGGTATCAGCCTTGTAAAATCTTGCCCAAAATCATTAAGTCAAATCTGTCAGGCAGGACCCACCTTGCTTTGTGCAAGATTAATCCTTGTCCTGCTGCCAAAAAAAAAAAAACCAGCTATGTATGTATCTTTCTGTTTTATAAACATTATTTGCTTCTTCAAATTAAACATGGTCTTTATTTTTTTTTTTTAATCTTCAAGCCAAAGTGAGCTGAATTAAATAATTTGGCTTGAGATAATTCAGTACACATTCTCCAGTGGGTGCAAGAAGTTGAGGTTTGAGCCCAAAGAGAAGGCCAGGATCCTCAAACACTGACGTCAGCTTCAAAGCAGGCAGGCTCGATTTGAAAGACTAGTGCAGTAAAAAAAAAAAAAAACAATTTTCTAACTGTATTTTCCTCCTTGGAAAATTAAACTAGGCTTGATAAACATCTTCAGCTTCCAGCCATGCACCTAAGTTGGTGATATCAAGGCTTTCCCCCACCTCACCCCTGAAGCAATTACAGGACATCTCCCCAATTCTTTCACTAGACACAGTTATCAAACATTGTTTAAATCACAGATTACAGTTAAATCCAGCAGCCATTCTTTTATTTACACAAGGAAGGCTGCTTAGACTTGATATATATGCTCAAAAATCATTTTTTATTGGACAAAAAGTGAAAGATCAGTTTAGTACTTTAATAATAAAAAATCCCTCTCCCCTGACTTTAGGAGAATAATACTTAAGAGATCCATTACTGATCAGTCTTAAATGGCAAAATGGGGAGGGGCTCCAATATTATATGGTTCTTCCTTTAAATGGACTTCTTCAGATGTTGCAAGGATTCCCTCAACCATTTTGGTATTCAATTACTACCTATTAATCTAATATATAGAATTGTGTAATATATTTTCTATAGATATTAAAATAACTGTGTAAATTCTATTATTATGCAATGTATTTTTTGTATTGTCTTAGTTTTTATTTTATGATTTGCTTTACTGGAGCATTTAATGGAAAAATTTGTAAAGTTGTTAAAAAAAGTAAATAAAAAAAAATCCCATCCCTTTATTTTTCTTCCTCTTGACAAAACATATATATATATATATATATATGATGCACACTTTTTCCAGCATGTTATTCATGTTGTTCTAACTCGATGCTAGCCTTTGATTGGCTTATCATTTGACCAGGTGACCACCACTAATCAACCAATCATTATCCTTGTATCATTGACCACCTACATTTCTTTTTAAACGTTGTGTAACATTTTCAGTCAACTTGCATAATAAATTACCTTTAAATCATTTTCTGCAGAAATAACAGATTTTTTATCATTTTTTTGTAGGTTTAAAATGATAATTATTAACAAAGCATTTATATGTTGAATTTTGGCATAAAGCAATATTTAAAGAGCATCTCAGGACAAAAAGAACTTACTCAGAACAGCTTGCAAGATATACATGCTAAACAATGCTGAATGATTAGTACTTCAAAAAGAATTGAAAATTTAGCCAATTCAAATTGATATTTAATTATTGAAATGCATTTTGAAGATTTTGCTACATGTAATAAATATTATGTATGTGCAAATTTCATTAAAAATGACAGACAAGGTGTCATGGTTAAGTTTTATATATAATTTTTCATATATATATATATATATACATACATACACACATACATACATTATAAATGAATTTTTTTAACTTAATATGAAAATAAGAAAATTGACAGTCAATTGCTGAAATCTGATGGGTGGACTGAATGATTACAAAAAAGTTTGTCTACAAAGCTCTGGAGTTAGATTGCATCAATCAGATACATGATAAACTTTATATTTGTATTAATCTTATGTGTGTGTGTATATATATATATATATATATATATATATAAAGCTAAATAGATTTTTTTTTCTTTCAAATGATTCTTGAAAAGAAACCCAGAATTGCCTAACAAAATCATAATAATAAAGTACAAAATTTATTTTCAGAAATATCCAGAGATAAATCCAGAATTTTTAGCAAGGTGGGATTCAAAATGGGAGGGAAAAAAAAAGAAAGAAAGTCATTTACATTTGAGTTATAGCTTTTTAGTACTGAAATTGACGAAAAGAGGAAATGAGGGAGCTTGGAAAGAGAGAAGAAATATATTGATTTTTCTCCACTCTCCAAGGCCCACTATAGGCATTAATTTATCCATAATATACTGATTACCTTAACACAATAGAAGGAAGAACTTAAATCAATTCCAAAAATGAGTTGTATATAAAATATATAACATTGAAGTACACAAATATAAATTATACTAAGATGCAACACACACACATATCACATTACATATTGTTCGTATCAGAGAAATTAAAACATAAAAAAATAATAAGTGAAATAAGAAAATTGGAAAAGTTTTATTCGTAACATCCCTAAGAGGGACACACTACAGTCCTGATAATATCCTTTGGGTTCCTATTTAGGACAGACAGAAATTGTGCTGTGGCCATACTCAGCTGAACTGTAAATACGGCTATGTCAAGTGTCATGGTCTAAGCAGCAATTGACTATCCTCATCAATGGGCTATCACCTGAATCTCAATGGCCCCTTAAGACATCAGTCAATTTTTCTGCTAAAAGAGAGGTAACCAATTTCTATATCCCTACAGGGTAAAATTTAAAAAGAATAATTGAAGAAATTTGCCACAGAACCACCAGCTAATGAAACAAATTATAAAGAATAAGATGGAAGACGTTTTACTTTATTTTTCATGTTAACTTGTGATTATTTGAGGATATTTTTTTTTTTTTTTAGAAAATTTCTTTGAAAAAATGTTTAATTGCTCTGGATTGAAACCTGGTATTAATTTTCATTAATGACAATGTTAAGTAAGGTTAACAACAATACTAAGAATAATTTGGGTGATAGTAGATATTTATTAGACGAGGCCAGGGTTAGGGTTCAGCAAGTGGGGATTGGAATACCAAGAACTACCTGTAATATATGCATGTTACTCCCCCCTCTGATTTATTTCAGCTTTAATATAACAAAACAACAGTAAAGAATTATAAAAATGAAGGTTAAATAATTATAAAAGGAAATTTTCTTAAGTATTTGTCTATACTACTGAGATGAGGTATACATTATTTAAATTGCTTGAACTGTTGACCTCATCTCTATTGCCATGTTTATGACATTTCAACCGTTGTACGCTTCGGACTTCTTCAGGTGCTAAGAATTACAAACTGAATCCCCTTTGTTTCAATCACTGGGGTATATCAAAGATATATGGCTCAGCGGATATAGCCGTTGGTTACTTCCAGTGACTTGACCCAAAGAATTGTGAGCTCAATACCTGCCTACAGCAGTTTTTTTTTTTTAATCATATCACCCCGAGCAAGGCGGTAACACCACTGATGTGCAGGGGGCTACATAGGAGTGAAAAAATTGGAAAAGAGAGAAAGCCGGAAACCACATCCTAAACACCTCTTCACCTGTTCAATAGACGTGGGTGGAGTGTGAACCGGGCAATAGTTTAGTCTATCTACTCCAATTGAAAAAAAAAAAAAAAGATTGGAAAAGAGAAAACCAGAAACCACATCCTAAACAGGAAACAAGGGATGAGCCTCTTCACCTGTTCAATAGACGTGAGTGGAGTGTGAACCAGGCAATAGTGCTAACAAATAACTTACAGAGAGTTATGTTAAAGGGAGATAACTAGATGGAATTAGAAGGATATACTCCAGTGATTGAATAAAGGGTTTGGTTCAAAATTCCTAGCACCCGAAGAAGGCCAGAGTATAGAACAACCCAAAACATTGTAAAATTGGTAATAAAGAAGAGGACAACAGTCCAAACAATGTAAATAATAGAAATTTTCTTATTATTCCTTGGAATTTCAAAATTTTCATTTAACCCAAAAGTTATTTTCATTTTTTATAGTCAGTCTTCCAACCATATTTAGACAATTCTACTTAGCATTTGCAAATATCAGGGTATCATCAATATTTGAAAGTTTACTAGGCATTGACCTGTTGGGTCTAATTCTTCCCTCTACAGCACTTTTCTACCCAGTAATTATTTCACCAGAATTTCCATTTTATTTTTTTTTTTTTCACTTGCTTGTGGCTCAAGTGGCCATATTTAATGGTTCTTTTTGTATTTTTAAATAGTTGTGAGACAGATTAAAGTTCTCAATCCAAAATCTCACAACACCTTGTTGAAAAAAAAGGCGGGGGCGACCCACAAGTTATCGTAACTAGTTGTCACTGTTTATTCATTCAAATAAAACCTTGTATGTAATATTGATACCAAGCCATACCAATCACCGTAGTTCATAAAATGCTTTTAGTAGACTGGTGTACAGTTTAGTCTGGAATTAGTAATAAAGTAAATCTTAATTTTTGTTTTACTGATGAACAAAGTTCAAATTTATCAAAAATGTTTATGATGACATGAACTGTACCAGTCAATAGTTTGTTATAATTTTTAGATGGCAGACAGTGGGGGATCAATTTAGTATTAAAACAGCAAGAATAATGATCCCCCACTTTAGATTTTGAAACATTTATTGCGGAGGGGTTAGCTTAGTAATTGCTATATTAGAGTAATTGCTCCTGATTTTCACTTGTATCTAACAATGAAACTTTGGAGTTTAGGATCAAGTGTGGATTAAATAAAATTATATCAAAATTTGCCCAACTTTTATATTCATTTATTATTAATTTTCATTGGACATAATGTTTTGGGAAGAATAATTTAAAAAAAAAAAATTCCCCCCTTTATGTGTGCTCCAAAATAATTTTTCATTGGACGCAAAGTGAAAGATCAGCTTAGTACTTAATAACAAAAACAATCCCCACCCCCTACTTTGGGAGTATTAATTAAATTTCTTTGTGAAATGAAGTTGGGGATTGGTTTAATACTTAATTAATGTGAATAACTGCTCCCCCACTTTGCGTCCACTATGTATATAAAATGTATATGTTAACATTTTTTTTTTTTTGTTGGTTTGTTCATGTTGTTTATTTATATTTATTTATTTATTTATATAGTTGTTATTTATATATCTATTTTTTTTTCTACTTGTGATTTTTTTTTTTTTTCTGTTATTTGCATTGAATTGTAACTTTCAGCTACTTTCTTCTAACAAAACCTTGTTTTTTTTTCATTTTTTTTTTTTCTTTTCTTACCAAAATGCTGGAAAGAGGATGCTCTAGTCCTTAACCTCCCCACTCCACACCAAATCTCAGCATTTTGGTTCTATTTTTTTTGGGACATTTTTCATTTCACTTCAAGTTGACTTTTATTTATTACAACCATCGATTTATAATTTTATTAATTAATTAAAAAAGAAGCGGTAAAGATAATTTTGATTCATTTTATCATTAACCAACAAAACAAAAGTAATATTGTCTATGATTTTGAAAAGTCATTAGTGTTCCAAGATTGATTTTTTTTGACAACTGAACTCATTTTTTGTGCGGCTGATCTCAATGACATATACTTGATTCCATTCTATTGGCTGGTTGCATAAAAGAATTCTTTGTTTCTTTCTTGTTTCATGGCATATCAAACACTGTCAGTCATTTTAGCGCCCAAAAGACTGGGATAGATAGGAAGAAAAAAGAAATTCTCTGATAGATAGGAAGAATGAATGAAAGAAAAACTAGGATAGATAGGAAGACAGACAGAGATAGAGAATTAGAGATAAAGTTTTGGTTAAAGAGGTTCCAAAGAAAAAAAAAATGCTGGTGGGTAAAAGTAACTAGCAGAACACTGACTGCTCAGTCACTGAATGTCAAATGGCTCCTTATAAGAAATGGGCTATTTTTATTACCATTAGAGATGAGAACAGATACTATACTTTGATCTCATCCCTGATGACCAGGCATTGAAGAAAAGCGTAACTTGAGTAGCACTAGCTGCATTTGAATACCAAATGGTTACTTGTAAGGAAATAGTTAATATTACCGTTACAAGTGAGAACAGTTACTTTACTTTTATCACAGCCCAATGACCAGGGAAGAAAAAAAAGCATAACTTGGGTAGCATTAGATGCTTGATCAATGAATGTCGAAGTGGCTATTATTACCAGTTTGCTTCTTTCTTCTTGTTTAACAGCATATCAAACGCTGTGGGTCATTTTAGCGCCAAATCCTTTTAGTATACTTATTAATTCTAAGAAATTTTGTTGTTAAATTCTTTAGATGAGATTTTGGTTAAATGTTTTGTTTTTTTTTTTGTTTTTAAAGATTACATCTTTATGCAAAGCCTTGTCTGTTTTATAAAGTTAAGGATGCTATTCAGGTTGGTCTGTCTGAAACATATGAGAGGCCAATTTTGAGCTCAGTACATTTAATTGTATTTTTTTTTTTTTCATTCAGTTGAGCTAGTTCATGAGTCTACTATACCAACAATCATGGTCCTGCATCAAGATCAAAGGATGGCATAACGTAGCTGGCCAGTGAAGGTGGTTGTTGGGTGACCAACACGTCTTGTTCCATGGTTAGGTGTCCAGAGCAGTAGATCACTCCCAAGTTCTTGTTTTGCTTTGCTTGCCAGCAGTGTTCTGTAAAGTGCATTCTGCATTCGATTGTAGAAATAAGTCCACAGAGCTTTGATTTAGTTGGATGTTGTCTCCAAGAGATTTTTGTTATAGTGTTCAGCATCCAAGTGTAGGTTCCATCAAGCTCAGACTCTAGGGATTTGGTTTATGCCGAGGCAGTGGCACCATACATTAGAACTGCCTCTACAGTGGCTCAAGAAAATCTCCGCTTGAGGTTGTTTGGTAAATTAGATTTCCTGATTACATCCATTTTATTCAAGATGGCCCAGGCTTTAGCCATGCAAAATTTTACGCCCTTTTCAGTTGAATTTATATTTGTTTCCTAGGTGTGTAAAATATTCTACAGATTTTATTGATTCACCTGAGGCAAGTTTTATTTAGCCTCATGTTGAAGCATATGAATTGCACAACTGTGTGGAAATTGATGGAAAACCACCATTTATAAATTAATCACTAGTATAGATGTAAATATATAGATGTAAATGCTATCATTTGTATCTTGTACATGAGGACAATGGGGATATGCGTTGTGGTGCAGTGGATATCGGCTTGCAAAGAAAAATCGGGGAGCCGAGTTCAAATACCAGTTGAATTCCTTGCATTTACATACACACAAATACCTTTGGGAAAGGTATTAATCTATCTCTTCCCTCTAGTTATGGATTAAATAACAGGACAGATTGGGTTCTGTCGCCTTGGTTGGCAACCAGTCTACCACAGAAAGTAATGGCAACCTACTGCAGGATAATCTTCTGCCCAGTGAGTCATGTTTCTTTCAAGACATGATCAACCACAGCGCGTATCACATATGGCACTTAAGTGACTGAGTGAATATAAAACATGATTAAGGCATAAAGTGAGGGATCGGTTTTCTATTGTTATGAAGTAATAAACTGATCCCCCACTAATTACTACTTAATAATATAATACATCTTTTCTTTCTCTAGCTATGAGTCAAATAACAGGACAGATTTGGTCCTATAGCCTTGGCTGGCAACTAATCTACCGCAGAAAACAATGGCAACCTACTGCGGGATAATCTTCTGCCCAGTCAGTCATGTTTCTTTCGAGACATGATCTCCCAAGTGTGTATCACTTATGATACTTAACTGACATGAAGACAAAATGAATTTGATACTTCAAAAACCTTTTGTGTTTTAACCAATAATAAAAAAAAAAAACTTAGGATAGATATAAGGAAATATTGCGCTTTTGTCTAGCACCCTAACCGACTACGAACCCAAAAGCAAGAGACGCATTCCTGAACAGCCTTATCACATCTAGACTCGCATTTAGATGTCATTCATGGTGTCTAAATTGTTCAGAAATACCTAAGCTCTTATCTATATACAACTGTTTCCTGAGATCAATGACTTAAAAATGATTTCAAGTGAATGCTGTAGGTTTTACAGACAATCCTTCATCAAACCATATAGATAGATCATTACTAAATAATTGAACTCCCCTACAAAAAAATAAAAATAAACCTCATTTGCAACAGTAAAAATTTAATTATTAGTCGAAGAGAAAATAATATAATCAAGATGTTGACTTTCCACACAGCCAAAAACAAAAAGCTTGTAAAGAAACTGTTATCAATATTAGAAAGAGCCATAACACTTAGTGGACTTGATTGAGATATTAAAGCAGTTTTTTAGAAATTAAACAAAATGTGATTGTGATTTATTAAGCAAAGCTTAGATGTGGCACAAGATTGAAAGTAAGGAGTACTTATTGGGAGACAAACTTGCTACTCAGTAGTAATTGATATGGTGAGACAAGCTTGCTAACTAGTACACCATGTTGAAAATAATTTTCTAAGTGTAGCCTAGATGTGACACTAAGCCAAAAATATGAAGCACCTAGTGAGGATCAAACTCACCACACATTCATAATTGACCAGCTTGCTACAAGGTGCTCGATAAGATTTTATAATTGTCGATTAAAAGTAATTATGTTTGGTTAATGGATGACAAATCTTTTCTGTATGGTGACGTCTAATTTTACCATTAACCTATTGTTCGGTAAGAAGGTAGAGATCTCTTTTCTTATAGATTGTCCGCTTAAAGATGGCTGTAGAATGGGTAGGTCAAAATATTCTGATAGCAACACAAAGAATGAATTTAATTGTCCAAATAAATCCTGGTAGAATATTAATCATTATTTTTTAATTTCAAATTGTTAAAATAACAATTTTATTTATTTATTTATTTTTTTTTTTGTTGTTGTTTTCTTGATAGAAGTCATTTTGGGGGGTTTTATGACTTATTAATAAGTAATGGTTAAAATGTTTTTAAATATACTTTTTTTTTTTACTATTACAAAAATTGTTGTCATTTAATTTTTTTCTTTCCTATTTCACATTTTCAAAAGCTTTTTGATATTTCAATATCCATTTTTGAATTGTTTTGCTTTATTTTTTAAAATAAACATTAACGTTCTTTCAATTGAAGTTTTATCATATTGAAAATATTTTCTTCAAACTGGCTGAGGCAATTTAAGAAATCTTTTTTTTTAATGCATGCATTAAATAAACAAAATGAAATCTATAAAAAATTATTCATATTTTTTTCTTGCATCTTCATAATTTAACCTAAAAATTTTCTTAGAAGAAAATTTCCAACTTAAGACCAAATTCTTTTACTTTTTTTTTAATCTTCTTTGCTCAAACGTTCAAAATGTCACCATGTTGTAGGACAGTCTTTATTTAAACATTTCTCAACAACTTTCTTTGAGCTTTTCTTGTTTTTGATGGAATTGAAAAAAAAATATCTAAATAATGCTGCCAATGAAGATTCTAATTGAAAGCAAAAATTGAATTCAAAGTCAGTTCTCTTAAATAAACACCAGAGAAATTAATTTTTTTCCTATTGTTACCAGTTTACTTTTGCTGATATTTTTGAATTCGATCTTTATTTTTGACTTGAATCTTAATGTTCATGCTGACAATCTAAGGCTTCAGAAAATTCAAAAACAGTATTAAAATGAAATGTTATCAAAAATGTATTAATAAAGATTTGTTTTAGTTTTGTGCCTATTCACTATCTATGAAATATTGTTCGTACTTTTATGAATGTGATACACTTTGGTTGTATTTTATTTTGTTATTACTCTGAAAAAAATTCATAATTTATTTCATAATTTATTGGCAATACAAAGTAAATGATTTTTCTTTTTCCTTAAGTAATCATGCATCATATATACAAACCTGATTTTATTTCTGAATAAGAGAAAATATATGTGTAAATATATATTTACCATTAATACTGTTTTTTTTCTTGTGGGTGAATATTTCTACTTTCATTTAAAGGTATTTTCTAAATAATAGTAGCAATTTGGCCAAATTAGGTGAAATAATATTAGTAGATTCTGGTTAATTAGAGCACAATAGGAATAAAGCAATTTGGCCCAATTAAGTGGAATAAGGGTAGATTCTGGGTAATTGGGGCACAATGGGAATAGAACAACTTGGCCCAATTAGCTGGCTGCTCTGATTATACAAACACTCACTTTAATTACATACATTTTAAGTTTTCAAAGATCATTATCCAAGTTACCTACCTTCAGTAAACACACAAAAACAGTAGAGCTCATTTTTGCATGTGTATTCACAGTACATCTACACTACCAGCCATAGGCCACCCCAGATTTAAAATACATGATTTTAAAAAAATGATGTATTTCATACTATTTTTAGTATTTATTGCCAAGTGAATAATTGTAACTGAAAATAGAATGGTTCTTTTGTTAATACTGCACAATAACATGCACATCAAATGAATTTACAAATATTTAATAATTACCTATGTTGCAGTTTCATCAATGAAAGAATGAAGAAAATTTAAGGTGATTTGGACGAGTTCATCTTTGCTTCCTTTGCCTTGTAAAATTTTGCAAAGTAATAATAACAAAAGAACCATTCTATTTTCATTTGGCAATAAATACTAAAAATAGTATGAAATTAATCATTTCTTTTAAAAAAACTGGGGTTGCCTAATAATTATGGCCGGTAGTGTACTTGTTTGAATCTGTCAAAATAAAACCAGCAAAAAAAGAAAAAAAAATAGATGACACTAGATTTTAGATAAGAGAGTTGATATTTTTTTTTTTTTTTAAATCTTTCAAGAGTTGGCTTGGGTAGGGGATGATGCTTTAAGTTACTGATGTGCTCATTAACCAGAACCTACTACATATATTCTATTTTAATTAATTTTCTATAACTTGATAATATAAATTTCTTTAAAACTGTTTTTCTATTATGAATACGATTTTTTTTAATTTGGTTCAATTTTACAAGCTTTTTATCTTTTTGTATTGTAAGAGATGTCAGTTAATATTTTTTTCTTTTTAATTTTTCATCAAATTTCAATATTTTAAATGTTGTTTAGAACTGATTTTTAAATTTTTCATTAAAAAAAAAAAAAGTAAAAGTGGGGGGGATATAACAAAAAAAAAAACATGCATGAAAAAAATATATATCCCATAATTTAAATAACAAAAAGAAAAAAAAAACAACTAATAGTTTGTTGTCATCTTATATATTAAAAGAAAAAAAAATCTAAAATCTAGTCAAGTCACCATTTCATCATTCATTAAACCTGTGTGTTTTTTGTTAAATCCCTTCCCTCATTTCAATCAACCTCTTTCTCCCTCACCATAATCTTTGCTCACTGGATTTCTCTCTTCTGACCATCCCCACCTACCGTGACATTGTTGCAGAACCCACCCTTTTTCTCTCCCACCCCAGACCTTGTTCCTTACAACACAAAAACTGTTCACCACTATGTAGACATGACTTATCTACCCAATGTTTCAATATATATATATCTATATATACGTATGTATATATACACACATATATATATATATATATCACTGACATTCCAAATAAATAAATAAAGATTAATTTCAAGTGTTTTGTTGCATTTTTCAAATCTTTCTTAATTGTTTTATTTTTTTTATCTTTTTTAATCAATTCACACCAAGCAAGGTGACAATGCCACTAAGACACAAGGGACTACTGGGAATGAAAAAGAATGAAAAAGAATTAAGGAACCAGAAACCTAATTCTAGGGGAAGACCATGGAGGAGTATTTTTTTTTTTTTAAAAAGCATTCCCCACTTCATCAAGGTCATAATTATAGTGGGGTTTCCTATGTTATTGTGACCTCATATGTAACCATTACCGTTATCAAATCTGCCAAATTAGTATTGTTGTCATTAATTGGAGTAGATAGACTAATTGGAGTATCGCCCAGTTCACACTCCACCCACGTCTATTGAACAGGTGAAGAGGCTCATTCCTTATTCCCTGTTTAGGATGTAGTTTCCGGCTTTCTCTTTTCCAATCTTTTCACGCCTTTTACTTTTTTTTTCAATTGGAGTAGATAGACTAAACTATCGCCCGGTTCACACTCCACCCACGTCTATTGAACAGGTGAAGAGGCTCATTCCTTATTCCCTGTTTAGGATGTAGTTTCCGGCTTTCTCTTTTCCAATCTTTTCACGCCTTTTACTTTTTTTTTCAATTGGAGTAGATAGACTAAACTATCGCCCGGTTCACACTCCACCCACGTCTATTGAACAGGTGAAGAGGCTCATCCCTTGTTCCCTGTTTAGGATGTGGTTTCTGGCTTTCTTTTTTCCAATCTTTTCACTCTTATGTAGCCCCCTGCACATCAATGGCGTTACCGCCTTGCTCGGGGTGATATGATTTTAAAAAAAAAACAAAAAAAAATATACTATACACCTCGTCTTCCTAAAAAGAAGTCCAATCTGGGAGAGGGATTCTCAGGTGTCAATTTATTATTTTTCAGATCACGACTGCTTTAAAGCAGAACAATTATAATTATTTTCCTTGGACGTCATCGAAAGAATTATTTCAGCTGAAGCTCAAAATACAAGGCAAAATTTATAGAGCACCAGGAAAGGGTCAAAATTACTGACCTGCAGGGCAGGATTATCCTTTTGTTTCATTATCCTTTGGTTGGTCAGAAATCCATCAACGATCTATTAGGATTACCATAAAAAGGGTCAAAAGTTACCTCCCCTGAACCATTCAAGGAAGTCCGTCCCCAGCTAATAGGTGCATGCTGGGAGACAAGAAAAAGGGACTTCCGGCAGAGACGAGCAAACATGGCAGGCTGAGATTTACCACGCTCTCTATAAACATACGGTGGTTCAACATCTACAACTGTTCGCTGTACTCATGTTTCCACAATAATAAATTCCCCTAGTTATTGCCAATACTCAGCGAGTGTATCATTTTATTTTGTCATGTTAAAAACATAACACAATCCCACCCCCAAGCAACACAATCAGGAATAATCTGAGTACAGCAATGCTTATCAGGCCCCGTCTCGAGCAATTGTGTGTGACTACGTCAGTTTCCTTGATACAACACTTTCAGAGGGATGCCAAAGGAGCAAGGATAAGATCACCTTTGTCTAACATAGGCTGCAACCTAGGGCTTCTCAAGCTTTTATAAAGCAATGGTTTTAATTTTTTTTAGATGTTATAACTTTTTCTTTTTTTATAATCATTGAAAAAAAGAAAGAAAGAAAGAATGCCTGGAGAATTTGACACTCACAGGACATATTGAAAGCAAGAGTCAGTCATTTATGTGCCAAATGTGATACACATTTGAGTGATCATGTCTTGAAAGAGACATAACTATCTGGGCAGAACATTTTCCCGCAGTAGGTTGCTCTTACTTTCTGCAGTAGACTGGTTGCCGACCAAGGCTATAGAACCCAATCTATCCTATTATTTAATCCATAACTGGAGGGAAGAGACAGAATAATACCTTTCCCAAAGGTATTTGTGCGTAAGTGAATATAATGAATTCAGCTGGAATTTGAACTCGGCTCCCCGATTTCTCGTTCCAAACCAATATCCACTGCACCACAACGCACAAAGCAAGAGAAACAGAAAAAAAGCAAGTGATCTAAAAAGGGCATCAGAAGATTTTTTTTGTTATCATTTCATCCGAAGCAAGGCAAAACCTCCACTGGTGCGAAGGGGGGTTTCAGTGAGAGAAAAACAAGGTACAGGGGATATCAAAGAAAGGATTGGAAACAAGGAGATAGAGGAGGGCAATTGATATTGGATTTAAACTTTTAACTATCAGAGAAGCAAGTATATGGAATTCCCTTCCATAAACGGAAAGTGCGAGAAAAGAAACCATTAGAATAGAAGAGTAGGTTACATTTTACTATTTCCACAGTAAAAGGGTAATACGTTGATGCCAATCTAGCAGCATACGTGAATACATGTAGTTGGGGAACCAGAGAAAAAAACTCATCAGAATAGTAGCCATGAAAATAATTATAGAAAAGACAGAGGGAAGCCACATCATGTCAGTGAGAAAGTACCTGATGTGATACATGCTTGGGTGATCATGTCTCAAAAGAGACATGACTGACTGGGCAGATGATTTTTTCTGCAGTAGGTTGCCATTACTTTCTACATTAGATCAGTTGCCAACCAAGTTTTATTAACTGAAATGATGACAAACTTACATTTATTTCCTCACCAGTTTTAGCTTCCACGGAGTGGAACGGAAATCAAGTTGTTTGACAGCAAACTAAGAACAGGTTTACAAAAATAGATATTTAATTTCTGAAATGATTGGTTGGTTGGTTGGTTGTTTTATTTTATGGCAAATCAACCTCGGCGGGTTATTTATTGCCAACTAAATTTTATTTATTTATTGCTGGTAATACCTTTTTCTTTCAGCTATTTATTGTTTTTTTTTATATATAAGTTTTGTGTCTAGTAATACTTTTTCTTTTCGAGTATCAAGATTCATTGGGATTTATTTTTAAGGGCAGGGTCCCCCAAGACCCTGTTATTTAACCCATAACTGGAGGGAAGGGACGGATTAATACCTTTCTCAAGGGTACCAGTGCTTAAGTGAATGCAGGGTATTCAACTGGAATTCGAACTCGGCTCACCGACTTTCTTTTTCTGAGCTGATATCCACTGCACCACAACGTACATCCGCCACTTAACGCTTACAGCACCTGGTATTCCCAAGGTCACCCATTTAAGTATTGACTAGGCTCAACGCTGCTTAACTTCGGTGATCAAGCGAGAACCAGTGTATTCAATGTGATATGGCCATAAGCCACTTTCTGAAATGAGAAGTTATCAGAATTTGCATCTGGACTAATGTCCTCATCTTTGTTGCTGTTAACACAGTGTTTCAACAATTGTGCTTTCCGACCTTCTTCAGGTGTCCGTCATTCTTAGTAACTGCTAGGACGAATAAAACATATTCCAAGGGAATTAACCCTTTCCTGTTCCCTTTTTACCTGTGAAAGTGGGTACACATGAGTCACGTGATCAACAGCGCATGAGGGAACAGACTTGGAATATGGCCGTCAATGGTTAAAGAATGCATGTATGTTCTTCTGCCCTAATGGTTGTGACACACAACCCGATAACTTGGGACTGATACCGCATGTACATATTTTGTAATGTTTCTCCATGTAAAATAAATGTATCTTCCAGTCAACTGTGAGTAGACATCTACTTTTCTTTCATTCCATGCATTTTCACCACATGCTGCACACACACACACACATTCGTCCACGGACCATGAATCATACAATAAATTAAGGCATTTTAGTTATGAGACAAAAACCCTGTTTATAACAGTAACATTCAGGGAATTTCTTAATTTTTTTTTTTTTTTTTATCGTATCACCCTGAACAAGGGGGTAACACCACTGATGTGCAGGGGGCTAGGTAACAGTGAAAAGATTGGAAAAGAGAAAGCTGGAAACCACATCCTAAAAAGGGAACAAGGGATGAGCCTCTTAACCTGTTTAATAGACGTGGGTGGAGTGTGAACCGGGCGATAGATAGGTCTATCTACTCCAATTATGTATGCGTATGAATGTGTACACATGGAGGGGTGTACGCGTGTGTGTACGCATGGGTACACATGGGTGTGTGTGTGTGTGTGCATGCATACGCATAGGTGTGTGTGTGTATGTGCGCATGGGTGTGTAATTGAACCTTTTATTTAATCTGAGAGAAAATTTTTGTTCGGTTATTGTTCACCTTGCTTCCGCTGAGTCTACGTCTTTACGACCAGATAGTACAGATTTAAAGAGCCGACGCCTTCACGGCCAGATAGTACAGATTTAAAGAGCCGACGCCTTCACGGCCAGATAGTACAGATCGAAAGAGCCGACGCCTTCACGGCCAGATAGTACAGATCGAAAGAGCCGACGCCTTCACGGCCAGATAGTACAGATCGAAAGAGCCGACGCCTTCACGGCCAGATAGTACAGATCGAAAGAGCCGACGCCTTCACGGCCAGATAGTACAGATCGAAAGAGCCGACGCCTTCACGGCCAGATAGTACAGATCGAAAGAGCCGACGCCTTCACGGCCAGATAGTACAGATCGAAAGAGCCGACGCCTTCACGGCCAGATAGTACAGATCGAAAGAGCCGACGCCTTCACGGCCAGATAGTACAGATCGAAAGAGCCGACGCCTTCACGGCCAGATAGTACAGATCGAAAGAGCCGACGCCTTCACGGCCAGATAGTACAGATCGAAAGAGCCGACGCCTTCACGGCCAGATAGTACAGATCGAAAGAGCCGACGCCTTCACGGCCAGATAGTACAGATCGAAAGAGCCGACGCCTTCACGGCCAGATAGTACAGATCGAAAGAGCCGACGCCTTCACGGCCAGATAGTACAGATCGAAAGAGCCGACGCCTTCACGGCCAGATAGTACAGATCGAAAGAGCCGACGCCTTCACGGCCAGATAGTACAGATCGAAAGAGCCGACGCCTTCACGGCCAGATAGTACAGATCGAAAGAGCCGACGCCTTCACGGCCAGATAGTACAGATCGAAAGAGCCGACGCCTTCACGGCCAGATAGTACAGATCGAAAGAGCCGACGCCTTCACGGCCAGATAGTACAGATCGAAAGAGCCGACGCCTTCACGGCCAGATAGTACAGATCGAAAGAGCCGACGCCTTCACGGCCAGATAGTACAGATCGAAAGAGCCGACGCCTTCACGGCCAGATAGTACAGATCGAAAGAGCCGACGCCTTCACGGCCAGATAGTACAGATCGAAAGAGCCGACGCCTTCACGGCCAGATAGTACAGATTTAAACTTAGTAGAAACAAGCCCTGCAACAGGGTCACATTATCCTTTAGGCTATATTTCTGAGATGAGGTAGTGTTTACATTATTCGGACTATTGTCCTCGTCTTACGGACACATGGTCCAGGGGATATAGACGTTGGTTAGTTCCTGTGACTTGACCCAAAGAGTTGTGAGTTCAATACCAGACTACAGCAGTAGTGAACAAGTAACTTACAGGGTTAGAGGGAGATAACTCATGACTTCCTGAAGAGGTATTAATCAAGGAATGGAGTTCATATACCCCAGTCAGTTCAAAAATCCTAGCACCTGAAGAAGGCCAGAGCTTACAATGGCTGAAACGTTATACAAATGGCAAGAAAGATTATTTGGACTATAATGTAAATACAGTAAAAGTGCTTTCTTTTTTTCTTTTAAATACCATATTGGTTTCTGCAGGACTTTTTTTTAGTAATATCTTTACTGAGCATGAAACACTTGGTAAGTAACCCATGAAGGTGCTGCAGTGACGATTGATAACAAAATACTGGGCCAAGGAAGACCTATCCGGAGCAGATGAAGTCATAACAGCTGTACATCACCTAGTAAGGTTCCCAGTGCTTTCTGAAATTTTTTATTCATGTTTTATTTATATATATATATATATATATATATATCATAATCAGTTTTCATACTCCCGACTCAACTGTAATGATTCTAGCGAGACATGCTTGTTAACCATTACACCATGAGGGGGGGGTGTCCTTTTGTTTATTGGAATGGTTGGCAAAACATTAGCTAATTATCAATTGACTCAAACTTTATAAAATGGTAAATAAGGAATTTTAGAGGTTTTTGTATTTGGGGATTTCGGACAAAGAATATTCAACCTGTATATCATGAGTAAAAACTATTCAAGACGTGGGGGAGAGGTGGCCCTCCTATAATTTCATTAAACTAGGGTCTCCAAAAGGTCATCATCTGGTTTCACTAACATGAGGAAAGGGCTTAGATGCGACACAAGGCCAAAAGTCTGAGGAACACACTCACTACTCAACTGTAATGATTCTCATGATGTCTCATGCTTGCTAACCATTGGTGAGATGCCCTTAACAAGAGGTTAGTGTGAAGATTGTGTTGATCTTATTAAAGACTAGCAGTTTAGCCCAGTTTCACTCATGTAGTTTAAGGAATAAGAATAAAAAACATATGATGAATTTACATAGCAAATACTTACACGTCAACCCTCGTCACTTTTTTTAAATATAGATAACACTGTAGAACGTCTCTATTCAATTAGGGTGGGAGGAGAAGGGGCAACATACAGATTTAGATAATATAAAGTGGGGTGATCGATTTTATATTATAATCAATACATAAACTGATCCCTGACTTTGTGGGGTGATAATATATATTCTATCTCTAATTTTGGCTTTCCGAAAAATTTCAAGGTGTCGTTAGTGTTTTAAAATTTTGATATAAATCCAAGTGCAACTCCCGTCGAGCTAGACTGCAAAATGCAGACGCTAAGTCAAATCTCTCAAACAAACGAATACTTACACAATGCGCCCCCCTCATCACTTTTATAGATATAGATTTTGGTAAAACAAAAGAAATTTTATTGAGTCTTGGCCTTTATGGAAAAAGTATATTGTTATATGGAGATCTATTTCTTTAACTATACTTCTCAAAATACCAAAAAGCAAAAATGTGTGTTGCTAAAATGTAATTGGCAGAGATGCTCAATAAAAGGATTGACAAAATATATTCGAGATTATGCATTAGCAGTGTTCAGACTGCTGTCCTCATCTTGAGATATTTTTTTTTTTTTTTTAATCATATCACCCCAAGCAAGCCGATAACGCCACTGATGCGCAGGGGGCTACATAAGGGTAAAAAGAATGGAAAAGAGAAAGCCGGAAACCGCATCCTAAACAGGAAACAAGGGATGAGCCTCTTCACCTGTTCAATAAATGTGGGTGGAGTGTGAACCGGGTGATAGTTTAGTCTATCTACTCCAATTGGAAAAAAAATAATAAATAAATAAAAGAGTGAAAAGACTTGAAAAGGGAAACCCGGAAACCGCATCCTAAACAGGAAACAAGGGATGAGCCTCTTCACCTGTTCAATAAATGTGGGTGGAGTGTGAACCGGGTGATAGTTTAGTCTATCTACTCCAATTGGAAAAAAAATAATAAATAAATAAAAGAGTGAAAAGACTTGAAAAGGAAACCCGGAAACCGCATCCTAAACAGGAAACAAGGGATGAGCCTCTTCACCTGTTCAATAGATGTGGGTGGAGTGTGAACCGGGTGATAGTTTAGTCTATCTACTCCAATTGGAAAAAAAATAATAAATAAATAAAAGAGTGAAAAGACTTGAAAAGGGAAACCCGGAAACCGCATCCTAAACAGGAAACAAGGGATGAGCCTCTTCACCTGTTCAATAAATGTGGGTGGAGTGTGAACCGGGTGATAGTTTAGTCTATCTACTCCAATTGGAAAAAAAATAATAAATAAATAAAAGAGTGAAAAGACTTGAAAAGGGAAACCCGGAAACCGCATCCTAAACAGGAAACAAGGGATGAGCCTCTTCACCTGTTCAATAGATGTGGGTGGAGTGTGAACCGGGTGATAGTTTAGTCTATCTACTCCAATTGGAAAAAAAATAATAAATAAATAAAAGAGTGAAAAGACTTGAAAAGGGAAACCCGGAAACCGCATCCTAAACAGGAAACAAGGGATGAGCCTCTTCACCTGTTCAATAGATGTGGGTGGAGTGTGAACCAGGCCATAATTTAGTCTATCTACTCCAATTTATACATATTCATATTTCAGCCATTGTACCTCCTTTCTTGGAATTTTAAACTGAATTCTTTATTTCATCCACCTGGGTAGATCGTTCTAGTTCTATCAATCATGCCTCTTTCAGATGTCTCAGTATCAGTTATCTCCCTTTAACTCATCACCTTTGCTGTAGTCAGGTATTGAACTCAATCCACTGGGCCATTGTGTCCTGGAAGACATCAGTGTATGAATCTAAGGAATTTAAACTATTATTATTTTTTTTTTTTTTTTTTACTAGAGCTCATATTACAATCTTCTTGTTTGTAATTGTTTTTTTCCTAGTATTTCATATTTCTGGTTCCCATATTATATTAATTTCTATGCTTGGCCAACTTAAGAGATTTTTGTGGCTTAGCATATGCCCTAATTTCTGAAGTTTTCATAATTTTCAGTCTTGTTCTCTATCTATTATTTTAACTTCATCCCACAGGGGAGGGGTGATCTCCCTTTCCCCTCCATATATGGTCAGTTATGCCTGATTTTTTTATTTCCTCTTGACATTAGGTTTATAAGTCTGAAAAATTCATATACTGATATCTTCAAGGACACATGGTCCAGTTGATAAAAGCATTGGTTGGATCCAATGATTTGACCCAAAGAGTTGAGTTTAATAACTGTCTACAGCAGAGGGAAACAAAAAACGAATTAAAGTTAAAGGGAGATAACTGATACCCTGCTAAAAGAAATAAAAGGTTCTGTTCAAAATTCCAATCATATGGCAGCAAAGATGAGGACCCTTGTCACGGATCTGGCATTTTCTCATAGATGAGGGCATGAATTTGCAATAATTGTCATGAATCTAGAATCAAAGATGAGGACAACAGTTCAAAGAATTTGCAATAATAAAAGTAATATAAACAAACAATATATGCAAAGTTCATAAACCATTAATGAAACAATTGACTTCAAGACAAGAAAGAACAGAACTAAATTAGATCGAAACCAATCTAAGTGCTTTGTCTAGAGAGTCATTAAAACCTGAGCCAACATATTTTATCAAACTCCACAGCTCTCTGATGGAAAGAGGGGTAAATCGATTCATTCAATAAAAAAAAATCGATTCATTCAATTCTATTTATATATATATGTGCTGTTAAATATAAGAGACAATGAATGTTTATTATGTTTAATCATGAGCCGTTCTAAACGTCGTATTTAGAACGGCTCATGATTAAACATAAGAGACATTCATTGTCTCTTATATTTAACAGCATATGTTTAGAAAATTACTTGCTGCCTCGATATACTAAATATATATATATATACACATATATATATATACATATACATACATATTCATATACACACATATATATATATACACACACACACATATATATATATATACACACACACACATATATATATATATACACACACACACATATATATATATATATATATATATATACACACACACACACATATATATATATATATAGACTAAACTATCGCCCGGTTCACACTCCACCCACATCTATTGAACAGGTGAAGAGGCTCATCCCTTGTTTCCTGTTTAGGATGCGGTTTCCGGCTTTCTCTTTTCCATTCTTTTTACCCTTACGTAGCCCCCTGCGCATCAGTGGCGTTATCGCCTTGCTTGGGGTGATATGATTAAAAAAAAAAAAATATATAAAGCATAATAAATGCTTTATATATATATATAATTCTCACAATTTTAGACATTTAAAACAACATGCCTGGCCACATACACAGTTCCAGAAAATCCTAGTTGGAAACACAACTATACTTAAACATGAAAACAATAAACAAAAACTAAAAATTCTCGAAGCTATATACATAAAACAGTTGAAAACTAACCTGAACAAGATAAACTATGAAATCTCCACAAATATCCTTAAATGCCTATAATTAATAACAGAAGCCATTGGTTTATTTCGATGGCTTCCCAGATTTAATATTTCTTGTTTTCATTCTCGCTTGGTCATGTGTGACATCATGAGCTGTGATGTGACATTCGCTTCCAGCATCTTAAATGCATGAGTTTTTGTTGCTTGGAAATCTTCCATGTAAACAAAAACAGTTTGTCATTATTGTTTGTCCGTGTTTATAATATATAATGTAACTTGACATCTTTGAAAATTGCTTCTGTAAGCTGAAAGCTTAGATTGGATTATTAAAAGAATTATATATCAATATTCTAATTTTCTTTCTTCATTTAATGATAATTCTATTAAGCTTATTAGAGAATATGAAAAAAAATTTACATAAAATAGGCAAAACTTGTGTATATTATTTAATGAAACCTGCATTAATATATATATATATATATATATAATTTTTTCTTTTTTTCAAATATAAAACTTTAATCCAAAAGGAAAAGCAGGAAGGTAAATCCCAAAGACCCGATCCTAATTAATACTAATTACATTAATATTAAAAATGATCCAGGTGGAAGGCTCAATGTAATTAATATTTAAAATACAGAGCCAATTATAAAATAAAATAAATTTTGGTGTTCAAATCTGTTGAGTAGGCGATTTCTACACAAAATCCCTAAGAGAAATTTCACGTCTCCTCAGCAACTTTTTATTTCAAAATAAAGACAGATATATTACCAGCGGAAGTGTGTCCCAATCCTTATGAACACTATTGTGAGGGGATTGATATTGGTGTCTAGCAGTTCACCACAAGCACCACTCCCGCTTCACACAGCTGGCAAGTATTGTATTTAGTTGATGTTATAAAGATTATTATTTCATTTTCCAACCTTCGTTTTGCTTATTTCTCATTCCGTAATCTCTTCAGGTTAAAACAATTAGATACATTGGATCGAAAATATATTCAAACTAGAATTCTATATATTCAAATATAAAACTAGAATTCTATAAATTACAATAAGTAAAATATGCGATTTTCCTTACTGTATTCGATAAGTAAAAACTGTAGAAAAACATTGTAAAAGATTACAAAAAAGTTTACTCAATGAATAACGTGTTCGATCATAATTAATAAAAAAAAGTAGATAAAAGTATAAAATAAATAACATCATAATATGGTTGGGCAAAAATTATGAGATAAAATGTTTAAAATTTGCATTGTTTATTGAAAATCACACCAATACTACTACACTGTATAATACATCCTAATATAGCTGAATTGTTCAGTACAATTTTCTTTTTAAATAAATGGTCTTACTTGATGGCACAATGATTTAGTAATAATGTGCTTGTCCATATGAAATTTATAAATTTTTAGAAAATTATAAATTTTATTAAGCTGTGCTGATCCCTAGAATAAAATTGCAACGCTAAGATTTGGAATCTAAACTTAAACTTCAAACTGGTTTCCTCACAAAACGGTAAGGATTTGGAAAAAAAATTTCTTATTATTTATCAAACTCCAACTTTCAAATGAAGTGTAATAACATGGTTCCGAAATTGACCTGCCCTAATGTGCAAGAACAAGAGATGCAGAAATTTTAAATTTAGAAAAACAATTTTTTTAAATGTATTTTTGGTATGTAAAATGAATGTGCATTGTGGTGCAGTGGATATCGGATCAGAACAAGAAATTGAAGAGCCAAATTTGAATTCCAGTTTAATTCATTGCATTCACTTCCACGCAAATACTCTTGTGACTCCATCTCTTTTCCCTCCAGTTATGGGTTAAATAATAGAACAGATTGGGTTCTATAGCCTTGGTTGGAAACCAGTCTACCTCAGAAAGCTATGGCAACCTACTGTGGGAAAATCTTCTGCCCAGTCAGTCATGCCTCTTTGGAGACATGATCGCCCAAAGCGTGTATCACATATGGCACTTAATTCACTGACTGAATATAATAGTTGGAAACATGATTAAGACTTCTACTGGGCATAAAGAGGGGGATCATTTTTCTATTGTTATGAAGTAATAAACTGATCCCCCACTAATTACTACTTATTAATACAATCCGTCTCTTCTACTTTCAGCTATAGTTTAAAGAGCAGGATAGAAAATCTTCTGCTCAGTCAGTCATGTTTCTTTCAAGACATGATCGCCCAAGTGTGTATCACGTATAGCAGTTAACTGACTGACCAGTCATGTCTCAAAAGAGACATGACTGACTGGGCAGAATATTATCCCGCAATAGGTTGCCATTGCTTTCTGCAGTAGACTGGTTGCCAACCAAGGATACAGAATCCAATCTGTCCTGTTATTTAACCCATAACTAGAAGGAATAGACGGATTAATACCTTTCCCGAGGGTATTTGCGCGTAAGTGAATGCAATGATTTCAGCTGGAATTCGAACTCGGCTCCCCAACTTCTCGTTCCGAGCCAATATCCACTGCACCACAACGCACACTGCACAGTACCCAGCGCAAATGATGCTATTTTAATTACAATTTAATTAAATTTTCAATACCTGATTTTCTTACCTAAATAATAAGTTTTTCAGTTCCTATAAATCTTAACGCAAAGTACAAATTTTGAATGTAAAATATTTCAAATAAAGATTTATATTTAATATTTTTTTGATATTTTCAAAATCAGATATGATATACCCATGGTTAGTAGTGGTGTAATTTTAATTGATAGTGTTCCAGGGTTAATTCAATGACAAAAACCATTTGAGATAATCGGAGATTTTTGTGCTGTTTATGATTTGAGTTTTTGTGGCGCAGTGGATATCGACTCGGAACGAAAAATCGGAGAGCCGAGTTCGAGTTTCAGTTGAATTCCTTGCATTCACTTACGTGCAAATACTCTTGGGAAAGGTATTAATCCGTTTCTTCCTTCCAGTTATGGGTTAAATAACAGAACAGATTGGGTTCTATAGCCTTGGTCGGCAACCAGTCTACCGCAGAAAGCAATGGCAACCTACTGCGGGATAATATTCTGCCCAGTCAGTCATGTCTCTTTCAAGACATGATCGCCCAAGCGTGTATCATGTATGGCACTTAACTGACTGACTATGATAGTAAATCCACTATCTCCCTTTTTCCCAATAATAATAAAAAAAATTTTGTAGAAGGGGGTTTCCTGAGAACTGGGGTTTGATATATAATGAAATTTTTGACCTTTGTTCCATCAAAGGACTATCCTGTGGTTGAGTTATTAAACTACTAGGAAAAGAAACATCCATGGTTCCCCCATTTCACAGGTACAAAGACATTTTATGGATATCCAAGCTAAAATTAGAAAAATAAATAAAATTTATATAGACAGTGCAATAAAAAAAAGGAAAAATTTTATTTTAAAATAATAATAAAAAATAACCATTTTTAATTGTTGCAACTGAGTGATGGTCACAAAGGCAGATTTAATCCAGCTAAGCCTTTAGATGGCAATTCAGACATCAGCTTGTGTGTTCGAGCATGCCTTTTCAGTTGTGATCTGTCTGAGAAGCTTTTGCCACATGCACTACAACTAAATGGTCTTAGGCCAGAGTGCAAACATGAATGAATTCTGAGGTTGGTCCGATTTGAAAAACGCTGGCCACACTCAGCACAAACAAAGGGTTTTTCTCCAGTGTGCACCCTGGCATGTCTCTGCAAACCTGATTGACATGAAAACCGCTTGCTGCATGTTTTGCAGGCATATGTTCGAATGCCGCTGTGTACAAAGCTATGCCGCTTCAGCTGTGAGCGATCGGGAAATTGGCGTGGACAAGCGGAACAAGTAAATGGTCGCTCGCCAGTGTGGGTCCTGCTGTGGGCTCTCAGGTGTGACACCTGGTTAAAAGACTTTCCGCAGATAACACACTTGTGAGGACGTAAACCGGTGTGAGTAAGGTGATGCCGTCGAAGCTCTGAACGTTGAGGAAATGTTTTGCTGCAGACTGTACATGTGTAAGGCCGCTCACCAGTGTGCACCTGGCCATGTCTTTTGAGTTCAAAGGGCCGGGAAAAGCTGCGATCACAAAATGAACACTGGTAAGTCCTTTGGTTCTCGTGAGTAGTAATGTGACGGCGAAGGTGTGTCGTGTTTAAAAAAGCTCGGCAACAAACTGGACAAATATGTTTTCTTTCTTGCTTACCATGAATCTTATGGTGACGATCTCGATCATCTCTCCGAGTAAAAGATTTCTCGCAGTGGTCGCATTTGTGTGGCCGATGGTCAGTGTGGGTCAAATGGTGACGTTTCAGGTGAAAATTTCGCTTGAACACTTTTAAGCAAATCTGGCACTGAAGCAATGTTTTTACCTGTCTTTCTTCTCCTGCTACCAATGCCACAGTCTGAGCACTGGTGGGGGGTTTCAGTTGGTCATGGGTTTCAGAATTGATAGTTGGTTCCATCAAAGGACTATCCTGTGGTTGAGTTATTAAACTACTAGGAAAAGAAACATCCATGGTTCCCCCATTTCACAGGTACAAAGACATTTTATGGATATCCAAGCTAAAATTAGAAAAATAAATAAAATTTATATAGACAGTGCAATAAAAAAAAGTTGAGAATATAGAAATTATTTTAAGTTTTTATGAATTTTTACAGCCATAAAAGTTTAACATATTAAAAAAAATTATTTAAAAATTATAAGAGATGAGAGGTAAGACAAATATTTTTCTTAAACTTAAAAAAAAAATTCTTATAAGAATTAAATTCTTTAAATATGTTTCTTTATCTTAAAAATTCTCTTAAAAAGATTAAGAAATGTATTTCTCTTTTGCCTAATCTCCCTGATTAATTTTTATGTTTGAAATTTTTTTTTAATAATCTAAATCGATATGACTGTAGAAATTGAATTGATCAACATTTTTATTGCAATTTTTAAATTATATGAAAAAATTATTTTTATTATTTTACATAAATTATATAAAAATGAATTGGAGAGTATAGACAAACATTTTTCTTAATGTTTTTTATTATTGAAAACAACATACAAAAAATAAAATTTAAGTTTAGTCAAAAAACAAGAACTTGGAATTTTATAGCAATATCCATTAATAGTGAAAAATTAAAAATATTAAATAATCAGCATATTCAGTAAATATGTATCAAATAAAGAGGGGAAAAAACTTTCTTCAGGCGTATGAATTAGAGTGGCACTGTTTTTTTCATAAAAAGTAGCATGAAGAGAAGCCTACTCTAATTTCTGGATTAGAGTTGGAATCAAAGTTGCTTCAAAATTAGCGAGACAAGTAAAATCCTGATTGACACACAATATTCTCAAATAAAAAGAATATATTCAATTCTGTATACAATGGATTCTAAGGGTCAAAAGTCTGTACTCTGAATTCTGAAGCAAAATCTTTCTTTGGGGGTTTTTAATAAGTTTGAAATGAATACATTTTTTTTAAATTTTTATGACCAAGTTGAATCCATTGTATTCACTTACGTGCAAATACCCTTGGGAAAGGTATTAATCCGTCTCTTCCTTCCAGTTATGGGTTAAATAGCAGGACAGATTGGGTTCTATAGCCTTGGTCGGCAACCAGTCTACCGCAGAAAGCAATGGCAACCTACTGCGGGATAATCTTCTGCCCAGTCAGTCATGTCTCTTTCGAGACATGATCGCCTAAGCGTGTATCACGTTTGGCACTTAACTAACTGACTGATGACCAAAATATAATGAATGAATCTATAAATTAGCAAAATTTAAATCCTGAATTCCATTGAATATGCTTCTTACTAAGCTTTTGAAAAATGCATAAATTTTTTTTCAGAGGGCAGTAGTAAATTTTTATCAACTTGAAATTATGTAATTCTTATAAAACCTATGTTTATGCTTTTCACAAGACAACTCTTCAAATGATTATAATCAACTTTATTTTTTATTTTATTTCTAATGGTTTAGCTTCTATGAATAGTGAAAGCACCCACCAAAAAGCCACAAAATAAACATTTTTCCCAGTTTTAATGGTTTATAACTATAAAACTAGATATTTTATACTAGAAATAGTATAAAAAAACAGGTCTGCTTTCTTCATATCATAGAGGATCACCAAATATCAACTCAGTATCTTCTTAGAATGCAAAGATACGAAATGCCAAATTTGGCAAATCATGCTGTCTTGAAATAGCAAACACTGAAAGTAAATTTTAAGAGGTCATAAGTCCTTAACCAAGAACCTAAAATTTTAAGCACTTTTATTTCTCATAGGTGGGTACCATATACTAAAAATATACTGAAATACTATATTAAAATAGTAAATAGTACCATATACTAAAATTTCATAGAATTCTGACTTGGTACCCATACAAACTTCTAAAAATTTGGTGATGTTGAGTTGGACTGACCTATAGTAATAGTTTTAAATCTAACATTCCATAATACCCTAATTTAAGATACAATTAAGCCAGTTTTTTTTTTTTTTTACTTAAAATAAATACAAAAAAAGCATATATATCTGTATTTCCCAAAAATAAACCTAACTTAAGAAAACCCTAGAACCTTTTAGAAAATGAATTACTATAAAAAAGTAAAAAAAAAAGTGTTTCTGTGATACTAGTAATGACATTGGGACACCTCAAGGTGGTGTAATGGTTAGCAAGCTTGTCTCGCTAACACTATTGCAATTAAGTAGTGAGTTCGATCCTCACTGGGTGCCCCATACTTTCGGCCTTGTGCCACATCTAAGCTGCGCTTAGTAAATTATACTAGTAATGACATTGTGATATTACCTTTGACACTCAGAGATGAAAGAGAAAAAGAAAGAAAATCCTGCATGAAAAATTTAAAAAAAAAGGAATTTGATAAAAAGAAAAAAAAAGAAAAAGAAAAAGTAATTCACAAAAATTTAAAGCTTTAAAGTCAATCTTACATAAATTATTTATGTAAGATTGGCTTTAAGCTTTAAATTTATGATAAATAGCTTTTATTTACAATACATTACTAAACAAAATAATTACAAAATTACTTCAAAATAATAATTCGAACAATTATTTAAAGAAAGCCAAAAACAGAAAGCTAATCAATGGAACATTTAATTTCAATAAGCTGAATAATACTGATTATCCAGAAGAAAGAAAAAATAATTAAAATGAGAATATTGCTTTTTTGTTCGGATTGTTTTACATTTTTAAAAGAACTAGATTAGTGAGAAAGATCTTGATAAATTATTTTTTTTAAATGTTATTTATTTTCAATAAAGTCAGTTACTTAAAAGTGCCATACGTGATCCACGCTTAGGCGATCATATTTCGAAAGAGACATGACTGACTGGGTAAAAGATTTTCCCGCAGTAAATGACCATTACTTTCTGCAGTAAACTGGTTGTCAATCAAGGCTATAGAACCCAATCTGTCCTGTTATTTAACCCATAGCTGCAGGGAAGAGATGGATTGGAGCATATACCCTTTTGGGAAAGGTATTTAATGCCTTTCCCAAAAGGTATTTGCTCGTAATTGAATGCAACGAATTCGACTGGAATTTGAACTCGGCTCTAGGATTTCTCGTTAGGAGAATTAGTTCTAGAGCGCTCGTCTTAGCAAGTTACCGGTAGGTACCGGGATCGATGCCGGGATTCTGCATTCATAAATTTTAAAATTATCTTAAATTTCTGGACAATTCTTTTTCAATAATTACGTTTTTTACTTTTTTTGAGAAATATAAATTTAACAAGATCTTTACTTTTTCACAATTAAAATGAATAAAATGAAATGGACCCATTTTTATTTTAATATTTTATTTTTATTTTATATACGCGCAAAAGAGAGAAGAATTATTTTGTAATGTACTTTTTTTTCCTTATTTTTTTTATAAAAGAAGTCTACAAGAAAAATAATAGAAAATTAGAATACGACAAGTAAACTCGTATTTTTTAGATTTCTACAAATGTTATTTCAATTAAGATTAAGAACAATTTATTTGTCTTTAATTAATTAATTAATACCCGATAAATGTAACAATGTTAAAAAAATGAAATAAAATTCGATGAAATGAACGATCCAATGTCCAATCTAATTTCAAAAGAAAAGAAATACTCAACAATTTTTACGTACTTGTTCATTGTTGTACACAAGTAGGAAATGGAAAATTTTTTCTTCTTGATAAATTATTGTTTTCGAATTTGTTCTAATTAAATTTAAAATGGAAATTAAATGTTACGAGAGAAAAGAAAAAACTTTCGTATTACAAGCCAAGCGTCTAACACAATCGGTGTTAGATAAAACATTTCCCTACTGTAATTTTATTCCACTTTATTGCTTGTTTCATAACTGAAGACATTTTCCTTCCAGTTATGGATTAAATAACAGGACAGGGTGATACGATTAAAAAAAAAAATGTATTAAATATTAAACTAAATTTTCATATATTTGTGTAATCTGTTCACGATATGTGCTTAATAAGCAGATAGACAAAAATAATACGCATGTATGAGTTTCATTTTGTAAACAATAAATTCTCACCCAAGCTTTCCACTGACCAACAATATGATTACCCAGCTGCATGTTCAAATTCCAGTTAAATTCCTTGCATTCACTTGTGCACAAATACCCTTGGGAAAGATATTAATCCATCTCTTCCCTCCAGTTATGGGTTAAATAATAGAACAGATTGGGTTCTATAGCCTTGGTCGGCAACCAATCTACCGCAGAAAGCAATGGCAACCTACTGCGGGATAACCTTCTGCCCAGTCAGTCATGTCTCTTTCGAGACATGATCGCCCAAGCGATGGCACTTAACTGACTGAATACCTTTTCCTGTGGACAGATAAGTTGTGATAAAGATCCATCTCACTCTAAATTTCTATATAAACAACATCTTCAGCAAAACATTTATTTTCTCAAGTTCTCCTTCTCATTTTTGCACTTGAAGTTTTTATTTTAAACACCATTTTACAGTTGAAATGGTTATGTGTAGAGGATAAGAAATTAATTAAAGATCAACCGTTTTCTTCACTTTTACAAAAATTCACAATGACGTGTAACACCCCACGGTCCTGTCCTAACAATTTCTCCGGCGGCCGTTCTCCACGCTGTGATGTTTGCCGGGAGTTTGTTGAAAATGTCGGCCGAACAGCTGGGGGTACAAGATTGAACTATAAGGAACGAACTTCCACAACTTGGATGAGTCAAAAGGATGCTTTATTTCGTTTAGAGTTAGCCTTTTCGGTTGAGGCAGGCGAATGTGACACACAGCTCTAACCCTAATTAATGGAGATCAACAAATCCGAACTGATCGAAACAAGACGAACGGAGATTCTACTCACTCAACTGCCCGGCGGAACTCAACTGTCTGACTCACTTAACTGACTCTATTTATTTAAAATGAATCCGGAAATCCGGAAATGCTTTAGACCACCGGTGATAAACAATGGCGACTGTAAGTCTAAAATTTCAGTTATCTTTTTTTTTTATCTTAATAAAGCTTCCGCCGGAAAATTCTTAATGTGTGGTCAAGATACAGTCAAAGACAGCCTTTGACCTAGTCATTAAAAAAAAAACCTACCTCCTGAACTTATCTCTTTATCACATTAAATCACTGAGTCAAATATTTACCGGAGGAGTGGTAGGATTTAAAACAGTAATCGGATACCCTTGTATCTTCCACAATTTTCCTCATAAAAGAAAAAGCGTTTATTTATTTATTTTTTCCTCTTCTTTTTCACTTTTGTTAAATATGTTTTTAAACTATTTTCTATTCTTAACCATTTTCTATTTTAATCTATTATAATAAAATACATATATGCCTAATTATCGTGTCTCAGACGTGTGAAATCCCGGTTTTCCCAAGGATTGGCCATCTGCTTAAGAAAAACCAGATTTCACAAGTAGGCGTTAAAATGATTTTTGACCAGTTGATCCAGTGCTAAATTAAATTAAAAAACATTATATAAATGACCTTGGCATCAGTCAAGAGAGACAGATGGGAGTTGACTGACAAAAGAACTAAAATGTAACCAACTTCAAATCACCAGAGATAAGGTCAGGTTGCACCTTGTTCTCTTTCTCCTTCTCTTTCAACAATTACTACTAGGGACATTTTGTATGAAACCTCTTAATGTTTCCAATTGAACATTAACTCCTACAACTCATGTTATTCTTTGCTATTAATAAATTTCTATTTTAACATTCAAAATGTATATTTTATTATTCCACTCTTCTACACTGATCCACACATTCCAACCTGCCGACAAACAACCTTCTGATGAATATTATTCTGCATAAAACTTGTAAGCAAGTCTGACACAAGGCCAAATCAAAGAAACATTAACCAGCTCCCTACGCTGCACTGGTGACTCCCAACGTACAAAGAACAAACACCCCTACACACGCTACAGATGTAACCACAAGTTCTATGCTAACAGTGTAACGAGAGGAGAGCTAGCGAAGAAAGATTTATTTTCCCAATTATTTTCATCTCATTATGGGCATTGTTATATCTGTGATAGAACAACATCGATTTTTCACGAACAGAACAAAATAGGTGAAGGAGAAAAGAATGACAAACATGTTTTGCTCTCAGAGACTTTTATATACTGCAACATACACAAAACTTTACATATGCATATATACAAGCGTTCCATGTAGAGAACAACATATCCCATATATCTACACAGCAAAGCAAATGATAAGAAAGAACAAAAGAAAAGGCCTTATATATAATTTGTAGATACTTCTGACCTGGGGGAGCCATTTTTAGAACTCCAGATTTTAACAGGCCAGACCTGTCCATTTCACAAAAAGAAATGACATCATATGTTTATAAGCTGCTAGAAGAGGCAGATTTAGCCCGAGCCAAGGCTCTTTGGTCCAGGCTAAAAGAGAGCAAGCTTCTTGATTGGTTGCTGTCCACAAACAGATAAAATGACTACCGATTTGTTCACTATATGGAGTAACGTAATTAAGCATCCATCATGTGACTTATTTCCACTAAAGGGAGCTAAGCACCTTCTGTATTTCTACAACTCTCGCACTTCCCGCCTGTGGAACTCGCTCCCATATTCTTGCTTTCCTGATGGCTACAACCTCCAGAAATTTAAATGCAATGTCAATACTCATCTACTAACCATTTGACTCTAGCCCTTCCCCCACCCCGTATATCCTTCCCTTTCTCTCCCCCCTTTCAACTGTCATCACAGCTGCATTTTCATCTTTCTATTGCTTCTTCCTAATTGGTTTGTAATCCTCTTCTTCCTCCTCTAATTAATTTTCTTTCAGTTATGTAGCCCCCCGCACATCAGTGGCATTTACGCCTTGCCCGGGGTGAAATGATTAAAAAAAAACAATTTCTTTCATTGTACTTTCGACTTGTGGAACTCTTCGACTCCTTGGTTCCCAGTTTACTTTGATTCTCAAAACTTTAATTGCAATCTAAACTGTTAAATACTTGACAAATATCCGAGTGAATACAGAACGAAGAAAGAATTCTTACAACGTCCAAAACATTAATTGCTCGATATATAATATATAGAGCTGTGAATATTTATTATAAATTATATTTTAGAACATGTACATAATTTTTCTATATATATCCATGACAAAGGTATGTTTGTTTTGACATTGAAACTTCAATGACTCATCAGGTGGTGTAAAAAGTAATGGAAAGCCTCTTTCCTTATATTTGTTTAGGTTTCCATTACTTTTTACACCACCTGATGAGTCATTGAAGTTTCAATGTCAAAACAAACATACCTTTGTCATGGATATATATAGAAAAATTATGTACGTGTTCTAAAATATAATTTATAATATATATATATATATATATATATATATATATATATATATATATATGTTGGATTTACAACTACATTAACAAGATGTCTTACATTACACATGTTTAACTGTTCGTCCATTTCAAGACATTTACAACACCATTCCTGTCTACATTCACAATATAAAAAAAATAATGTTAGACAACACAATGATTCTATGCCAAGAAAACAACCAATACAAACTACAGATCCTCGAGGCCATATTCATTAAAAAGCTTTAGCCGTCAATTAATAGAATCAGCTATGAATACTGTAGTAATGTTCTAAAACATTTATAAAAAGAACAGTTCTTTTATGCTTTAATACATGCATGGCCTCCTTGGTCTCACACTTTCAGCGGACCTCAAATGGAATGACTATATCGAATCCATTGCTAAATCCGCTGCTATGAAAGTCGGTTCTCTGTGTAGGGCCCGGAAGTTTTTTCCGTCTGAATCTATCCTGCACATTTATAAATCTACCATCCGCCCGTGCATTGAATACTGCTGCCATATCTGGTCGGGTGCCCCTGCTGTTCTCCTCGGGCTTCTCGATAAGGTTCAGAGGAGGGTCTGTAATGTGATAGATACTGACTTGGCAGACCGCCTGCAGTCTCTCTCCCACCGGCGCGACGTGGCTTCCCTGTGTCTCTTCTATAAATACTTTCACGGCTTCTGCTCCGATGAACTTAGATCACTAGTGCCCCCTAAATACGTATTTGAACGAGATACTAGATTAGCAACTAGATCCCACCCTTTTTCAGTGAAACCGATAAAATGCAGCCGTAACTTCTACTCCAACAGCTTCTTTCCTCGCACTTCCCGACTGTGGAATTCTCTTCCAAACGATTGCTTCCCCGACGGCTACAATCTCCAGGAGTTTAAATGTAAGGTCAATAGACACCTCCTAACACACTAACCTGCTCCCATTCTATCAAACACTCTTCCCATCTGCCCAACCCTCATCCTCGGTATCCTTGCTCGTCTGTCACCTTCCTCCTAACATTCCCTATGGCTAACCACTCCTTCCCTTTACCTTCCCCTATGTAGCCCCATGCGCAGTAGTGGCAGTGGAATGCCTTGCTTGGGGTGAGATGATTAAAAAAAAATATTACAACATAAGAAAATTCCATTGTGGATAATTTTCATGTTCTAATGAACGCTAAGCAAAAAGAAAATTTACAGTAATTTTTAGCAACACAACTTACACTCCTGAAGATGATCTCGGAAGAAGATTGAAAGTACTTGGGAACATTGAGAAATGGATAATAAAATCAACTGTCAAAATTACAGCGCATTTCTTACATCTTTCACTTATAATACGCAAAAGATGATCCGTCAGTACGGACGGATTTTATTAAAAATAAGCAGACATAATATTTGTAATTTATTTAATCTGACATGCCTAAAAGAGAATTTGTTGCCTAAATACACGAATATATATGTACATTATTATTAATAATATTGTTACTTTTACAGTCTAGTAATTATGAGTTTAGCTAATGTAATATCTTTCTATATTGTGGCTATTTTTGATGAACAACACTTTTCTCTATTGTATTGTTGTGTTTCATATTTTTTTTTTTTTTTTTTTTAATCATTTCACCCCGAGCAAGGCAGAAACGCCACTGATGTGCAGGGGGTTACATAAATGTAGAAAGATTAATTAGAAAAGAGTGAGGAGTACAAGCTAGTTAGAAAGGAACAATAGAAAACTGAGAAAGCAGGTGCAATGACAGGTACATGGGCGGAGAGAAAGGGAAGGTTATACAGGGGAGGGGAGAGAGCTAGAGGCCAGTGGTTAGTAGGTGAGTATTAACTTTGCTTTTAAATTTCTGGAGGTCGTAGCCGTCAGGAAAGCAAGAATACGGGAGTGAGTTCCACAGGCGGGAAGTGCGAGAGAGGAAGCTGCTGGAGTAGAATTGTCGTCTGCGTTTGGCTAACCTGACTGTGAATGGGTGGGACCCAGTTGCCAGTCTGGTTGAACGGGTAAACACCTGTTGAGGAGGCATCAGTGACTTAAGCTCATCCGAGCAGAAGCCATGAAGGTATTTATAGAAGAGACAGAGGGAGGCCACATTTCGACGATGGGAAAGTGGCTGCAGACGAGTCGCCAGATCAGAACCTATCACATTACAGACTCTCCTTTGGAGCTTGTCGAGAACACTGAGGAGAACGGCAGGGGCACCTGACCATAAATGGCAGCAGTACTCCATGCACGGACGGATGGTTGACTTGTATATATGCAGGATGGATTCAGGTGGAAAAAACATCCTGGATCGACATAGTGACCCAATCTTCTTAGCAGTAGATTTTGCTATGGATTCAATATAGTGCTTCCATTTGAGGTCTGAGGACAGGGTAAGTCCGAGGAGGCGTAGTGTATTACTCTCCGGGAGAATCATCTGGTCCATGCTTATGGGAGGCAGAAGAGGTTGCCTGTAATGGTTGACAGACAACAGCTTGGTCTTCGAGGAATTGAAGTTGACAAGCCACTTCTTGCCCCAGTTCACCACAGAGTGTAGATCCCGCTCAAGGTCAGCAGCGAGATTTTGTCTGTCCGCCACGACAGGTTTCTTACTGGAGCGGGAGTATATTGTAGTGTCATCTGCGTAGATGCCTACTTGGGACCTGATCTCATCTGGGAGGTCGTTGATGAAAATAAGGAAGAGCGTTGGGCCCAGGATAGAGCCTTGTGGGACACCAGCATTCGTGCTGTAGGACGAAGAGGCACGCCCATTCATACAACATATGTTTATGCAACTAATTTATTATAATTTTATATATTCTTAATTATTATAATTTTAATTTCAATGAATAATTATGCATTCAGTTCAAATTTTGATGTAATTTATACTGTAACAGAGATTGTCTGCACTATTTACATTATTTGGACTATCGTCCTCATCTTGATTGTCATTTGTGTGACGTTTCAACCGCTGTATGCTCCGATCTTCTTCAGGTTCTAGGAATTTAAATTCCCAGCACCTGAAGAAGCCAGAATGTACAATGGTCGAAACGTTGTAAAAATGGCAATGAAGTTGAGAACAATAGTCGGAATAATGTAAATAGTGTAAATACTACCTCATCTCAGAAATATAGACAAATGCAGAGATTGTTTTTTTTTTTTTTTTTTTCAGCTGTATGATAATATTTTTGAAAAAGTGGTGTGTGGAAACACCCCAGGGAACTGTCCGTTTTTTTGAAAACTGAGTTTACTAATTCAGGGTTAAACAGATTGCAGCTCTCATTTTCTCTGTGTTGTACTCTAGACAAAATTGAAATGATTTAGTTTAGTTTTTAGGTCTTCACTTGACATAACACTATATGGATCAGTTCAATTTCTCTATCAGATCATTCAGTGGTGCCAGACCTTGAAAGACAATTTCTGATAAAAGTGTAACACCCCAGATGGAGGTCCGAACAATTTCTCCGGCGGTCGTTCTCCACGCTGTGATGTTGCCAGGGGGTCAGTTGAAAAAGTCGAAGTCTCAAGCTGGGGGCACAAGATAAACTATTGAAGGAACAAACTTCCACAACTTGGATGAGTTTAATCGATGCTTTATTTCATTCAGAGTTAGTATTGCAGTTGGGGCAGGCGATGTGACACTCAGCTCTTAGTACTTTTGTTAAACGAAACACGTTTTTAAACTATTTCTCTATTAACCATTTTCTATTCTTAATCTATTTTAATAAAATACATATTTTACAAATCCACCTTAATATACGCCTAGTTATCGTGTCACAAAAGATAGAAGGAAGTTTTTATTGATGAGGTCATTTTCGTGTAACTCGGCGTTACCTCCTTTAGACCCTAAAATAGTATGAACTCTCCTGTTTTATAAAAGTAGTTTTGCAATTCCAGATAAACGAAACGCGCTCTTTTTATGTAGCCGCTTGCTGAAATAAATGTTAAAAAGTAATACTGTATCGTCTTTATTAATTTGTCCAATATCATCAAACCCCATAATATTTACGCTACTACAGTCGTATGCTGCTGTCAGATCAACATAACAGCTGGACAAGTTCCTATTTGAGAATTAGTCGACCATTTCAATCATTAAGTGGTTTGAATCATATGCTATGATTGCAGCTCTTTTTTTATGTCCTGTGTTCCTTTTGGACGTAGGCGATCATGGCTCTCCACAACTTCCTGTCTTTCTGTTATTTCTCATAAATCCGGCTCCACCATCCATTTACTAAAGGCAAAACTCACAAAGTAGGTTATGCATTGTTTTCCTCTTTTTTTGCCTTCAATCTCTCCTGAGTGTCCTGTGAGTATCAGATTTTCCAAGCACTTTTTTCTCATTATGCGACCTAGAAATTT
The DNA here is from genome assembly GCA_037127315.1 of Ascarosepion bandense. Taxonomy (NCBI): domain Eukaryota; kingdom Metazoa; phylum Mollusca; class Cephalopoda; order Sepiida; family Sepiidae; genus Ascarosepion; species Ascarosepion bandense. The sequence goes on from JBBBDQ010001450.1 coordinate 301,387, forward strand.
CAATTTTCTCTTTCTGATGTTAGTTATAAATTTCCTTTTTCTTTAGGCTTATGGCCATATCACGTTGAATACACCGGTTCTCGCTCAATCACCGAAGTTAAGCAACATTGAGCCTGGTCAGTACTTAGATGGGTGACCGCTTGGGAATACCAGGTGCTGTAAGCATATAGTGACAGATGTGTGTTGTGGTGCAGTGGATATCGGCTCAGAAAGAGAAATCGGTGAGCCGAGTTCGAATTCCAGTTGAATACCCTGTATTCACTTAAGCACTGGTACTCTTGGGAAAGGTATTAATCCGTCTCTTCCCTCCGGTTATGGGTTAAATAACAAGGGTAGGACTTGGGGACCCTGCTCTTAAAAAAAAACAAATCCCAATGAATCTTGGTACTTGAAAAAGAAAAAGACACAAACACAATATAAAAACTTATAAAAAAGACACAAAACTTATATAAAAACAACAATAAATTGTTGAAAGAAAAAGGTATTACCAGCAATAAATAAAATAAAATTTAGTTGGTAATAAATGACCCCACCTAGGTTGATATGCTATAAAACAACCAACCAACCTTTTTCTTTAAGACTTTGTTGTTGTTCATATGTTTGGACTATGATAAAAAAAACAAAAACTAAAAAAACAAACGAAAACTGGTTCATTAGACATTGACTTTCATAAAATGGTGAGAGTCTTGTTAGTGAAAATATTCACTACTATTTTCACCATAGTGGACCCAATTGAGATATCTCCATATACATGAGGGTCTTTGAGACTATCATTTTGCTTCCTTAAGTGCATTTATACAAAATTGTTTACTTTAAAAATGTTATACTTTACATACAAGTTGATGTGTGGTGAATACGGAATTAAAAGCAACTCTCTTCTCTTCTTTACTTTTACAAAAATTCACAATTACATGTGAAACCTAATTTTGACATATAGGAAAAAGGATTTTTTCGATCTGATGTTAAATTAATTTTCTAGCCAATGAAAGGAAGTGATTTGTAAAACTGAAAAAAGTTAACAAGTCTTTCTGAAAAAGTAAATCACTATGAAAAATAAAAAAGAAAGTTGAATCAGTTAGTCAGATGGGAGCAGAAATTAGAGACGACATTGCAAGATGTGTGACAAAAACTTCAAACCACTGATGCAAACATAACATCTCGTCATGCATTCGTTCTCATTCTCTTTCTCGTGTGCTAATTTTCTTTACCTCTTCTTCTTCCTCACCATTCTCGCCTTCAACGAAAAAGAAGAAAACAATAACAAGATACTTCAACTGACTCCCAAAAATTAATGTCACGATAAGTACAATCTTCTTTTATTGCTTTAGCTTCCTTTTCACTTCCTTACTGGCCATATAAAAAGGAAAGAAACACAGACTTATTAGTAACCTGTTAATTTTTCTGTATAAAGACATTCTGCTACCTACAACTACAAGCTTATGATACATTTAACTTCTTACTACATTTTCTCTTTGAATATTTTTTTTTAATCGTATCACCCTGAGCAAGGCGGTAACGCCACTGATGTGCAGGGGGCTACGTAATAGTGAAAAGATTGGAAAAGAGAAAGCCGGAAACCACATCCTAAACAGGGAACAAGGGATGAGCCTCTTAACCTGTTCAATAGACGTGGGTGGAGTGTGAACCGGTCAATAGATAGATCTATCTACTCCAATTGAAAAAAAAGAAAAAGAAACCAAAGTGAGAAGATTGGAAAAGAGAAAAGCCGGAAACCACATCCTAAACTGGGAACAAGGGATGAGCCTCTTAACCTGTTCAATAGACATGGGTGGAGTGTGAACCGGGCGATAGATAAATCTATCTACTCCAATTGAAAAAAAAAAAAGAAACCAAAGTGAGAAGACTGGAAAAGAGAAAAGCCGGAAACCACATCCTAAACAGGGAACAAGGGATGAGCCTCTTAACCTGTTCAATAGACGTGGGTGGAGTGTGAATCGAGCGATAGATAGATATATCTAATCCAATTGAAAAAAAGAAAAAGAAACTGAAGTGAGAAGATTGGAAAAGAGAAAAGCCGGAAACCACATCCTAAACAGGGAACAAGGGATGAGCCTCTGAACCTGTTCAATAGACGTGGGTGGAGTGTGAACCGGGCGATAGATAAATCTATCTACTCCAAATGAAAAAAAAAAAAAAGAAACCAAATTGAGAAGATTGGAAAAGAGAAAAGCCGGAAGCCACATCCTAAACTGGGAACAAATGATGAGCCTCTTAACCTGTTCAATAGACGTGGGTGGAATGTGAACCGGACGATAGATAGATCTATCTACACCAATTGAAAAAAAAAAAAGAAACCAAAGTGAGAAGATTGGAAAAGAGAAACGCCGAAAACCACATCCTAAACAGGGAACAAGGGATGAGCCTCTTATCCTGTTCAATAGACGTGGGTGGAATGTGAACCGGACGATAGATAGATCTATCTACACCAATTGAAAAAAAAAAAAAGAAACCAAAGTGAGAAGATTGGAAAAGAGAAACGCCGAAAACCACATCCTAAACAGGGAACAAGGGATGAGCCTCTTATCCTGTTCAATAGACGTGGGTGGAATGTGAACCGGACGATAGACAGATCTATCTACACCAATTGAAAAAAAAAAAAAGAAACCAAAGTGAGAAGATTGGAAAAGAGAAACGCCGAAAACCACATCCTAAACAGGGAACAAGGGATGAGCCTCTTATCCTGTTCAATAGACGTGGGTGGAATGTGAACCGGACGATAGATCTATCTACTCCAATTGAAAAAAAAAAAAGAAACCAAAGTGAGAAGATTGGAAAAGAGAAACGCCGAAAACCACATCCTAAACAGGGAACAAGGGATGAGCCTCTTATCCTGTTCAATAGACGTGGGTGGAATGTGAACCGGACGATAGATAGATCTATCTACACCAATTGAAAAAAAAAAAAGAAACCAAAGTGAGAAGATTGGAAAAGAGAAACGCCGAAAACCACATCCTAAACAGGGAACAAGGGATGAGCCTCTTATCCTGTTCAATAGACGTGGGTGGAATGTGAACCGGACGATAGATAGATCTATCTACACCAATTGAAAAAAAAAAAGAAACCAAAGTGAGAAGATTGGAAAAGAGAAACGCCGAAAACCACATCCTAAACAGGGAACAAGGGATGAGCCTCTTATCCTGTTCAATAGACGTGGGTGGAATGTGAACCGGACGATAGATAGATCTATCTACACCAATTGAAAAAAAAAAAAGAAACCAAAGTGAGAAGATTGGAAAAGAGAAACGCCGAAAACCACATCCTAAACAGGGAACAAGGGATGAGCCTCTTAACCTGTTCAATAGACGTGGGTGGAATGTGAACCGGACGATAGATAGATCTATCTACTCCAATTGAAAAAAAAAAAAGAAACTAAAATGAGAAGATTGGAAAAGAGAAACGCCGAAAACCACATCCTAAACAGGGAACAAGGGATGAGCCTCTTATCCTGTTCAATAGACGTGGGTGGAATGTGAACCGGACGATAGATAGATCTATCTACTCCAATTGAAAAAAAAAAAAGAAACCAAAGTGAGAAGATTGGAAAAGAGAAACGCCGAAAACCACATCCTAAACAGGGAACAAGGGATGAGCCTCTTAACCTGTTCAATAGACGTGGGTGGAATGTGAACCGGTCAATAGATAAATCTATCTACTCCAATTGAAAAAAAAAAAAGAAACCAAAGTGAAAAGATTGGAAAAGAGAAACGCCGAAAACCACATCCTAAACAGGGAACAAGGGATGAGCCTCTTAACCTGTTCAATAGACGTGGATGGAATGTGAACCGGTCAATAGATAGATCTATCTACTTCAATTGAAAAAAAAAAAAGAAACCAAAGTGAAAAGATTGGAAAAGAGAAACGCCGAAAACCACATCCTAAACAGGGAACAAGGGATGAACCTCTTAACCTGTTCAATAGACGTGGGTGGAATGTGAACCGGACGATAGATAGATCTATCTACACCAATTGAAAAAAAAAAAAAAGAAACCAAAGTGAGAAGATTGGAAAAGAGAAACGCCGAAAACCACATCCTAAACAGGGAACAAGGGATGAGCCTCTTATCCTGTTCAATAGACGTGGGTGGAATGTGAACCGGACGATAGATAGATCTATCTACTCCAATTGAAAAAAAAAAGAAACCAAAGTGAGAAGATTGGAAAAGAGAAACGCCGAAAACCACATCCTAAACAGGGAACAAGGGATGAGCCTCTTAACCTGTTCAATAGACGTGGGTGGAATGTGAACCGGTCAATAGATAAATCTATCTACTCCAATTGAAAAAAAAAAAGAAACCAAAGTGAAAATATTGGAAAAGAGAAACGCCGAAAACCACATCCTAAACAGGGAACAAGGGATGAGCCTCTTAACCTGTTCAATAGACGTGGATGGAATGTGAACCGGTCAATAGATAGATCTATCTACTCCAATTGAAAAAAAAAAAAAAGAAACCAAAGTGAAAAGATTGGAAAAGAGAAAAGCCAGAAACCACATCCTAAACAGGGAACAAGGGATGAACCTCTTAACCTGTTCAATAGACGTGGGTGGAATGTGAACCGGACGATAGATAGATCTATCTACACCAATTGAAAAAAAAAAAAGAAACCAAAGTGAGAAGATTGGAAAAGAGAAACGCCGAAAACCACATCCTAAACAGGGAACAAGGGATGAGCCTCTTAACCTGTTCAATAGACGTGGGTGGAATGTGAACCGGTCAATAGATAGATCTATCTACTCCAATTGAAAAAAAAAAGAAACCAAAGTGAGAAGATTGGAAAAGAGAAAAGCCGAAAACCACATCCTAAGCAGGGAACAAGGGATGAGCCTCTTAACCTGTTCAATAGACGTGGGTGGAGTGTGAACCGGGCGATAGATAGATCTATCTACTCCAATTGAAAAAAAAAAAGAAACCAAAGTGAGAAGATTGGAAAAGAGAAAAGCCAGAGACCACATCCTAAACAGGGAACCTGTTCAATAGACGTGGGTGGAGTGTGAACCGGGCGATAGATAGATCTATCTACTCCAATTGAAAAGAGAAAAGCTGGAAACCACATCCTATTTTACTCCTATAAATTCATGTTATTCTGTTCCATTACTAAATTTCTACTTTAAACATACAAATGAAATACTTTTATTCTTCCAACCTTCAACCTTCTGATGATATCTGATAATCCTAAGTTGTGGGGAGTGTCAGCTATGTTTGTAAATTGGCCTTGTACCAGACATGGCTGACTGCCCCCTACTTCAGTGTACAGTTGGCATAAGGGATAGCAGGTTGGAACAAGAAATCAGAGTCTGTGTTCCTGTCAGTTAATTGAACCCTTTTTTACAGTTTATCAACCTTTTGCAGAAAAACCAGAAAAACATTTTTAGAATTAATTTTTTTTTATAAGTATTTAGTGATACAAGTCTTACCATTTAACACATATCTAGGGGGAAGAGGTGGCTTCATAATTTTCCCTAGGGTATTTGTGTGTAAGTGAGTATAATGAACCCAACTGGAATTGGAACTTAGCTTTCTGTCCAATTAACAATTCCAAACTATTATCCATTACACCAACTACACATCTAAGCTAACAGTGCCTGATATTCCCAAGCAGTCACCCACTAAGGTCTTGACCAGGCTTGATTTTGCTTAACTTTGGTGATTGTATGAGAACTTGTGTTTCAATGTGATGTGGCTGTAAACCTATTCAAGTCAAGTTTCATTACATTCATTTTAACAAAAATACCCTTGGGAAAAGCATTAACCCCGAATCCCCTAGTTATGTGTAAAATAATAGGGCAGACCAGGCTGTCCAGCCTTGGTTGGCAGCTCGTCTAGAAGAAGGTCAACTCTGAATTCAATGTAAACCTGGTGATACATATACAAAGAATGAAAAGATCATAGAGTTTTAATCATTGATTAAATTTTTCTAAAGTAATGGATTTTTATTAATCCAACATATTGTCACTTTAAATGTTATTCAACCAAAAGAGTTGCAAGTTCAATACCTTGCTACAGCAGTTCACTTAGAAAGTTGAAATAAAGGGAGATAAGTAAGACATCTGGAAGTGCATGGCACATGGAGCGAGAACAATATATCCCAGTGATCAAAATAAAGTGTTTGATTTGAGCCTGATATACCTGAAGAAGGCTGGAGCATACAATGGTTGAAACGTTGTGAATATGGCAATAAAGATGAGGACAACAGTCCAAATAATATAAATATTACTTCATCTCAGAAGTATCGACAAATGTTGGCTTGAATGTTTAAGAGAATCTCATAAAAGAAAAATTGACACACTCTAGCATGAATTGAACTTGGTCCCTCTGGGCAGTGGGAGTTTGAGTTTTGTTTAATGGCCTATCAACCTTTGTGGGTTATTTAATGCCAAAAAGGTGGGGTCTTAAGGAACTTATTTAATCTTCGGTTATAGCGAGAAGGTTGATTTAGTCAGATTTTAATGAAAATTTTGTTTTTATTCTTTTTTTCTCAATGTTTTTTAGTTTTGTATCCAAAAATGTTTAACTGAGAATATTTTTATTCTTTAAAAATGTTATAATAATGATTTTTTCTTCAAAAATGATTTGTTGGTAAAATTTTTCCTTCAAAGATGTATATTTTTCTATAAAAGTCTATTTTTATGTATATATTTCTATAAAAATTTATTTTTATATTTTTATAGTGTTTGACCCCAGTTTGGGGGTTAACTATTTAACCATAGCTGGGACCCTAACAGGTGCTACCACCTTGAGTCAGGATGGACCTGGGAACAACAGTAATTGAGAGGTGGTTCCATGCTCCTTACAACTTCCCAATCAGAGGCCTTGCTACCTCTCCAGGTCAGAGTGGACCTGGGAAAAACAGCAATTAAGAGGTGGTTCCATGCTCCTTACAACCTCCCAATCAGAGGCCTTGCTGACAGATGCAGTTTACCATCATGCCCAGGACCAATGGACAGTTGGAGGTATTACTGTTATATCTTGCATGTTCTAACCAATTACCATTACTTTCTTTGGATATAAAAATGTGCAGTTATGAAACATTTTGGGAGATCCGTAATGAGAGAAGTTTTGATTAAAGTCACAAATTTGGCTTCATCTGACCAACTGATATCTGTTCCTTAGAGCATGCAGGGTCTAATGGTAGCTCTCTCTGCCCAGAGGGACACAGGTTTGAATACTGCTAAAGAGTGCAAATCTTTTTTCTTAAATAAAATTCATAGAACATTCATTTCGGTAGACGAATATAAATGAATATCAGTCAGTCAGTTAAGTGTCATGCGCAATACACGCATGGGCGATCATGTCTCGAAAGAGACATGACTGACTGGGCAGAAGATTATTCCGCAGTAGGTTGCCATTGCTTTCTGCGGTAGACTGGTTGCCGACCAAGGCTATAGAACCCAATCTGTCCTATTATTTAACCCATAACTGAAGGGAAGAGACGGATTAATACCTTTCCCAAGGGTATTTGCATGTAAGTGAATGCAAGGAATTCAACTGGAATTCGAACTTGGTACTGTTTAATAAATAGTGTGTCTACTCAAATACTAAAATTAATGTTTAATGTGATAAACAATCTGTGAGATTTCTTTATAGTCAGTTCCCATATTTTAATAATTTAGCAAATATTTTATAAATTTATGAATAAAAAATTGTTTACATATTTATTTTTCTATAAATTGGTAAATGATAGATATTGCATTTCATTAGTTTTAATAAAACTATTAGTTTTTAGAATGTTGTAAATATAAAAGTATTATTGTAGATAAATCTGATGAAGTATTTAATATTTTTGTTGTCAATTCTCAAGAATAAAATAACTGTGTATAAATTTCCTTATCGTGTTAAGTTTTGTTACAATTCTAATCATTCTTTTGATTCTATTTATTGTGGGCACCAAAGTCTATGTTTGCCCAACTTTCTATTCAATAAGTATACTATTTCTTGGAGTTGGTTGATGCTATATGTGTTTTATGTTGCATGTACAGAAATATCGTGAAATAAATACAAACAACGTAATAGTATAAGTAGGTGTATTCCCAGGAAGAAAAGTATTTACAAAAGATGCGGTTTAGTACAATACAGAACAAGGGTTTAGTAGAATGTATTGTCGTAGAGACGTAAGAGATTGACAAATAGAACACATCCGGTCCAATACCAGAAATACCCGACTGACCTGTTCACTCGGCTTACTTCCTCGACTGACTTCCGAGGTACTCCTCGAGGTATCATCACTACTACTTTATGTAGTGCTTAGAACAGTCCAATACTGTAGAAAAAGGTGGAGAGCGCCCCAACAATGTGACATCAGAGCAAGTGACAAAAATATGACATCTGTAACAACCCAAAATTGGAAAAATAGTGTAAACAACACAAATTGCTTGTCTGTGCTTTGAATAATGCTTCCATATCTGATCTTGTGCTCTTGCTGTATATTTTGAGATTATAGACATAATCTGCAATATAATTAATCTTGATCTGACATCTCGACCTCAGTCACTTTCTCAGTGATGTGATGTGGTTTCCCTGTCTTTATGAAATATTTTCATGGCAATTATTCTGATAAGTTGTTCTCCTTAGTATTTGACTGCATGAATTTAAGTGTACTAGTAGATCGGTAACTAGGTCTCACAATTTTATTATTAAATTAGCTAGACACAACTACTAATTGTATTTCAACAGTTTCTTTTCTTGCACTTCTCACCTTTGGAACTCATCTTTTGATTTCCTGCCACCTACAATCTTCCAAAAATTTAAATGCAACGTCAATCGCTATAATTGTCCTCTTCTTCCTTTTCACTGAAGTCCACTCTTTTTGTAACCATTTGCATTCTAGTGGCATTGTTATGGGGAAACGCCCCTATTCCTCAGATAAGGAACTCTCCCTCCTAAATTAATAAGAGTTAACAGGAAGTTCTTTAGACTTCTATTGGAGTTCAGTAGAACTACTAGGCAGTTGATATTAGTTGGCAGTTAGCCGAATACTAAGGAGTCAGCTTTCAGTGGAAGATTACCAAGTTCCTAACATTTTGGGTACGTTAAGTCGATTCGCAACTGACATAGCACGATTATAACCTTCAGTGCGAAAACTACTCCACAACACATTATCACTTTGCTGGGGGTGGAGAAATGATTAAAATGAAAAAATACATAAATTACTTCAAATATTATATTTGAAGCAATTATTATTTTTATATAGACTCTATCCTAGGTTTTATGCTTTTTCTGATTTTCATCAATGATCTCCTCGATATAATCAGATCCCAAGTAGAATCTATACTGATGACACCACCTGTTACTACTCCTGCTGAGGCTGGTAAAGGAAACCTTACTGCTGATCTTGAAAAGGATCTCCAATCTGTGCTGGACTAGCTTGTAAATTTTAATGCTTCCAAAATGAAGCTGCTATCCTTTAACTACCAGAGACAATCACTCCTACCCGACATCAACATGGATCAGGCTAGTCTCCCTGAAAGCAATACACTGCGCCTCCTTGGCCTAATTCTCACAGCTGCCCTCAAGTGGAATGACTACATTGAATCAATGAAGTTCAGGTCACTGTATCAGTCCAGGGAGTTTTACTTGTCTGAATCCATCTTACACATACAAAAATCTACCATCCGCCTGTGCATTGAATACTGCTGTTATGTATGGTTGGGTACCCCTGCTATACACCACAGGTTTCTCAACAAGATCCAAAGGAGAATCTGCAATGTTATTGATCCCAATCTGGTAGCTCGACTCCAGTCACTTTCTCTTTGACAAGACATGGCTTCCCTGTGTCTCTTCTGCAAATATTTTCACAGCTTTTGCTTCGATGAGCTTAGCTCCCTGGTGCCCCCTCTGCACAAATTTACTCAGACTACTAGAGTGGCAACTAGGTCCCATCTTTTTACAGTGAAAACAATCAAATGTAACCACGACTTCTATTCTATCAGCTTCTTTTCTCTCAATTTATGCCTGAGGAACTCCCTTCCATATACTTACTTCCCTGATAGCTACAATCTCCAAGACTTTAAATGCAATGTCAATTACTATCTCTTATCTCTTATCTCTTTGACTCCCATCTTTTTCTCAACATCCCCTGGATCTTGTTTTTTATCCTTTTCCACTCTACTCTCATGCATCTCTCTTCATACCAGTGTTTCCATTCTTCTCTTACCCATTCTACGACAACCCCCGTAATCTTTTTCTTCACTCTCTTATGTAACCTTCAATGCACCAGTGGCAGTAATGTCTTGTTTGGGGTGAAACAATTATTAAAAAAAAGAATATTTAGCTGATACCCGTATTCGAGTAAATACTCAGCTAACTTTTAAAACAGGTCGGCAACCTATGGTAAGCATGCCAAACATGGCAAATAAAGCAATTTCTAATGGCACGATTTGTTGATCTAAGAGAGTCTCTGGAAGATGAATATTTACAAAAGTCTGATGCTCCAGTTAAATTCTTTGCATTCACTTACGTGCAAATAACCTTGGGAAAGGTATTAATCCGTCTCTTCTTCCAGTTAGGGGTTGAATAACAGGAAAAATTGGGTTCTTTAGCCTTGGTCAGTAACCACTCTACCACAGAAAGTAATGGCAACCTACTGCGGGATAATCTTCTGCCCAGTCAATCATGTCTCTTTCGAGACATGATCGCCCAAGCATGTATCACGTATAGCACTTAACTGACTGACTGCTGCTATTCTCAACTGTCGGGCATCCCTCATGAGATCTGTCATTTGTTTGACGAAAATTGCTTTTGCTTTTCTTTTGGTTTTTGGTTTAACTTATTCCTGCAAGAAAATTTTCTCACACATGAAAACAGTGTTAAGTCCACAACAAAGTTGCCTAACACCCAAACATTTAGAAAATTGTGTAAAACTCAAAGTAACAAAGTTTATTACTGATATTGAGCAATTGGCTAAGACCATGAAAAGGCAAGAAAACTATGTAAAACTCAAAGTAACAAAGAATGTTGCTGATATTGAGCCATTGGCTAAGACCATGAAAGGGCAAGAAAATTATGTAAAACTCAAATTAACAAAGTATGTTGCTGATATTGAGCCATTGGCTAAGACCATGCAAGGGCAAGAAAATTATGTAAAACTCAAATTAACAAAGTATGTTGCTGATATTGAGCCATTGGCTAAGACCATGCAAGGGCAAGAAAATTATGTAAAACTCAAATTAACAAAGTATGTTGCTGATATTGAGCCATTGGCTAAGACCATGCAAGGGCAAGAAGATTGTGTAAAACTCAAAGTAACAAAGTTTGTTGCTGATATTGAGCCATTGGCTAAGACCATGCAAGGGCAAGAAGATTGTGTAAAACTCAAAGTAACAAAGTTTGTTGCTGATATTGAGCTATTAGCTAAGACCATGCAAGGGCAAGACAAGGTAATTGATCCTGGCTTTCTTACTAATGTCATATGGTTTCCCTCTGTCTTTTCTACAAGTATTTTCATGGCAATTGATCTGATGAGATTTTTTCTCCTAGAGCCTTAACCACATAAATTTAAGCATGCTACTAGATGCTGACATCAAGGTTTTGACTTCAATCTCTGGGTTGGGCATTATGGACAACTTGCACGCAGTAGAAATGGGTGAGCAATAACTGAATGGTACTCAATAAAAATAAGATCAATATGATATCACTAGACACGAGCAGTAGAAGATGAGCCTACCCCCAGTGAGTAAATAAAGGGTTTAGTGTAGAATTCCCTATAGCAAAAGTTGCCAACCAATGTCACACTAAGTAATTTCCAATGGCATGATTTGTTGAATTAAGGAAATCTCTGGAAGATGAAAATTTAGAAAAGTCTGCTATTATTCTCAACTGTTGAACATTCTTCCCGAGATCTTTCATCTGTTTGAAGAAAATTGCTTTTGCACTTCTTTTGGCTTTTGGTTCAACCTATTCCTGCGAGAAAATTTTCTCTGACATGAGAACAGTGTTAAGTTCACAAAGAAGTTGTCTAACACCTGAACATTTAGAAAATTGTGTAAAACTCAAAGTAACAAAGTATGTTGCTGATAATGAGCAATTAGCTAAGCCCATGAAAGAGCAAGGCTCTTATTAATAATAAATTAAAAAAATAAATAAACTGTTTTAAAAAAAACAGTTTATTTCTATTAATGTGGTTTACATATTATTGTATATATTATACTAGCAGTATAGCCTGGCGTTGCTCGGGTGTAATGAAAGCTTTAAAATTAATCCATGGTCCTGGAGCTCAGACTCAGCCTAAAGAATATTTCTGTGAAGTTTGGTGAGAATCGGATAAAAATTGTGGATTTGTATAAAGGACATACAGACACACACACAAACATCTTGCCTTTTATATATAATCGATTTTCTGCACTATTGTAAGAACTGCAACCTTGAAACTTCTGAATATCGTTTCTTATGTCTTTGTCTATGAGTGAATCAAATTTGATTAAAATCGAACCACTCCTTCTATAACCTGATTTTTTCGATTATCGATTTTCGATATTTATCGGGGGTACCTTGACACAAAACCTAACTAAAAACACTCGCAGACTCCTGTGTAAATTTTCAAGAAAATCAGTTCAGCCGTTTCAGAGTCTATAGGTAACGGATACACAGACACACACACACACAAAGTTCCATTTATAAATAAGTTTAGATTTAGATTTTGATAAAACATATTGTAGAACAAGTATATTGACCTTGACTTGTATAAAAATACGTATGCTGCTGACACATTGAATGACTTTAACACCCGTAGTTAACAAAAGGTTGCTGACTTCTGTTTTAAACAATTATTTATTTCATCCACTGGACTGCACACTTGAGAAAAGTAGTAAAAACATGTTAAATTAAAAGATAAAATCCATTAATTCCTTAGAAATTGTTTTGTTTACATTTTGGATACAAAACTAATATGTCCTATGAATCTTATTGAAGGAATGTACTTCAAAGGCAAATAGAACTCTGTAGCCGAGAAGTTAAAACATACCAGAACAGATGGGGTTTTCTCTTGCTAAATTTTCTCGAGTATATAGGTCAGTAGATGCAAATGTTATTTAAAATAAGACTCAAATACTGTATCTGCTAAAAACAAGGATAAAAGTAAGAAAAATATGTCTGATTAAAAAAATAATTCCTTAGAAATATATTGCTTGTAATGTGATGCTGCATACCGTCGAAGCCTTTGTGGCCGTAGTCCCTTGTGTCAGGATTGATCCTGTTCTGAAAACAAGCTGTCAGCTCACACTTGTTGGTCGTTGATGGCGTTGACACAGCAGGTGATACTTGGGTTGACGTCTTCAACTCTAATTTCTCTTGTCCACATTGTGATTTAAATCTATGGGTTGACCACTTCAACTCTAATCTCTCTTGTCCACATTGTGATTTAAATCTATGGGTTGACCACTTCAACTCTAATCTCTCTTGTCCATATTGTGATTTAGATTTCTGGGTTGACCCCTTCAAATCTAATCTCTCTTGTCCACATTGTGATTTAGATCTATGGGTTGACCTCTTCAACTCTAATCTCTCTTGTCCATATTGTGATTTAAATCTATATTTTGACCTCTTCAACTCCAATCTCTCTTGTCCACATTGTGATTTAAATCTATGGGTTGACCACTTCAACTCTAATCTCTCTTGTCCATATTGTGATTTAGATTTCTGGGTTGACCCCTTCAACTCTAAACTCTCTTGTCCACATTGTGATTTAGATCTATGGGTTGACCCCTTCAACTCTAATCTCTCTTGTCCACATTGTGATTTAGATCTATGGGTTGACCACTTCAACTCTAATCTCTCTTGTCCACATTGTGATTTAGATCTATGGGTTGACCACTTCAACTCTAATCTCTCTTGTCCACATTGTGATTTAGATCTATGGGTTGACCTCTTCAACTCTAATCTCTCTTTTCCACAATGTGATTTAGATCTATGGGTTGTCCACTTCAACTCTAATCACTCTCGTCCACATTGAGATTTAGATATATGGGTTGACCCCTTCAACTCTAATCTCTCTCGTCCACATTGTGATTTAGATCTATGGGTTGACGCCTTCAACTCTAATCTCTCTTGTCCACATTGTGATTTAAATCTATGGGTTGACCCCTTCAACTCTAATCTCTCTCGTCCACATTCTGATTTAGATCTATGGGTTGACGCCTTCAACTCTAATCTCTCTTGTCCACATTGTGATTTAGATCTATGGGTTGACCCCTTCAACTCTAATCTCTCTTGTCCACATTGTGATTTAAATCTATGGTTTGACCACTTCAACTCTAATCTCTCTTGTCCATATTGTGATTTAAATCTAAAGGTTGACCTCTTCAACTGTATTCTCTCTTGTCCACATTGTGATTTAAATCTATAGGTTGACCTCGTCAACTCTAATCTCTCTTGTCCACATTGTGATTTAGATCTATGGGTTGACCCCTTTAACTCAAATCTCTCTCGTCGACATTGAGATTTAGATCTATGGGTTGACCTCTTCAACTGTAATCTCTCTCGTCCACATTGTGATTTAGATCTATGGGTCGACCCCTTCAACTCTAATCTCTCTTTTCCAAATTGTAATTTAGATCTATTGGTCGACCCTTTCAAAACTAATCTCTCTCGTCCATATTGTGATTTAGATCTATGGGTTGACTTCTTCAAATCTAATCTCTCTCGTCCAAATTGTGATTTAGATATATGGGTTGACGCCTTCAACTCTAATCTCTCTTGTCCATATTGTGATTTAGATCTATGGGTTGACCTCTTCAAATCTAATCTCTCTTGTCCACATTGTGATTTAAATCTATAGGTTGACCTCTTCAAATCTAATCTCTCTTGTCCACATTGTGATTTAAATCTATGGGTTGACCTCTTCAACTCTAATCTCTCTTGTCCACATTGTGATTTAGATCTATGGGTCGACCCCTTCAACTCTAATCTCTCTTTTCCAAATTGTGATTTAGATCTATTGGTCGACCCTTTCAAAACTAATCTCTCTCATCCATATTGTGATTTAGATCTATGGGTTGACTTCTTCAACTGTAATCTCTCTCGTCCACATTGTGATTTAGATCTATGGGTCAACCCGTTGAACTCTAAGCTCTCTTTTCCAAATTGTGATTTAGATCTATGGGTTGACCTCTTCAACTCTAATTTCTCTTGTCCACATTGTGATTTAGATCTATGGGTTGACCTTTTCAACTGTAATCTCTCTCGTCCACATTGTGATTTAGATCTATGGGTTGACCTCTTCAACTCTAATCTCTCTCGTCCACATTGTGATTTAGATCTATGGGTTGACCTTTTCAACAGTAATCTCTCTCGTCCACATTGTGATTTAGATCTATGGGTTGACCTCTTCAACTCTAATCCCTCTCGTCGACATTGTGATTTAGATCTATGGGTTGACCTCTTCAACTCTAATCTCTCTCGTCCACATTGTGATTTAGATCTATGGGTTGACCCCTTCAACTCTAATTTCTCTTGTCCACATTGTGATTTAGATCTATGGGTTGACCTTTTCAACTGTAATCTCTCTCGTCCACATTGTGATTTAGATCTATGGGTTGACCTCTTCAACTCTAATCTCTCTCGTCCACATTGTGATTTAGATCTATGGGTTGACCTCTTCAACTCTAATTTCTCTTGTCCACATTGTGATTTAGATCTATGGGTTGACCTTTTCAACTGTAATCTCTCTTGTCCAAATTGTGATTTAGATCTATGGGTTGACCCCTTCGACTCTAATCTCTCTTGTCCATATTGTGATTTAGATCTATGGGTTGACCTCTTCAACTCTAATCTCTCTTGTCCACATTGTGATTTAAATCTATGGGTTGACCCCTTCGACTTTAATCTTTCTCTACGACATTGTGATTTAGATCTATGGGTTGACCCCTTCAACTCTAATCTCTCTTGTCCACATTGTGATTTAGATCTATGGGTTGACCTCTTCAACTCTAATCTCTCTTTTCCACATTGTGATTTAGATCTATGGGTTGACCACTTCAACTCTAATCACTCTCATCCACATTGTGATTTAGATCTATGGGTTGACCCCTTCAACTCTAATCTCTCTCGTCCACATTGTGATTTAGATCTATGGGTTGACGCCTTCAAATCTAATCTCTCTTGTCCACATTGTGATTTAAATCTATGGGTTGACCTCTTCAACTCTAATCTGTCTTGTCCATATTGTGATTTAGATCTATGGGTTGACCTCTTCAACTCTAATCTCTCTTGTCCATATTGTGATTTAGATCTATGGGTTGACCTCTTCAACTCTAATCTCTCTTGTCCACATTGTGATTTATATCTATGGGTTGACCCCTTCAACTCGAATCTCTCTTCTCCACATTGTGATTTAGATCTATGGGTTGACCTCTTCAACTCTAATCTCTCTTGTCCACATTGTGATATAAATCTATGGGTTGACCCCTTCAACTCTAATCTCTCTTGTCCATATTGTGATTTAGATCTATGGGTTGACCTCTTCAACTCTAATCTCTCTTTTCCACATTGTGATTTAGATCTATGGGTTGACCACTTCAAATCTAATCTCTCTTGTCCACATTGTGATTTAGATCTATGGGTTGACCTCTTCAACTCTAATCTCTCTTTTGCACATTGTGATTTAGATCTATGGGTTGACCTCTTCAACTCTAATCTCTCTTGTCCACATTGTGATTTAGATCTATGGGTTGACGCCTTCAACTCTAATCTCTCTTGTCCACATTGTGATTTAAATCTATGGGTTGACCTCTTCAACTCTAATCTGTCTTGTCCATATTGTGATTTAAATCTAGAGGTTGACCTCTTCAACTCTAATCTCTCTTGTCCACATTGTGATTTAGATCTCTGGGTTGACCCCTTCAACTCTAATCTCTCTTGTCCACATTGTGATTTAAATCTATAGGTTGATCTCGTCAACTCTAATCTCTCTTGTCCACATTGTGATTTAGATCTATGGGTTGACCACTTCAACTCTAATCTCTCTCGTCCACATTGTGATTTAGATCTATGGGTTGACCCCTTCGACTCTAATCTCTCTCTTCGACATTGTGATTTAGATCTATGGGTTGACCACTTCAACTCTAATCTCTCTTGTCCACATTGTGATTTAGATCTATGGGTTGACCTCTTCAACTCTAATCTCTCTTTTCCAAATTGTGATTAGATCTATGGGTTGACCACTTCAACGCTAATCTCTCTCATCCACATTGTGATTTAGATCTATGGGTTGACCCCTTCAACTCTAATCACTCTCGTCCACATTGTGATTTAGATCTATGGGTTGACGCCTTCAACTCTAATCTCTCTTGTCCACATTGTGATTTAAATCTATGAGTTGACCTCTTCAACTCTAATCTGTCTTGTCCACATTGTGATTTAAATCTATAGGTTGACCTCGTCAACTCTAATCTCTCTTGTCCACATTGTGATTTAAATCTATGGGTTGACCTCTTCAACTCTAAACTCTCTTTTCCACATTGTGATTTAGATCTATGGGTTGACCCCTTCAACTCTAACCTCTCTTGTCCACATTGTGATTTAGATCTATGAGTTGACCTCTTCAACTCTAATCTCTCTTGTCCACATTGTGATTTAAATCTATGGGTTGACCTCTTCAACTCTAATCTCTCTCGTCCACATTGTGATTTAGATCTATGGGTTGACCCCTTCAATTCTAATCTCTCTTGTCCACATTGTGATTTAAATCTATAGGTTGACCTCGTCAACTCTAATCTCTCTTTTGTCCACATTGTGATTTAAATCTATGGGTTGACCCCTTCAACTCTAATCTCTCTTGTCCACATTGTGATTTAGATCTATGGGTTGACCCCTTCAACTCTAATCTCTCTCGTCCACATTGTGATTTAGATCTATGGGTTGACCTCTTCAACTCTAATCTCTCTTGTCCACATTGTGATTTAAATCTATAGGTTGACCTCGTCAACTCTAATCTCTCTTGTCCACATTGTGATTTAAATCTATGGGTTGACCCCTTCAACTCTAATCTCTCTTGTCCACATTGTGATTTAGATCTATGGGTTGACCTCTTCAACTCTAATCTCTCTTGTCCACATTGTGATTCAAATCTATGGGTTGACCTCTTCAACTCTAATCTCTCTTGTCCATATTGTGATTTAAATCTAGAGGTTGACCTCTTCAACTCTAATCTGTCTTGTCCACATTGTGATTTAAATCTATGGGTTGACCTCTTCAACTCTAATCTCTCTTGTCCACATTGTGATTTAGATTTATGGGTCGACCCCTTCAACTCTAATCTCTCTTGTCCACATTGTGATTTAGATCTATGGGTCGACCCCTTCAACTCTAATCTCTCTTTTGCACATTGTGATTTAGATCTATGGGTTGACCTCTTCAACTCTAATCTCTCTCGTCCACATTGTGATTTAGATCTATGGGTTGACCCCTTCGACTTTAATCTCTCTCTACGACATTGTGATTTAGATCTATGTGGGTTGACCCCTTCAACTCTAATCTCTCTTGTCCACATTGTGATTTAGATCTATGGGTTGACCTCTTCAACTCTAATCTCTTTTCCACCATTGTGATTTAGATCTATGGGTTGACCACTTCAACTCTAATCACTCTCGTCCACATTGTGATTTAGATCTATGGGTTGACCCCTTCAACTCTAATCTCTCTCGTCCACATTGTGATTTAGATCTATGGGTTGACGCCTTCAAATCTAATCTCTCTTGTCCACATTGTGATTTAGATCTATGGGTTGACCTCTTCAACTCTAATCTGTCTTGTCCATATTGTGATTTAGATCTATGGGTTGACCTCTTCAACTCTAATCTCTCTTGTCCATATTGTGATTTAGATCTATGGGTTGACCTCTTCAACTCTAATCTCTCTTGTCCACATTGTGATTTAAATCTATGGGTTGACCCCTTCAACTCGAATCTCTCTTCTCCACATTGTGATTTAGATCTATGGGTTGACCTCTTCAACTCTAATCTCTCTTGTCCACATTGTGATATAAATCTATGGGTTGACCCCTTCAACTCTAATCTCTCTTGTCCATATTGTGATTTAGATCTATGGGTTGACCTCTTCAACTCTAATCTCTCTTTTCCACATTGTGATTTAGATCTATGGGTTGACCCCTTCAACTCTAATCTCTCTTGTCCACATTGTGATTTAGATCTATGGGTTGACCTCTTCAACTCTAATCTCTCTTGTCCACATTGTGATTTAGATCTATGGGTTGACCACTTCAACTCTAATCACTCTCGTCCACATTGTGATTTAGATCTATGGGTTGACCCCTTCAACTCTAATCTCTCTCGTCCACATTGTGATTTAGATCTATGGGTTGACGCCTTCAAATCTAATCTCTCTTGTACACATTGTGATTTAAATCTATGGGTTGACTTCTTCAACTCTAATCTGTCTTGTCCATATTGTGATTTAGATCTATGGGTTGACCTCTTCAACTCTAATCTCTCTTGTCCATATTGTGATTTAGATCTATGGGTTGACCTCTTCAACTCTAATCTCTCTTGTCCACATTGTGATTTAAATCTATCGGTTGACCCCTTCAACTCGAATCTCTCTTCTCCACATTGTGATTTAGATCTATGGGTTGACCTCTTCAACTCTAATCTCTCTTGTCCACATTGTGATATAAATCTATGGGTTGACCCCTTCAACTCTAATCTCTCTTGTCCATATTGTGATTTAGATCTATGGGTTGACCTCTTCAACTCTAATCTCTCTTTTCCACATTGTGATTTAGATCTATGGGTTGACCACTTCAAATCTAATCTCTCTTGTCCACATTGTGATTTAGATCTATGGGTTGACCTCTTCAACTCTAATCTCTCTTGTCCACATTGTGATTTAGATCTATGGGTTGACCTCTTCAACTCTAATCTCTCTTGTCCACATTGTGATTTAGATCTATGGGTTGACCTCTTCAACTCTAATCTCTCTTGTCCACATTGTGATTTAAATCTATGGGTTGACCTCTTCAACTCTAATCTGTCTTGTCCATATTGTGATTTAAATCTAGAGGTTGACCTCTTCAACTCTAATCTCTCTTGTCCACATTGTGATTTAGATCTCTGGGTTGACCCCTTCAACTCTAATCTCTCTTGTCCACATTGTGATTTAGATCTATAGGTTGATCTCGTCAACTCTAATCTCTCTTGTCCACATTGTGATTTAGATCTATGGGTTGACCTCTTCAACTCTAATCTCTCTCGTCCACATTGTGATTTAGATCTATGGGTTGACCCCTTCGACTCTAATCTCTCTCTTCGACATTGTGATTTAGATCTATGGGTTGACTCCCCTTCAACTCTAATCTCTCTTGTCCACATTGTGATTTAGATCTATGGGTTGACCTCTTCAACTCTAATCTCTCTTTTCCAAATTGTGATTAGATCTATGGGTTGACCACTTCAACGCTAATCTCTCTCGTCCACATTGTGATTTAGATCTATGGGTTGACACCTTCAACTCTAATCTCTCTCGTCCACATTGTGATTTAGATCTATGGGTTGACGCCTTCAACTCTAATCTCTCTTGTCCACATTGTGATTTAAATCTATGGGTTGACCTCTTCAACTCTAATCTGTCTTGTCCACATTGTGATTTAAATCTATAGGTTGACCTCGTCAACTCTAATCTCTCTTGTCCACATTGTGATTTAAATCTATGGGTTGACCTCTTCAACTCTAATCTCTCTTTTCCACATTGTGATTTAGATCTATGGGTTGACCCCTTCAACTCTAATCTCTCTTGTCCACATTGTGATTTAGATCTATGGGTTGACCTCTTCAATTCTAATCTCTCTTGTCCACATTGTGATTCAAATCTATGGGTTGACCTCTTCAACTCTAATCTCTCTTGTCCATATTGTGATTTAAATCTAGAGGTTGACCTCTTCAACTCTAATCTGTCTTGTCCACATTGTGATTTAAATCTATGGGTTGACCTCTTCAACTCTAATCTCTCTTGTCCACATTGTGATTTAGATTTATGGGTCGACCCCTTCAACTCTAATCTCTCTTGTCCACATTGTGATTTAGATCTATGGGTCGACCCCTTCAACTCTAATCTCTCTTGTCCACATTGTGATTTAAATCTATGGGTTGACCCCTTCAACTCTAATCTCTCTTGTCCACATTGTGATTTAGATCTATGGGTTGACCCCTTCAATTCTAACTCTCTTGTCCACATTGTGATTTAAATCTATGGGTTGACCCCTTCAATTCTAATCTCTCTTGTCCACATTGTGATTTAGATCTATGGGTTGACCCCTTCAATTCTAATCTCTCTTGTCCACATTGTGATTTAAATCTATGGGTTGACCCCTTCAATTCTAATCTCTCTTGTCCACATTGTGATTTAGATCTATGGGTTGACCCCTTCAACTCTAATCTCTCTTGTCCACATTGTGATTTAGATCTATGGGTTGACCCCTTCAACTCTAATCTCTCTTGTCCACATTGTGATTTAGATCTATGGGTTTGACCCCTTCAATTCTAATCTCTCTTGTCCACATTGTGATTTAGATTTATGGGTCGACACCTTCAACTCTAATCTCTCTTGTCCACATTGTGATTTAAATCTATTGGTTGACCCCTTCAATTCTAATCTCTCTTGTCCACATTGTGATTTAAATCTATGGGTTGACCCCTCCAACTCGAATCTCTCTTGCCCACATTCTGATTTAAATCTATGGGTTGACCTCTTCAACTCTAATCTGTCTTGTCCACATTGTGATTTAAATCTATAGGTTGACCTCGTCAACTCTAATCTCTCTTGTCCACATTGTGATTTAAATCTATGGGTTGACCTCTTCAACTTTAATCTCTCTTGTCGACATTGTGATTTAGATCTATGGGTTGACCTCTTCAACTCTAATATCTCTTGTCCACATTGTGATTTAGATCTATGGGTGGACCTCTTCAATTCTAATCCTTCTCGTTGACATTGTGATTTAGATCTATGGGTTGACCTCTTCAACTCTAAACTCTCTCGTCCACATTGTGATTTAAATCTATGGGTTGACCTCTTCAACTGTAATCTCTCTCGTCCACATTGTGATTTAGATCTATGGGCTGACTTCTTCAACTCTAATCTCTCTCGTCCAAATTGTGATTTAAATCTATGGGTTGACCTCTTCAACTGTAATCTCTCTCGTCCACATTGTGATTTAAATCTATGGGTTGACCTCATCAGCTCTAATCTCTCTTGTCCATATTGTGATGTAGATCTATGGTTTGACCTTTTCAACTGTAATCTCTCTTGTCCAAATTGTGATTTAGATCTATGGGTTGACCTCTTCAACTCTAATCTCTCTCGTACACATTGTGATTTAGATCTATGGGTTGACGCCTTCAAATCTAATCTCTCTCGTCCACATTGTGATTTAGATCTATGGGTTGACCTCTTCGACTCTAATCTCTCTTGTCCACATTGTGATTTAGATCTATGGGTTGACCTCTTCAACTCTAATCTCTCTCATCCAAATTGTGATTTAAATCTATGGGTTGACCTCTTCAACTGTAATCTCTCTCGTCCACATTGTGATTTAGATCTATGGGTTGACCTTTTCAACTCTAATCTCTCTTGTCCACATTGTGATTTAGATCTATGGGTCGACCCCTTCAACTCTAATCTCTCTTTTCCAAATTGTGATTTAGATCTATGGGTTGACCTCTTCAACTCTAATCTCTCTTTTCCAAATTGTGATTTAGATCTATGGGTTGACCTCTTCAACTCTAATCTCTCTCGTCGACATTGTGATTTAGATCTATGGGTAGATTATTCAACTCTAATCTCTCTTGTCCATATTGTGATTTAGATCTATGGATTGACCTTTTCAGCTGTAATCTCTCTTGTCCAAATTGTGATTTAGATCTATGGGTCGACCCCTTCAAAACTAATCTCTCTCGTCCACATTGTGATTTAGATCTATGGGTTGACTTCTTCAACTCTACTCTCTCTCGTCCAAATTGTGATTTAAATCTATGGGTTGACCTCTTCAACTGTAATCTCTCTCGTCCACATTGTGATTTAGATCTATGGGTTGACTTCTTCAACTCTAATCTCTCTCGTACAAATTGTGATTTAAATCTATGGGTTGACCTCTTCAACTGTAATCTCTCTCGTCCACATTGTGATTTAGATCTATGGGTTGACCCCTTCAACTCTAATCTCTCTTGTCCACATTGTGATTTAAATCTATGGGTTGACCTCTTCAACTGTAATCTCTCTCGTCCACATTGTGATTTAGATCTATGGGTTGACTTCTTCAACTCTAATCTCTCTCGTCCAAATTGTGATTTAAATCTATGGGTTGACCTCTTCAACTGTAATCTCTCTCGTCCACATTGTGATTTAGATCTATGGGTTGACCCTTTCAACTCTAATCTCTCTCGTTTTAATTGTGATTTAAATCTATGGGTTGACCTCTTCAACTGTAATCTCTCTCGTCCACATTGTGATTTAGATCTATGGGTTGACTTCTTCAACTCTAATGTCTCTCGTACTAATTGTGATTTCAATCTATGGGTTGACCTCTTCAACTGTAATCTCTCTCGTCCACATTGTGATTTAAATCTATGGGTTGACCCCTTCAACTCTAATCTCTCTTGTCCACATTGTGATTTAGATCTATGGGTTGACCTCTTCAACTCTAATCACTCTTTTCCACATTGTGATTTAGATCTATGGTTTGACCCCTTCAACTCTAATCTCTCTTGTCCACATTGTGATTAAAACTATGGGTTGACCACTTCAAATCTAATCTCTCTTGTCCATATTGTGATTTAAATCTAGTGGTTGACCTCTTCAACTCTAAACTCTCTTGTCCATATTGTGATTTAGATCTATGGGTTGACCTTTTCAACTCTAATCTCTCTTGTCCACATTGTGATTTAGATCTATGGGTCGACCCCTTCAATTCTAATCTCTTTTTTCCAAATTGTGATTTAGATCTATGGGTTGACCTCTTCAACTCTAATCTCTCTTGTCCATATTGTGATTTAGATCTATGGGTTGACCTCTTCAACTCTAATCTCTCTTCTCCACATTGTGATTTAGATCTATGGGTTGACCCCTTCAACTCTAATCTCTCTTGTCCACATTGTGATTTAGATCTATGGGTTGACCCCTTCAACTCTAATCTCTCTTGTCCACATTGTGATTTAAATCTATGGGTTGACCACTTCAAATCTAATCTCTCTTGTCCATATTGTGATTTAAATCTAGTGGTTGACCTCTTCAACTCTATCCTCTCTTGTCCATATTGTGATTTAGATCTATGGGTTGACCTTTTCAACTCTAATCTCTCTTGTCCACATTGCGATTTAGATCTATGGGTCGACCCCTTCAATTCTAATCTCTTTTTTCCAAATTGTGATTTAGATCTATGGGTTGACCTCTTCAACTCTAATCTCTCTTGTCCATATTGTGATTTAGATCTATGGGTTGACCTCTTCAACTCTAAACTCTCTTCTCCACATTGTGATTTAGATCTATGGGTTGACCTCTTCAACTCTAATCTCTCTTCTCCACATTGTGATTTAGATCTATGGGTCGACCCCTTCAAAACTAATCTCTCTCGTCCACATTGTGATTTAGATCTATGGGTTGACCCTTTCAACTCTAATCTCTCTCGTCCTAATTGTGATTTAAATCTATGGGTTGACCTCTTCAACTGTAATCTCTCTCGTCCACATTGTGATTTAGATCTATGGGTTGACTTCTTCAACACTAATGTCTCTCGTACTAATTGTGATTTCAATCTATGGGTTGACCTCTTCAACTGTAATCTCTCTCGTCCACATTGTGATTTAGATCTATGGGTTGACCCCTTCAACTCTAATCTCTCTCGTCCAAATTGTGATTTAGATCTATGGGTTGACCTCTTCAAATCTAATCTCTCTCGTCCAAATTGCGATTTAAATCTATGGGTTGACCTCTTCAACTGTAATCTCTCTCGTCGACATTGTGATTTAGATCTATGGGTTGACCCCTTCAACTGTAATCTCTCTTGTCCACATTGTGATTTAAATCTATAGGTTGACCTCGTCAACTCTAATCTCTCTTGTCTATATTGTGATGTAGATCTATGGTTTGACCTTTTCAACTGTAATCTCTCTTGTCGAAATTGTGATTTAGATCTATGGGTTGACCTCTTCAACTCTAATCTCTCTCGTACACATTGTGATTTAGATCTATGGGTTGACCCGTTCAACTCTAATCTCTCTCGTCCACATTGTGATTTAGATCTATGGGTTGACCTCTTCGACTCTAATCTCTCTTGTCCACATTGTGATTTAGATCTATGGGTTGACCCCTTCAACTCTAATCTCTCTCGTCCAAATTGTGATTTAAATCTATGGGTTGACCTCTTCAACTGTAATCTCTCTCGTCCACATTGTGATTTAGATCTATGGGTTGACCTTTTCAACTCTAATCTCTCTTGTCCACATTGTGATTTAGATCTATGGGTCGACCCCTTCAACTCTAATCTCTCTTTTCCAAATTGTGATTTAGATCTATGGGTTGACCTCTTCAACTCTAATCTCTCTTTTCGAAATTGTGATTTAGATCTATGGGTTGACCTCTTCAACTCTAATCTCTCTCGTCGACATTGTGATTTAGATCTATGGGTAGACTATTCAACTCTAATCTCTCTTGTCCATATTGTGATTTAGATCTATGGATTGACCTTTTCAGCTGTAATCTCTCTTGTCCAAATTGTGATTTAGATCTATGGGTCGACCCCTTCAAAACTAATCTCTCTCGTCCACATTGTGATTTAGATCTATGGGTTGACTTCTTCAACTCTAATCTCTCTCGTCCAAATTGTGATTTAAATCTATGGGTTGACCTCTTCAACTGTAATCTCTCTCGTCCACATTGTGATTTAGATCTATGGGTTGACTTCTTCAACTCTAATCTCTCTCGTACAAATTGTGATTTAAATCTATGGGTTGACCTCTTCAACTGTAATCTCTCTCGTCCACATTGTGATTTAGATCTATGGGTTGACCTCTTCAACTGTAATCTCTCTCCTCCACATTGTGATTTAGATCTATGGGTTGACTTCTTCAACTCTAATCTCTCTCGTCCAAATTGTGATTTAAATCGATGGGTTGACCTCTTCAACTGTAATCTCTCTCCTCCACATTGTGATTTAGATCTATGGGTTGACTTCTTCAACTCTAATCTCTCTCGTCCAAATTGTGATTTAAATCGATGGGTTGACCTCTTCAACTGTAATCTCTCTTGTCCACATTGTGATTTAGATCTATGGCTTGACCCTTTCAACTCTAATCTCTCTCGTCCTAATTGTGATTTAAATCTATGGGTTGACCTCTTCAACTGTAATCTCTCTCGTCCACATTGTGATTTAGATCTATGGGTTGACTTCTTCAACTCTAATGTCTCTCGTACTAATTGTGATTTCAATCTATGGGTTGACCTCTTCAACTGTAATCTCTCTCGTCCACATTGTGATTTAAATCTATGGGTTGACCACTTCAACTCTAATCTCTCTTGTCCACATTGTGATTTAGATCTGTGGGTTGACTCCTTCAACTCTAATCTCTCTTGTCCACATTGTGATTTAGATCTATAGGTTGACCTCTTCAACTCTAATCTCTCTTTTCTAAATTGTGATTTAAATCTATGGGTCGACCCCTTCAAAACTAATCTCTCTCGTCCACATTGTGATTTAGATCTATGGGTTGACTTCTTCAACTATAATCTCTCTCGTCCAAATTGTGATTTAAATCTATGGGTTGACCTCTTCAACTGTAATCTCTCTCGTCCACATTGTGATTTAGATCTATGGGTTGACTTCTTCAACTCTAATCTCTCTCGTACAAATTGTGATTTAAATCTATGGGTTGACCTCTTCAACTGTAATCTCTCTCGTCCACATTGTGATTTAGATCTAAGGGTTGACCCCTTCAACTCTAATCTCTCTTGTCCACATTGTGATTTAAATCTATGGGTTGACCTCTTCAACTGTAATCTCTCTCGTCTACATTGTGATTTAGATCTATAGGTTGACCCTTTCAACTCTAATCTCTCTCGTCCTAATTGTGATTTAAATCTATGGGTTGACCTCTTCAACTGTAATCTCTCTCGTCCACATTGTGATTTAGATATATGGGTTGACTTCTTCAACACTAATGTCTCTCGTACTAATTGTGATTTCAATCTATGGGTTGACCTCTTCAACTGTAATCTCTCTCGTCCACATTGTGATTTAAATCTATGGGTTGACCCCTTCAACTCTAATCTCTCTTGTCCACATTGTGATTTAGATCTATGGGTTGACCTCTTCAACTCTAATCTCTCTTTTCCACATTGTGATTTAGATCTATGGTTTGACCTCTTCAACTCTAATCTCTCTTGTCCACATCGTGATTTAGATCTATGGGTTGACCCCGTCAACTCTAATTTCTCTTTTCCACATTGTGATTTAAATCTATGGGTTGACCACTTCAAATCTAATCTCTCTTGTCCATATTGTGATTTAAATCTAGAGGTTGACCTCTTCAACTCTAACCTCTCTTGTCCATATTGTGATTTAGATCTATGGGTTGACCTTTTCCACTCTAATCTCTCTCGTCCACATTGTGATTTAGATCTATGGGTAGACCCCTTCAATTCTAATCTCTTTTTTCCAAATTTTGATTTAGATCTATGGGTTGACCTCTTCAACTCTAATCTCTCTTTTCCACATTGTGATTTAGATCTATGGGTTGACCCCTTCAACTCTAATCTCTCTTGTCCACATTGTGATTTAGATCTATGGGTTGACCTCTTCAACTCTAATCTCTCTTTTCCACATTGTGATTTAGATCTATGGGTTGACCCCTTCAACTCTAATCTCTCTCGTCCACATTGTGATTTAAATCTATGGGTTGACCACTTCAAATCTAATCTCTCTTGTCCATATTGTGATTTAAATCTAGAGGTTGACCTCTTCAACTCTAACCTCTCTTGTCCATATTGTGATTTAGATCTATGGGTTGACCTTTTCAACTCTAATCTCTCTCGTCCACATTGTGATTTAGATCTATGGGTCGACCCCTTCAATTCTAATCTCTTTTTCGAAATTGTGATTTAGATCTATGGGTTGACCTCTTCAACTCTAATCTCTCTTCTCCACATTGTGATTTAGATCTATTGGTTGACCCCTGCAACGGTAATGTCTCTTGTCCACATTGTGATTTAGATCTATGGGTCAACACCTTGAACTCTAATCTCTCTTTTCCAAATTGTGATTTAGTTCTATGGGTTGACCTCTACAACTGTAATCTCTCTCGTCGACATTGTGATTTAGAACTATGGGTTGACCTTTTCAACTGTAATCTCGCTTGTCCAAATTGTGATTTAGATCTATGGGTTGACCTCTTCAACTCTAATCCCTCTCGTCGACATTGTGATTTAGATCTATGTGTTGACCTATTCAACTCTAATCTCTCTCGTCCACATTGTGATTTAGATCTATGGGTTGACCTCTTAAACTCTAATCTCTCTCGTCCACATTGTGATTGAGATCTACGGGTTGACCTCTTCAACTCTAATCTCTCTCGTCCACATTGTGATTTAGATCTATGGGTCAACCCCTTGAACTCTAATCTGTCTTTTCCAAATTGTGATTTAAATCTATGGGTTGACCTCTTCAACTGTACTCTCTCTTGTCCACATTGTGATTTAAATCTATGGGTTGACCTCTTCAACTGTAATCTCTCTCGTCGACATTGTGATTTAGATCTATGTGTTGACCTATTCAACTCTAATCTCTCTCGTCCACATTGTGATTTAGATCTATGGGTTGACCCCTTCAACTCTAATCTCTCATGTCCACATTGTGATTTAGATCTATGGGTTGACCCCTTCAACTCTAATCTCTCTCGTCCACATTGTGATTTAGATCTATGGTTTGACCTCTTCAACTCTAATCTTTCTTGTCCACATTGTGATTTAGATCTATGGGTTGACCCCTTCAACTCTAATCTCTCTTGTCCACATTGTGATTTAAATCTATGGGTTGACCTCTTAAACTCTAATCTCTCTTGTCCATATTGTGATTTAGATCTATGGGTTGAACTTTTCAATTCTAATCTCTCTTGTCCACATTGTGATTTAGATCTATGGGTCGACCCTTTCAACTCTAATCTCTCTTTTCCAAATTGTGATTTAGATCTATGGGTTGACCTCTTCAACTCTAATCTCTCTTTTCCAAATTGTGATTTAGATGTATGGGTTGACCTCTTCAAATCTAATCCTTCTCGTCCACATTGTGATTTAAATCTATGGGTTGACCTCTTCAACTGTAATCTCTCTCGTCCACATTTTGATTTAGATCTATGGGCTGACTTCTTCAACTCTAATCTCTCTCGTCCAAATTGTGATTTAAATCTATGGGTTGACCTCTTCAACTGTAATCTCTCTCGTCCACATTGTGATTTAGATCTATGGGTTGACCCCTTCAACTGTAATCTCTCTTGTCCACATTGTGATTTAAATCTATAGGTTGACCTCGTCAACACTAATCTCTCTTGTCCGCATTGTGATTTAAATCTATGGGTTGACCTCTTCAACTCTAATCTCTCTTGTCCATATTGTGATGTAGATCTATGTTTTGACCTTTTCAACTATAATCTCTCTTGTCCAAATTGTGATTTAGATCTATGGGTTGACCTCTTCAACTCTAATCTCTCTTGTCCACATTGTGATTTAGATCTATGGGTTGACCCGTTCAACTCTAATCTCTCTCGTCCACATTGTGATTTAGATCTATGGGTTGACCTTTTCAACTGTAATCTCTCTTGTCCAAATTGTGATTTAGATCTATGGGTCAACCCCTTGAACTCTAATCTCTCTTTTCCAAATTGTGATTTAGATCTATGGGTTGACCTCTTCAACTGTAATCTCTCTCGTCGACATTGTGATTTAGAACTATGGGTTGACCTTTTCAACTGTAATCTCTCTTGTCCAAATTGTGATTCAGATCTATGGGTTGACCTCTTCAACTCTAATCCCTCTCGTCGACATTGTGATTTAGATCTATGGGTTGACCTCTTCAACTCTAATCTCTCTTGTCCACATTGTGATTTAGATCTATGGGTTGACCTCTTCAACTCTAATCTCTCTTTTCCACATTGTGATTTAGATCTATGGGTTGACCTCTTCAACTCTAATCTCTCTTGTCCAAATTGTGATTTAGATCTATGGTTTGACCTCTTCAACTCTAATCCCTCTCGTCGACATTGTGATTTAGATCTATGGGTTGACCTCTTCAACTCTAATCTCTCTCGTCCACATTGTGATTTAGATCTATGGGTTGACCTCTTCAACTGTAATCTCTCTTGTCCACATTGTGATTTAGATCTATGGGTTGACCTCTTCAACTCTAATCTCTCTTTTCCACATTGTGATTTAGATCTATGGGTTGACCTTTTCAACTCTAATCTCTCTTGTCCATATTGTGATTTAAATCTATGGTTTGACCTCTTCAACTCTAATCTCTCTTGTCCACATTGTGATTTAAATCTATGGGTTGACCTTTTCAACTCTAATCTCTCTTGTCCATATTGTGATTTAAATCTATGGTTTGACCACTTCAACTCTAATCTCTCTTGTCCACATTGTGATTTAAATCTATGGGTTGACCTCTTCAACTCTAATCTCTCTTGTCCATATTGTGATTTAAATCTATGGTTTGACCTCTTCAACTCTAATCTCTCTTGTCCACATTGTGATTTAAATCTATGGGTTGACCTCTTCAACTCTAATCTCTCTTGTCCATATTGTGATTTAAATCTATGGTTTGACCTCTTCAACTCTAATTTCTCTTGTCCACATTGTGATTTAAATCTATGGGTTGACCTCTTCAACTCTAATCTCTCTTGTCCACATTGTGATTTAAATCTATGGGTTGACCTCTTCAACTCTAATCTCTCTTGTCCACATTGTGATTTAGATCTCTGGGTTGACCCCTTCAA
Source organism: Ascarosepion bandense (assembly GCA_037127315.1). Lineage (NCBI taxonomy): Eukaryota > Metazoa > Mollusca > Cephalopoda > Sepiida > Sepiidae > Ascarosepion > Ascarosepion bandense. The sequence goes on from JBBBDQ010001450.1 coordinate 332,386, forward strand.
CTCTAATCTCTCTTGTCCACATTGTGATTTAAATCTATAGGTTGACCTCGTCAACTCTAATCTCTCTTGTCCACATTGTGATTTAAATCTATGGGTTGACCTCTTCAACTCTAATACCTCTCTCATCGACATTGTGATTTAGATCTATGGGTTGACTTCTTCAACTCTAATCTCTCTCGTCCAAATTGTGATTTAAATCTATGGGTTGACCTTTTCAACTGTAATCTCTCTCGTCCACATTGTGATTTAGATCTATGGGTTGACCCCTTCAACTCTAATCTCTCTCGTCCAAATTGTGATTTAAATCTATGGGTTGACCTCTTCAACTGTAATCTCTCTCGTCCAAATTGTGATTTAGATCTATGGGTCAACCCCTTGAACTCTAATCTCTCTTTTCCAAATTGTGATTTAGATTTATGGGTTGACCTCTTCAACTCTAATCTCTCTTGTCCACATTGTGATTTAAATCTATGGGTTGACCTCTTCAACTCTAAACTCTCTTGTCCATATTGTGATTTAGATCTATGGGTTGACCTTTTCAACTCTAATCTCTCTCGTCCACATTGTGATTTAGATCTATGGGTCGACCCCTTCAATTTTAATCTCTTTTTTCCAAATTGTGATTTAGATCTATGGGTCGACCCCTTCACCTCTAATCTCTCTTTTCCAAATTGTGATTTAGATCTATGGGTTGACCTCTTCAACTCTAATCTCTCTCGTCGACATCGTGATTTAGATCTATGGGTTGACCTTTTCAACTCTAATCTCTCTTTTCCAAATTGCGATTTAGATCTATGGGTTGACCTCTTCAACTGTAATCTCTCTCGTCGACATTGTGATTTAGAACTATGGGTTGACCTTTTCAACTGTAATCTCTCTTGTCCACATTGTGATTTAGATCTATGGGTTGACCTTTTCAACTCTAATCTCTCTTGTCCACATTGTGATTTAGATCTATGGGTCGACCCCTTCAATTCTAATCTCTTTTTTCCAAATTGTGATTTAGATCTATGGGTTGACCTCTTCAACTCTAATCTCTCTTTTCCACATTGTGATTTAGATCTATGGGTTGACCTCTTCAACTCTAATCTCTCTCGTCCACATTGTGATTTAGATATATGTGTTGACCCCTTCAACTCTAATCTCTCTCGTCCACATTGTGATTTAGATCTATGGGTTGACCTCTTCAACTCTACTCTGTCTTGTCCACATTGTGATTTAAATCTATGGATTGACCTCTTCAACTCTAATCTCTCTTGTCCACATTGTGATTTAGATCTCTGGGTTGACCCCTTCAACTCTAGTCTCTCTTGTTCACATTGAGATTTAAATCTATAGGTTGACCTCGTCAACTCTAATCTCTCTTGTCCACATTGTGATTTAAATCTATGGGTTGACCTCTTCAACTCTAATCTCTCTTTTCCAAATTGTGATTTAGATCTATGGGTTGACCTCTTTAACTCTAATCTCTCTCGTACACATTGTGATTTAGATCTATGGGTTGACCTCTTCAACTCTAATCTCTCTCGTCCACATTGTGATTTAGATCTATGGGTCGACCCCTTCAACTCTAATCTCTCTCGTCCACATTTTGATTTAAATCTATGGGTTGACCTCTTCAACTCTAATCTCTCTTGTCCACATTGTGATTTAAATCTATAGGTTGACCCCTTCAACTCTAATCTCTCTTTTCCACATTGTGATTTAGATCTATGGGTTGACCTTTTCAACTCTAATCTCTCTTGTCCATATTGTGATTTAAATCTATGGTTTGACCTCTTCAACTCTAATCTCTCTTGTCCACATTGTGATTTAAATCTATGGGTTGACCTTTTCAACTCTAATCTCTCTTGTCCATATTGTGATTTAAATCTATGGTTTGACCACTTCAACTCTAATCTCTCTTGTCCACATTGTGATTTAAATCTATGGGTTGACCTCTTCAACTCTAATCTCTCTTGTCCATATTGTGATTTAAATCTATGGTTTGACCTCTTCAACTCTAATCTCTCTTGTCCACATTGTGATTTAAATCTATGGGTTGACCTCTTCAACTCTAATCTCTCTTGTCCACATTGTGATTTAAATCTATGGGTTGACCTCTTCAACTCTAATCTCTCTTGTCCACATTGTGATTTAGATCTCTGGGTTGACCCCTTCAACTCTAATACCTCTCGTCGACATTGTGATTTAGATCTATGGGTTGACTTCTTCAACTCTAATCTCTCTCGTCCAAATTGTGATTTAAATCTATGGGTTGCCCTCTTCAACTGTAATCTCTCTCGTCCACATTGTGATTTAGATCTATGGGTTGACCCCTTCAACTCTAATCTCTCTCGTCCAAATTGTGATTTAAATCTATGGGTTGACCTCTTCAACTGTAATCTCTCTCGTCGACATTGTGATTTAGAACTATGGGTTGACCTTTTCAACTATAATCTCTCTTGTCCAAATTGTGATTTAGATCTATGGGTTGACCTCTTCAACTCTAATCCCTCTCGTCGACATTGTGATTTAGATCTATGGGTTGACCTCTTAAACTGTAATCTCTCTTGTCCACATTGTGATTTAGATCTATGGGTTGACCTCTTCAACTCTAATCTCTCTTTTCCACATTGTGATTTAGATCTATGGGTTGACCTCTTCAACTCTAATCTGTCTTGTCCACATTGTGATTTAAATCTATGGATTGACCTCTTCAACTCTAATCTCTCTTGTCCACATTGTGATTTAGATCTCTGGGTTGACCCCTTCAACTCTAGTCTCTCTTGTTCACATTGAGATTTAAATCTATAGGTTGACCCCGTCAACTCTAATCTCTCTTGTCCACATTGTGATTTAAATCTATGGGTTGACCTCTTCAACTCTAATCTCTCTTTTCCAAATTGTGATTTAGATCTATGGGTTGACCTCTTTAACTCTAATCTCTCTCGTACATATTGTGATTTAGATCTATGGGTTGACCTCTTCAACTCTAATCTCTCTCGTCCACATTGTGATTTAGATCTATGGGTCGACCCCTTCAACTCTAATCTCTCTCGTCCACATTTTGATTTAAATCTATGGGTTGACCTCTTCAACTCTAATCTCTCTTGTCCACATTGTGATTTAAATCTATAGGTTGACCCCTTCAACTCTAATCTCTCTTGTCCACATTGTGATTTAAATCTATAGGTTGACCTCGTCAACTCTAATCTCTCTTTTCCAAATTGTGATTTAGATCTATGGGTTGACCTCTTCAACTCTAATCTCTCTCTTCGACATTGTGATTTAGATCTATGGGTTGACCTCTTCAACTCTAATCTCTCTTGTCCACATTGTGATTTAGATCTATGGGTCGACCCCTTCAACTCTAATCTCTTCTTTCCAAATTGTGATTTAGATCTATGAGTTGACCTCTTCGACTCTAATCTCTCTCGTCCACATTGTGATTAAGATCTATGAGTTGACCTCTTGGACTCTAATCTCTCTTTTTCAAATTGTGATTTAGATCTATGGATTGACCTCTTCAACTCTAATCTCTCTCGTCCACATTGTGATTTAGATCTATGGGTCGACCCCTCCAACTCTAATCTCTCTTGTTCACATTGTGATTTAAATCTATAGGTTGACCTCGTCAACTCTAATCTCTCTTGTCCACATTGTGATTTAAATCTATGGGTTGACCTCTTCAACTCTAATCTCTCTTGTTCACATTGTGATTTAAATCTATAGGTTGACCTCGTCAACTCTAATCTCTCTTGTCCACATTGTGATTTAAATCTATGGGTTGACCTCTTCAACTCTAATCTCTCTCGTCCACATTGTGATTAAGATCTATGAGTTGAACTCTTCGACTCTAATCTCTCTTTTCCAAATTGTGATTTAGATCTATTGGTCGACCCCTTCAAAACTAATCTCTCTCGTCCACATTGTGATTTAGATCTATGGGTTGACCCCTTCAACTCTAATATCTCTCGTCCACATTGTGATTTAGATCTATGCGTTGACTTCTTTAACTCTAATCTCTCTTTTCCAAATTGTGATTTAGATCTATGGGTTGACCCTTTCAACTATAATCTCTCTCGTCCACATTGTGATTTAGATCTCAAGAGAGGTAAGCCAAATTCTCACTGGTAGTATCTTCACCAAAACCAAGCTGGAGAATTGAGAATTCCAATTGTGGAAATAAAAATGGCACCAATTTTAGAAATAAAATAAATGATGCCTGCATAAACTGTAGATAGTCTTTATTTTTCTGTTGTTTTCTTTTGTATATAATCACAAATTGTCTTCTTCCCAAACCCTGTTCCTATTAATTTAGCGATGAAATGAAAGTTTTGACCAATTTCTCTAAGTAATACTTTGCAAAGCATTTTTCTTATTATTATTTCAAAACTTTGGTTGGCAATTTCAAACTTTATCTGCAAAATCACTTCACCTCCAGCCAGAGTTCTAAGGTTGTGGTGACTAGAACTGACTTCATTTAACTCCTTACTGGGACTTCACGGAAACTGCCAAAGAGCTGTCTTTGGTACAGTGGGTGGCCAGCAGCAGCAGTAACTCGAACTGACTTTGTCTCTGTTTGGTGCTGGAACTGGAACTGCCTGACTTTAAAAGCTACAAAACTAATAAAAACAAACTTTTTCCATCAAATATTTATGTTATTATTAAGAAAGATCAAAGTATTTTTTAATTATTTAAAAAAAGTTTTTAATCCCTTCTAACAGGTTCAAAATTTTGGTAAAAAATCTTGTTTTGATGTTTGCTGGTAACCAAATCATTACAAGAGTTTACAACGGAAAACGTAATATTACATAACTCAATGTTTTCGTCGCTGGAAAAAACTAATTTGGAAATTGTCACAAAAATCAAATAATTGTCGAATTTTAATGAAACTTTTAGGACTTGTTTACAAATGAATGAAATTATCTTTGAAATTATTATTTAAAAATAAATCTTGGTAAAAATATATATATATAATTTTTTTTTTTTTTTTACATATGTTAACTCCCTCCACATAAATTTAAGAAATTTTAAGAAATTAAATTTTGTTGGGAAAATTGGTTTTATTATTTAAACGCAGAACTCATTGGGGAGCATAAATAAACATTTTTCTTTTTAAATTTTGCTTTTATTTCCGAAAATCTGCTCTCAATAATAAGATAAAAAATGTAAAATAACTATGACATTATAATTTGAAGAAAAACATTTTTCGATTAATAATAAAATTTTACAAAACTGTTTTCATTTTTCTTTTTAATTATAATAATTTATACAAATTTCAAAAATATTTTAAAAATACTTCAAAGATTTGTTGGGATTAGTTTAAAAACTTAATCGAAGATTATACTGACTCATCAAAAATTTATAAGTTTAATACAAATCATTGCACCTTCCTATTTTTAAAATAATTTTAACTTTTTTTTGTATGGTAATTTCTATGTGTAAATTAAAAGATCATGTGTTTCAGAGTCTCTTCCCCTTAATGGGAAAAAAAATGTACAATTGTCATGTGTGATCAGCAGACACTTATCTCACATCTGTCAACACATACGGTGGAAAGGTCAGAAAGTCGAACTGTGTTTAAGAAATAGTTTTATTCTAAATTTCATGGTATAAATAAGTAAATCAGATTAATTTAACATTAAATTTGCTAATTTTCCAAAAATCATGTGTCACAGATATACATTTTACTTTTGCAAGATTTTTAAAACTGAGAATTAACTTTTGTTTACAATTTCCGGCTTTCCCTTTTCCAATCTTTTCACTCTTTTATTTTATTTTTATTTTTTTTCAATTGGAGTAGATAGACTAATCTATCGCCCGGTTCACACTCCACCCACGTCTGTTGAACAGGTGAAGAGGCTCATCCCTTGTTCCCTGTCTAGGATGTGGTTTCCGGCTTCTCTTTTCCAATCTTTTCACTCTTACATAGCCCCCTGCACTTTAGTGGCATTACCGCCTTGCATGGGGTGATATGATTAAAAAAAAAAAAGTGTCAATCACTTAAAAATGGCCAAAAAATTGAAAGATTAACAAAAAAACTTGAAAAAGTTTTAGATTCCAATCAATATAATTTCTGTTTGAAATATACCAGAGGATTTTTCTGATTGGAAATAGTAGATTTCATCATTTAGGTTTCAATTAAATCTAAAAAAAAAAACAAAAAAACTTTCAAGCTTTCAAGGATACTTTATTTCTAAAAATTCAATTTAAAATTTAGATATTGAAAATGAGTGGAGGTACCTAGTTTATAACTATTTATATCAGGGGTTGGCAACCTTTTAGAGAGTGAGGGCCAAAAAGCTATGTAGAGTCATGGAGGAGGGCCAAAAAGCTATGTAGAGTCATGGAGGAGGGCCAAAAAGCTATGGCTTCAGTGTCACGGAGGAGAACCATGTTAGTAAATATGTGAATACAATTTTGAAATGATTTGGAAATTATTTTCAATAACTTTTGCCTTGGAAAATGTATTTTGATTTTTTTTTTTTTGTTTTTATTTACAAAAACAGGAACTCTACCAGGAAGCGAAAAATTTCAGAGTTGCAGAAAGTATTTCACCTCTTTCTCAATCCAATAAAAAAACAGGATTCTAAAGCATAAAAAAAAAACAGAAAATATCTGACGGGTATTTTGTTAAAAAATATATTACATCTTAAAAATAAATGCTTCATAAACCAGTATTGAAAAAAAAATTCCATTAAAATCAGTTGAAAACACTATTTTATATTCATTTAAAAGTGCCTGCTCACGGAAGCAATTTCATAGAAAAAGTGAAAGTGAGGCTGTATGCTAATTTTGTTGATCCCTACAAATAAAAAAATTAAAGTAAAACATTCTCCAGGTAAAAAGAAATATATTTTTTAATTTCAACGCAATATATTCAGACTATCAACTGTCACTTTGGTTTAGTTTACCTATATTTATATCATGTCCAGAGTAAGGTAGCAGGTCGGACAAGATTCACTCAAGGGCCAGAGGTGGCCCGCGGACCAGGGGGTTGCCTGCTGCTGATTTATATTGTTCAGACATGCCATCCCATTCTGGGTATCTTAGTTTCAGTTAATAACTTAACCCTCCAAGTTTTTGTTCGCCTTTGCCTTGGCCAGGATTTGAACTCACAACTTTTTGGGTCAAGTCACTGGATTACTTTGACAAACACTTTTATCCACTGGAAATAAAGGGTTTAGTTTGAAATTTCAACGTATATCACCTGAAGAAGGCCGAAGCATACAATAGCCGAAACATCGTGAATATGATAATATAGAGGCGGTCACCAGTCCTAACAATGTAAATAGTGAAAAGATTATGGATAGTATAAATGCACTTAAAAAAAATAATAAAAGCCAGGTTAAATGTTCATTTTATTTATTCAATTAATAAAGCTGTACATTACTAAAGAGTAAACAAGAGTCATAGGTTTTTAGTAATTAGAGGGGAAGAAGTGTTAGCAAGGAGTGAGTCATCAATATGTCTATCTGGAGAGCTTGGTATTTGTTACAGTAGAACCAAGTGAAATTGTTTCATTTCTTTGATAAATATTCTTTAATTGCTTACCATAAATTGTCCATAGGGAATAAATAAACAAAGAAATAGATAAGTAAAACTGTTTTTCAAAAATACAAAAAAAAGATTAAAAATAAATACAAACTAACAATTAAAAGGATTTTCTTATAAAAAGCATTCTTTAAAATTTAAATTGTTAGAAGCTAAAAATTTAAACAATTTATATAAAAAAACTGACAAAAAAATTAAAGGAAGGCAAAAAGAAAATTAAATAAAATAAATTTGAAAAGTAGTAATTTAAAAAAAATAAAAATAAATAAAACTAAAAACAAAGAAAATATAACACATTCATTTAAATTATTCCAAAATTAATATACATAAATATAAAATATTAAATAAAAACAATGAAGATAATTAACTTTAATTTAAAAAAAAATAAATTTTTGTATTAAATTTTTTCCTCTTGGTCATTTTTTAAAACTCGTCTCCACTGATGATGATGAAGATGATGAAGATGATGACATCACATTCTCAGCGTTGCCATGGTCACAATAATAGGCAGCAGGGTTGTTTATGTCACGATGAGATCCACCACCACTAGCAGCAGCAGCACCACCACCACCACATGCACCTCCTGCTCCAATCCCTGGGCCAGAAGTAGACAAGGTGATTGCTTGACCCATGTGAGACAAATGCGATTTTTCTTTCTTCTGTTCTTCGAAATCATTCTTTCAGAGGTAGAACAAAAGGGGTTAAAAAAAAAAAAAAAAAAAAATCAATAAATAAAAAGGTAAAAAGAAATTTATACCCAACTCCACAAAAAATTACAAAAATTTTGATGTCAAGAAAGTGTTTCCAGTCTTTGAATTCCTCAGATGAAGCATTGTCATTTATTATTAATTTTTGATTAGTCTTTCTTTCATCTTATTTCTCTTGCTTCTTTACACCTATTAGTAGTAGTAGTAGTGTTAATTTGTGTGAATTTCTTAGATGAAGCCTTGTCATTATTATTAATTTTTGACTAGTCTTTCTTTCATCTTATTTTTCTTGCTTCTTTACACCTATTAGTAGTAGTAGTAGTGTTAATTTGTGTGAATTTCTTAGATGAAGCCTTGTCATTATTATTAATTTTTGACTAGTCTTTCATTCATCTTATTTCTCTTGCTTCTTTACACCTAGTAGTAGTAGTAGTAGTAGTGTTAATTTGTGTGGATTTCTTAGATGAAGCTTTGTTTTTATTATTAATTTTTGACTCTTCTTTCTCTTGCTTTTTTACACCTAGTAGTAGTATTAATAGTAGTAGTGTTAAGTTCTGTTAATTTCTTAGATGAAGCATTGTCTTTATCATTAATTTCTGACTCCTCATCTTTTCACTTATTTCTATTGCTCTCAGAATGTTATTCACTGAAAATATGCCACAGGGTTTCTGATCATGGAACAATCATGTTGGAGTTTTGATTAAAGTAATGGAATGGTGAAGAGAGATTAGTTAAGGATTAATAACAATTCATATTTTAATTCGACTTGTTTTACAAAGGTTACAAAAAATAATGGAGTGTGTGAGGCTTCTTATAACTGACAGATGTTATGATGAGACAATAAATTAGAAATGAGCAGTTGAAACCTTTCATCCAGAGATTCATAGCAACAAATGTGAAGAAAGAATCAACCAATTGTAGTGCACGCTGCCAAAGACATTAACCAATCATGAAAGGGAATGGTTATAAAAAAAAGAAAGAGAAAAACGATTGATTAAAAGGATTAACCAATCAAAGAGAAGAGAAATTGGAGATCATTTGAGGTTCTCAAAATATTGTAGAAAGATAAAAAAAAGTACAAAGCTAATAAGAAATTTAACCCAATCAGAGAAAGTATTTATTGAAGTCAGAGCAATATCTGAATGAAATAAACGATTAAAGACTTGGGTTCAAAGAGAAGCTGAGGTTTTGATTGATTTGTTTTTTTACAGCTTATCAACCTTTTTGCAGATTATTTAAAGCCTGAAAATATTTTTAGATTGTAAGAATTTTTTTTTTTGGGGGGGGGGGAGGTGATAATAATTTTACTGATACAAGTCCTACTAATTAATCCATAGCTGGGGGAGAAGAGGTGGATTCATACCTTTCCCAAGGGTATTTGTGTGTAAGTGAAAATAACAAACCTGACTGAAATTGGAAATCAGCTCTCCGATTTCCAATTCCAAGCTATTATCCACACTTGTACATCCTAGTTCACAGGACCTGGTATTTCCAAGAGGTCGCTAATCTAGTTACTGACTAGGCTTGATGTTGCTTAACTTTGGTGATCATATGAGAACCAGTGTTTTAATGTGATATGGCTGTAACCCTAAGAGAGAAGCTAAGGTCGGGATATTCCAAAAATGCATAGTAAAGGTTTGGATGTTTAAAGTTTCACAAATGATAAGATATTGAGAGAATGATATAATGTTTATGCACGAATAAGGTGAAATAGAATGTTAACGAATAAAACTGTATGCATTTCAGGAATTCATGACTGAAATCTTGAACAAGCGTGATAGAGAGGATGATTAATTTAAAATGTAAAAGAAATAACAATTGGAACAGTCAAAGAGTTACTTTTGGGGGAGAAAAAAAAAGGTAGCATAGAGGAAAGTTCATCAGAAAAAAAAAAGGAAATGAAAATTTAGTAAATTCTTAATTTGACTTGTATTTCTTTCATCTTAATTTCAATTGCCTCGTTGCTTTCAGATCATCATTCTATAAATGCTACGGTTAATAATAATAATAATAATAATAATAGTAATATTACTTGAATTTCTTAAATGAGGCATTATAAATGAAACATACTTTTTGTCTATTTCTTTCATTTTAATTTCAGTTGCTTTTTAAACATAACTCTCAGATCTTCATTGAGATTCAAAATCAAATTCATTATTCCTGGGAAATTTGTTTTAACGTGACAGCTGTCTTACAAATAAGATCATGTAGAGTCTCCAAATGCATTCATTCAAATCTAACCACATTCCTTATTCCTTATTCTCTCTTATATGCTGCCGATGTAGCAATATCAATCAGCTGAAATCTTATTAAATGGAAAACAGCTGAACCTGTCACAAAAATGAATTCAAACCATTTATTTTCAACTGATGGTTAGCAGTATCGTGAAGTTGGATTCAAAAGTGGTCTAAAGAGAAATTGCTGAATAAGGATAAATTACCATTTTTTTAGACAAAGATGACAAGATCGATGTTAGCTATGAGCAGTGCCTACGAAAAGACAGATGTAGTGAGCCCACATTGTCATAGTTTTCGCTTGTGGGTAATGATATGGCTAAAGGGTTATTTTTAAGCCAAGAAGTATTTGACTGGAGGAAACTGCACCCTCTCAACAAATCTGGAGTCTGGTCTGAGCTGCAACACAGCACCATCCTTTTTTTTTAATAACGCATTAGTATTAGTAACACTGGTTTTTAATTCCTTAGATGAAGCATTGACAAATATTCCTTTTTTTTTTTTTCACCTCAAGCAATGCAATAAAGTCACAAGGTGAGGTGTACTGGATGTGAGAGAATATGAGAAAAAGAAAACGTTAAGGAGAGAGAACAATATAAGAACAGGAATTAAAAAGAAAGAAAATAATAGATGACATGATATTAGAAGTTTTGAAGATCAAATTTAATTCGAAGACAAGACGGAGGAAGAGAGTTCCACAAGCGAGAGAAGAAACTGTTAGAATAGTACTTATAATATTGAGAAAAAGAAAAAATTATTAAGGAGAGAGAAAAATACAAGAACAGGAATTAAGAAGACAGAAAATAATGATTGACATGGCATTTAAATTTTTGGAGATCAAAGTTGACTGGAAAGCAAGAAGCTGGAAGAGAGTTTCACAAACAGGAAGTGTAAGAGAATAAAATGTTAGCATAGAACTTATGGTGACATCTAGCCATTTTAGCTGTAAAATGATAAGAACTTGCTGCCAATCTAATACTGCATGTAAATTAATTAGTAAATTCACACATTTACATCTGTACTAAAATGACCTTTCTCCGATAAACACTGAATTGATAATATATGTCAGTAAAGTGCCATACGTGATACACGCTTTGGGCAAACATGTAGTGAAAAAGACATGACTGACCGGGCAGAAGATTATCCCGCAGTAGGTTGCCATTGCTTTCTGTGGTAGACTGGTTGCCAGCCAAGGCTATAGAACCCAATCTGTCCTACTATTTAACCCAGAACTGGAGGGAAGAGATGGATTAATACCTTTCCCAAGAGTATTTGCGCGTAAGTGAATTCAAGGAATTTAACTGGAATTCGAACTCAGCATCCCGATTTGTCGTTCGAGTTGACATCCACTGCACCACATGACAATTCGAAAAAGCCTTGAGTAATTTAGAAAAATTTGACAATTACCAAAACTAAAAATTGACTGACTTCCTGGCTGTAATGGTCTAATATTCAAGGTATTTGAAGAATACTTAAGAAGAAACAGAGCAAAATATTTTGCTTTTGTCTCAAAACAAGGGCAAAGTGGAGAATTTTCTTTTTAAAGGAACTTTCTGCTTGAAGAAACATTAAAGGATAACAGGACAGTGTCCAGTATATGGGGTCTGGTCAAGAGCAGGAAGAAAAGAGACCCCACCCCAAAATGCTAGTTAACATTAAATGCTAGGTCAAACAACACTTCTAAGAAATTTTAAACCACATGACTGAAGACTTTAACTGTTTTTTTCTTGAAAAATCAAAAGGTACAGGGTTTACAAGTATGCATAATAAAAATAGAGTCCAAATCATGGTTGATGATTGGTGTAACTTCAGCATTATATATATATATATATATATATATATATATATATATATCGAATAAAGAAATAGGGTTATTCCAAGAGTAATTAGTATAGAATAAAAAGTGTGAGAAGCCGTGAACGTTCGCTTTAAAGTGTATGTTTATTGTTTTTGTAATTATACAAGTTATGAAGCATTAATTGTTCATGACGCTACACGTGTTTTGAGTCTAAAATTGACTCTCTTCAGGCAAATAAATTCTTCGAATCGAAGAAACTCAAACGTAAAAACCACAAATTTATTTGCCTGAAGAGAGAGTCAATTTTAGACTCGAAACACATGTAGCGTCATGAACAATTAATACTTCATAACTTGTATAATTACAAAAACAATAAACATACACTTTAAAAAAAACGTTCACGGCTTCTCACACTTTTTATTCTATATATATATATAAAAATAATAGCTCTATTTTTACTACATTGAGCAGTTTTATTAACACTTTAATAATATTTTTATACATATGTGTATTCCCATATGTATATTTATTAATTCACACACACACACACACATATATATAGATTTTAACAGATATATTTTACCAAAATGACCAAGTGTAAATTTATTCAATAAAATTGCCATTGGTTTCAACAACAGCCTCCAAACAACTTCAGAATATCCTGCAACTCTTCTGAGTGGTCTCAACATGGAGGCCTACATCTAGTACCTTGAAGAGATAATGCTGCCTTTGGTCAAGAGGGTGATTGTTGGAAGACCTGTGTCTTGAAACAAAACTCTACACCATGCCACACAAGCAGGAGAACCCAGACATGTCTGTCAGATAATTTCTACAACCACATCACGCCTTACATCTGACCACCTGACGACCCAGACTGCAACTCCCTTGATTATTATCTGTGGGGAAAAGTTGAGTGAGTGATCAATAAAACTCCTTGCAACACCAAAGATGAACTGAAGGCAAGGATTATGACAGAATTCACCAACTTAAACAAGAAGACCAATCAGAAGAGTTGCATGAGATTCTGAAGTCTTCTGAAGATAGTGGTTGAACTTAACGGAGATTTTATTGAATAAATTTACTCTTCTGTGTGTGTATATATATATATATATATATATATATATACATACATACATACACACACATTCTGTATATATTGATTCTGACCTGAAGACAAATACATTATATATATATATATATATATATATATGTGTGTGTGTGTGTGTGTTATACAAACACTGAAAAGTTCTCCACCTACCCTTCTCCAAATCTAACCAAATGACTAAACATCTAAGTGTTATAGGGCAAACCCTTCCAGGTCAGGGTGAAAAGTTTTCAGCACCCAGTTGTGTGTGTGTGTGTGTGTGTGTGTGTGTGTGTGTGTCCTTTGCATTTGTCACTTGTACTATTTCCTTTTAACAAGTTAAAATTTTAGTTATTCTCAAAACTTCTTAGAAAATATCTTGTGTGTGTGTCTGTGTGTGTAAAGACAAAAGGAAAGCGTAACCAACATGTTTTGTCCTCTGAGGGACTTTAACAAGACAAATGCAAAGATTTTATTTTGTAACAAGTATTTATATATCAGAGCAAAAATGTTATTGTTTTTTAAGTTTAGCAATGGTCATAATGTTATTAAAAAAAGTCAGGTAAGCTATGAAGGACACAAAGTGACACAAATATATGTTAAAATAAAATCCTCGCATTTTGTCTTGATAAAGTCCATCAGGGGATGTAATGTGTTGGTTAAAATAAGTTTTCCTTTTATTTTTATTCTTGTTGTTCTTTTACAGATAAATTCTATCTGAAATTTCAAACACACACACACATATTTTATATATATATATATATATATATATATAAAGAGAGAGAGAGAGAAAGAGAGAAGTGTGATGGGAAAATTGTCAGCATTTTATAATATTATAAATTTTGCAAATGTGCATTGTTTTTGATTTGTTGACTGCACAGTATAGTAGAGTCAGTTAGACACCATCTGTAAGAAAAAGTGCGCCATATCCCAAATTCACTCTGCCAGAAATTTGAACTTGGCATACTGCACTGTTTGGCATTCATGCAAGAAGCTCCAATGCAAACATTTCAGTGTTTGGGTGTCAATCTGAAGACAGTGCAGATTTAAAAAGGGATGAGTCTAATGGGGATTAAAAAGGTACAGCAACTTAGAAAACTTGTTCTGAGAAGAAAATAACTTATAAATCTGTTCAAGACACGGGGGGGGGGGGAAGGCCTACAACAAATGCCTTGAGGAGGTAGTGCTGCACTTGGTCAAGAGAGTGATTGCTGGAAGATCTTATGCTTAGCAACAGGACTCTGTATTATACTACACAAGCAAGAAAACCCAGTCATGGTTGTCAGAAAATTTCTGTGACCACATCACCCCTTACATCTGACCACCCCACTCCCCAGACTGCAATCCCCTTGATTATGTGTGGGATGCAGTTGAGCGAGAGGCCAACAAAACTCTTTGTAGCACCAAAGATGAATTGAAGGCAAGGATTACAGCAGCATTCCCTAACTTAAACAGGAGAATGTCTAGAAGAGTTGCAGGAGATTCCAAAATCATATGGAGGACATGGTCGAAGCCAATGACAATTTCATAGAATAAATTTATTCTCTAGTATTTCAAGATATTTTCATGTAATTTTGGTAAATATATTTGTTAAAATGAGATGATATTTTCATTTTTGCCGAGTTTATATGAGAATTTAACCATCACATCCCATATATATATATATATATTTATGAGAGAGGGAAAGAAAGAAGAAAGGTGGGGAAAGAGAAGGAGATAAAAATTGTAAAATATATAGACAGTGAGGCAAATTCTCAGGCTAACAATTCATTGAAACATCTATAAGGTATGACCCTACAACATATTAGTCATGACACACAAAACTGAGTCTGTTTCTCATGATACTGACGGATAAACTTGTAAGTAAGGCATTAAGTCTTCAGGACAACATAAGCTACTTAGCATGTGTCAGTAAAATGATGTTAGTGGTGGTGGCGGTGATGGCAGATGACTTGTCTGGTGGTGGTAGTGGTGACAGCAACTACATTGGAGTGGATGTTCAGTTTCGTACTGAAGTGGAATTGCCAGGTGAGATGGTCATTTCAGCACCCTGGGTACCATCCTTGGGAGGAGGACTCTGTGGGGAGAGAGAATATGCCAAGACTTAAGATGTAGCAAAAAGATAAATAAATAAAACAAATATGAAAGAAAATCTAAAAGGATTTTTGGCTGTGTTATTGTTGAATAATTCATTGAAACGTCTATAGAACACTGAACGCAATGTAATATGTTCTCTTTCTCATATGTGTAGATAATCAAAGCGGTGAAAGCTTTTTCACAGAAGTGTTTTATTGCAGGTGCTAGATAAGAAGTGTCTTCAAGTCAGAAGATATGGATTCTGACCTGAAGACACCCATCAAGTACACAGAATCTAATCTGATCTGAAAAAACCTCGCTAGTAGATGAAGCCAAAACACATAATCGGTACAAGGTTTTCCACTTCGACCCATTATCACCACTTTTGTTCAGATACTATTCTATATCTTATTAATGTTCATGCATATATATATACACATACACAAACATACACACACACATATATATATATATATACATATATATATATATACACATTCACACACACACACACAAACACAAACACAGACACAGACACAGACAGAGGGTCCAATGAAGAAATTTTTGTCTAAATTACACAAAAATGAAAACAACACTGGACATCACATTTTAACAGATATTTTTATCAAAATTACACAAAAATATCTTGAAATGTTAAAGAATAAATTTATTCAACAAAATTGCCATTGGCTTCAACCATAGCCCCCAGATGACTTTGGAATCTCCTGCAACTCTTCTGGATGGTCTCCTTGTTTAAGTTGGTGAATGCTGCCATAATCTTTGCTTTCAGTTCATTTTTGGTGTTACAAAAAGTTTGTTGGTTTCTTGCTCAACTGCACCCTTAACATAACAATTGAGAGGACTGCAGTCTGGGATTTTGGGCCAGATGTAGGGGATGAGGTGGGTGCAGAAATTGTCTAACAGCCATGACTGGGTTCACCTGCTTGTGTGGCATGGTGCAGAGTCCTGTTGCTAAACATAGCATTTTCCAGCAGCTACCCTCTTGACCCAGGACATAACTACCTCCTCAAAGCACTTGATGTAAACCTCAGTATAGAGTGATTTCCTGTAGGAAGATGAATGGAGGCATAATGTTGCCATCACTAGTGATCACTCCAAATATTTCATCCATCTCTTTCTAAATCCTCTGCACTGTCCTCAGATTGACACCCAAACACTCTGAAATGTTTGTATTGAAGTTTCTGTCACAAATGCCAAGCAGTATAGAATGCTGTTTTAAAATTTCTGGCAGAGTGAATTGCATCATGGTGCTCTTTGTTCCACAGATGATACCCAACCGACCTTACTATACTGTACAGTTGACAAAATCAAAAAGTAACAATATACATGCACAAAATTAAAAGTAAAAAATGGTAACAATTTACACATCACACCCTCTGTGTGTGTATGTAAACTCTCACACATACACACTATTTTATAAAGTTTACTTATATATGTACTAACAGTATAGCCCGGTGTTGCTCGGGTGTAATGAAAGCTTTAAAACTAATCAATGGTCCTGGAGTTCAGACTCAGCCTAATGAATATTTGTGTGAGGTTTGGTGAGAATCGGATAAAAAATATGGATTTGTATAAAGGATATACAAACAGATAAAGCAACACACACACACAAACAGTTTGCCTTTTATATATATTTTCTGCACTATTGTAAGGACTGTAACCTTGAAACTTCTGAATATCGTTTCTTATGTCCTTGTCTATGAGTGTATCAAATTTGATTAAAATTGGACAACTCCTTCTATAAACCGATTTTTTTCGATTATCAATTTTCAATATTTATCGGGGTACCTTGACACAAAACCTACCTAAGAACACTCACAGACGCTTATAGTACAACTGTGTAAATTTTCAAGAAAATCGGTTCAGCCGTTTTGGAGTCTATAGGTAACGGACACACACAAAGTTCCATTTATAAATAAGTTTAGATGTATATGCTAACACCAAAATTTGAGTTGCTAAATTTAAGTAAGGAATTCTGGTGAAAAATAGAAGTGATGCTCTTAATACTATACATGAGGTCTCATCAAAACCTATCAGGACTGTTGCTATGGTTACTTAGATGCATATACAGTTTGTTAGATCTTCTTAAAATAAAGTCCTCTGAAAGTAAGAAAACTCAAAGCAAACCAGAGTCTAGTTTTGTATTTAGTCAATTATTTGTAAATCTGCAATGGCATTTACTTCAATTTGCTATCAATAACTTAGTAATTTTTCAAAGAGGACAAATGCTGTTTTTTTTTTTTTTATTAATCAGTTTAGTACTTGTAAAATCTTCAATAGTAAAACAACATTGTCTTTGCTCTCAAGATCAGGCATGGGCTGTATTATATATGGCTTATCATAAAGTGAGCTGCACTATGATATATGGCTTATCATAAAGTGAGCTGCACTATGATATATGGCTTATCATAAAGTGAGCTGCACTATGATATATGGCTTATCATAAAGTGAGCTGCACTATGATATATGGCTTATCATAAAGTGAGCTGCACTATGATATATGGCTTATCATAAAGTGAGCTGCACTATGATATATGGCTTATCATAAAGTGAGCTGCACTATGATATATGGCTTATCATAAAGTGAGCTGCACTATGATATATGGCTTATCATAAAGTGAGCTGCACTATGATATATGGCTTATCATAAAGTGAGCTGCACTATGATATATGGCTTATCATAAAGTGAGCTGCACTATGATATATGGCTTATCATAAAGTGAGCTGCACTATGATATATGGCTTATCATAAAGTGAGCTGCACTATGATATATGGCTTATCATAAGGTGAGCTGCACTATGATATATGGCTTATCATAAAGTGAGCTGCACTATGATATATGGCTTATCATAAAGTGAGCTGCACTATGATATATGGCTTATCATAAAGTGAGCTGCACTATGATATATGGCTTATCATAAAGTGAGCTGCACAACTAAAAAAAAAAATCAAGGTCATTTTTCATCATAGGTACCTCAGGTATTTTCACTACAGAAGACCATATGTGTAAGCATATATCTTAGAAATATCAGGAAGATTTTATGTTTTAGAAAAAGATTTTTATCATGAAAAAATTGAAGTATTTGTATAAATGTAATTATCACATGTCATTGCATGGGGTTTATTTCTAATTTATTCATTTGAAAATGAAAACATTTCTTCTTTAAAGATAAAATTTTTATAAAATTAAAAAAAAATAAATGATAAAAAAATAAAGAAAGAAACTAGCAGTTGTTATTGGTCACTGTATAAGTGGACATTGAAGTCAACACCCAGCAGTGACAGTCTGTTTCCTGCTTATATGCAATCATCAATTGTTTTTTTATTTTGAGTCAAAGACTATGAAGAGTATAGTTTCCAGCACTCCAAGTATTTTAAGAAATCATCCAGATGGTTAAAATTTTTATGTTTCTGGTTTCAAAAGCAAAAGATGTTTATATGTGTGATTTTCCTTGGTGGAAATCATCAAAGGTTTAAAATGCTAACAATATTACTTTCCCAAATATTTTACAAAATTCAAGAACTATTGTACTTAATGATTGTTTATGTATGCTGTTATGTATAAGAGAGTGTGTGAGTGAACAAGTGAGAATGAAACAAAATAAAATTCTAAGAAATGTTACTTTCTTTATCAAATTAAGCATGCCCTTCAGAAAGATGAAATGAGTCACAGTTTGTCCATAACTGCTCTAACCTTACCAATCTGACTGCTATCAATTCAAGAGTTTATAGAACCATCTGGATGATTTCTTAAAATACTTGGAGTGCTGGAAACTATACTCTTCATAGTCTTTGACTCAAAATAAAAAAACAATTGATGATTGCATATAAGCAGGAAACAGACTGTCACTGCTGGGTGTTGACTTCAATGTCCACTTATACAGTGACCAATAACAACTGCTAGTTTCTTATGCTTTCACGCAATCACCAGGTATCGGTAACAGTTATATATGAAAATGAGATCTCTATACCCATCTTAGGCATTTTCAAGATGATAAAAGTGTAGCTGATGAGTGTATTATAATAGGGCATCAAGTACTTTTCTTCTAGTATACCTCTATAGCATACTCCTTTACATCTTTGTACAAATTAATTGAAACAACTGCTTCAGTTTCCTTTCTTTCACTTAACTCGCTAGAAAAGTCCATTTTTATGCATACATTTCTAGAAAAGTCCATTTTTATGCATACATTTCTAGAAAAGTCCATTTTTATGCATACATTTCTAGAAAATCTTTTTATGCATATATTTCTAGAAAAATCCATTTTTATACTTTTATAGTGTTTTGACCATAGCTGTGACCCTAACAGGTGTTACTACTCTAGTTCAGGGTCGACCCGGGAACAACAGCAATTAATTGCGCTCCTCACAACCTCCCAATCAGAGGCCTTGCTGCCAAATGCAGTTTACTATCATACCCAGGAACCCTACTTAGTTTAGTTGGTAAAAATGTACAAACCATCTACATCTTGGACTTGCCTAAAGGGGTATAAAGTTCACATTTTCACACAACAGTTACTGATTACCTGATGATTGCATGAAAGTATATAAAACTGTCACTCTAGGTAAATCTGCTCACTGGAAATTTAATCTAAAATATATTAAGGCTCTGCCATTTAATATAGCGCTGGGCACTTTTCTTCCAGGACTATATATATAGATTAGGAAGTGAAAGAACAGATAGATTAAAATCTACTGTTCATGCATATCCCTCAACTGGAATGGAAGGACATCAGCAACAGATATCACTAAACTGTTATCCTGTGACTGTTTGCAACAAACAAAAAATAACTCTTGGGACGTGGAATGTCAGAACCATGGACAATTGTGGGAAATGTGAAGCAGGAGATGACTAAATTAAACTTGAACATTTTAGGCATATGTGAAACGAGATGGCCAAACAATGGAGATTTCATTAGTGATGACCACAGAATTGTATACGCAGGAGGTGAAAATCATGAAAAAGGAGTTGACTTTATACCAGATAATGACATGAGGAAATGCATTATGGGATACTACCAGATATCTTGAGAGAATTCTAGTAGTTAAATTGAAAGGGAGGCCTCACAATATATCAGTAACGGTGGTATATGCACTGAAAACACAAAGTACAGATGAAAAAGTAGAATTGTTTTACTCCATACTGGATTATGCCAAGGCACAGTGCAAATCACAAGAAATCAGAATTATCATGGGAGATATGAATGCCAAAGTTGGCCAGGGAGAGAAGGTGAAACAGACGTCAATTTCAGACTAAGACACCACAATGGTTGTGGTGAGAAATGGGTCTAATAATAATTAATTATAATTAAATTTTAAAGAGAATTATAATGATAATTTATAACTTATGCCCTAATATTACTTAAAAATTATTATACTAAAATTAATGACCCACACAATATTTGGTTTTCATTAACTCCAATATACCTTAGTATAGCATAATTATTTAATTCTAATTTTAACCTAAACAATCCAGCACTTTTAACAGATGAGGTAGTACAAAATCAAATTTTAAAATACCTAAAATCCAACCTGCTGTTAAAAATTATTGTCTGCTCATTTAAATAATGTATGTTTCTAGTATGTATTTTAACTAGACAAAATTAAAAAAGTGTCATGTTTTGACATTAAGCAACATTGTTCTCTTTCACAACCCAAATTTTCAACTCTATAGTTCAACCTAATTCGCACTTTTGTTTGAGCAATGTTGACATGCCTACAATCATATTGTTTAACTTCCTCCAACCACCCCTCTTTAATTTTCTGAATAACCATGAATTCAACTTAAATTTTCTAAAATAAATCATTTTCACCATTTACTTTTTAAAATATCACCTGAAGAAGAACACTGTTGTGAAACATGAAAATTTTTATGCAGTGATATAATGCTTTTATAAACTATAGTAATTATATATATCTGAGAGAGAGAGAGAGATATGCTTTGTTGCGCAATGGATACTGGCTGTGAATTCCAGTTGAATTCGTTGCGTTCACTTACATAGAAATATCCTTGAGAAAGTTGTTAATTCATCTTCTTCCTCTAGCTATGGGTTGAATAGCAGGATAGAGTGGGCTCTATAGCCATGGTTGGCAACCAGTCTACCACAAAAAGGAATAGAAACCTACTGTCGGAAAAATCTGCCAACTCATTTTAATATAAAATAACTGGTTAGAGAACTAGAAAGAATTATTATAAAATAAATGTAGACATAATATGTCTATATTATTTAATGAAATATACGTATGCATGTAGTTGCATTCAATGTTGTCACTGGTTTGAGCCCCTTAGACCCAAATGCCACTTCATAGATGGTATCAATGAAAGATCAATTCTTTTCATTTGTTTTATTAGGAGAACGGCAGACATGGTAGCATTGATTCTAGGACGCAGGAAAAAGAACTTTCAAGGGATGCATCTCCAGTTATTAGCCTACTGTCCTTCCATGTGCAATCTTAATCTATTTATTGAACTTGGGTGTGAGAAGTGTAACACCACTTCAAAATTCCTGCAGCCCTTTGTACCATTTTGGTCTTATGGGCAAAACTTGGAAAACAGTAATCCATTACTGTCAGAATATCATGCCCACAAGATATTATGACAAATTGTGGACCACCCTGACCCAACCTCTGCATTCTGTAACAATATATATTTTCAAAAGTAATTAATAGATTTTTTTTTCATCCAACATTATTACTTTAAATGTTCTAATTTGGTGGATACATTTGTTTCAGTAAAAGACTTTGTTTTCTTTTTATAAACAGAGTGAATTACATCTACTGGCATGTGTATTTGAGTCTTAAACAAGGCATCTATTCAAACATGTGGATCCATTAAAATATAATATTTACAGTAATAAATTTTTATACATACATATATATATATATATATACTTTAGAACATGTATAAACTACAATCTACTACAAAAATTGCATATTTTGTTTCAACATTGAAAGAACAATATCTCATCAGGTAGTTAGTAATGATGGTAATAAATGTTATTTTTTAAAAGAAAATTTATGAAAACTCACTTCCTTTATGGAAAATTTTTTTTGTACAAGGTAAAGAGGATAGGAAAGATGAGAAAACAAAAAGAGAAATCAAAAATAGGGGGGGAAAAAAGAAAGAGAAAATAGGACACAAATGCCTATATAAAAATATTTTAAGAAGTCACAGACGGAAGAATTATATATATTATTAAAATACACCTTAAAGTGCTGAATCCAGGTGCGTCATCAGTGTTGTTGCTCCCATGTCATTAGAAGTTTTGGGTCTCAATAAACAACAGACTTCTTCGATAGGCGACCCAACCGAATATGATCAGTATTCAGCTCGCACCCAAAAAGAAAAAAAATGCTACTAGCTGTAGGACGTGCATTATATAAGTTCCCCAGAAAAGGTAATTAATCAAGGCTTCACTTGGGCTATTCGATGTTATAGATCGGGTATGATTGGTTGTACTGGTATTCCTACATATGGCCAAGATGGGGTGTCTTTTTGAAGAGAAGAAAATAAACCTATATATATATATATATATATATAACAATATTTTGGAGTGTATCAGAAATAATTAATTAATTATTAACTATAACCGGAAAATCTTCTAATTGCTATTATAGATCATAAGAGAACATATTAAGAGAAATTTTCTTTATTCTCCGAATATGAGCAAAGGAAAACGGAGGTGATTAATTTTATTAACAAATTATCAACTATAACTGGAAAATCTAATTACTATTATAAGTCAGGAGAATGCACTAACAGACATTATCTTTATTCTCAGAATAGGAGCAGAGGAAAGAAAAACAAAAACAAAAGATATCAGATGGTATTTCTCAGTTATTTTAAACCAGGGAAAGAAGAAGAGGAAGAAAAGAGAAATGGATTTGTTTAATGTCATAAAGTCAATTTCTGTCCACTTATAAAGGCTAACAAGTGTCATTCTAAACTTAAAAGAAAGATTCAATTGTTATTTTTTTTTTGACGGCAAAAGAATAAAAAAGAAGACCAGAGAAAGAAGAAAAGAAAGAAAAGACTTAAATTTGTTTCAATGCCAGAAACAATAGATTTCGAATTCAGCCCACCCAGAAAACTGGCAATTGTTATTCTAAACATAAGGGGAAAGATAAATTTAATTGTTATTTTTTTCTGGGTAATGGAAAAGGAGATTTCATTTTGTGTCCAATTGGATTGTCTGGCATGAATCGTGAAAAGAATTGAGATAACAAATGTTTTGATTCTGAGTCAAGTAATTTAGAGAAAAGGTATTTTCACTGACATCGGGGGTAGGACAGATAGCGCCCGGGGGGGGGGTGTATTCCTGTCACTTGAAAATATAGGTGACTCAGAAAATAGATATTAAAAACACAGGTGCAAAGAAATTATTATTTGGGTAACTTGTTTTGGGCAAGTCAGATCAAAAAGGTTAATACCTATTGTTTTAAGAAAAAAATCCCTGAAATTGTTTAGTGAGAAAAAAAATTTTGAGAGAGAAAATTTGGTTAAGTCCAGCCCAGAATAGGGGTATGGGAAAATGATGTCATAAGATCGAGAGAAATCCCGTTGGTCCTGTAAACCAACCCCCCCGAAAGGGGGAGACGACTAACAATTGATGTCATGGAAAGAACACTTAATCCCATTGGGTAAACCACAGGTAACGAGTAGCAGCTAAGCCCTGCATCCTATTGGTCGCCGAGACGGGGGGGGGGGGGGGGCGGATTAGACACTCCGCGACCGTCGGCTGTACACCATGGCATGAGCAATAAATACAAGGTCCCGAGGGGCCAAAATCAGTGGGATTGGAGAGAGTCCAGAGACGAGACCAGCTGTGACCCAGCGGCGGTTCGAGGCAGTTCAGTTTCAGTTACTGGCCTAAAAATGTAACAACGAAGATAGGTGCCATGTTGTTGGGCGCCAACCACAGAGCCTGCCGGCCAACCAGAATTAGAGAAAGAAGAGAAGTGATTTTACAGACAAAGTTTTGAGTTGGAGTTGGATCGGAGGAGAGTTCGGAGACAAGACCAGCAGCGGTTTGAGGCAAATGAAGTTCAGTTCTAGTTACCGGCTTAAAGATGTAATGACGAAGATCGGCAACATGCTGTTGGGCACCAACCCCAGAGCCTGCCGGCCAACCAGAGTTAAAGACAGAAGCGAATTTGCAGACAAAGTTTAGAGATGAAGTTGCAGAAATCGACAACTGAATGCAGTTTTCAGTTGCAGTTGAAGTAGTTGCAGCCCAAGTGGCAGAGAGTTCTATTTCCCGGTCCAGAGACATCAGGACCAAAGACAGTTCCCAGCCAAAGAAGTAAAAAGACAGAGAGATGATTGCCATGCCATTGGGTGCCGACTGTAGAGAAGCCTTGTCACCAATCAACCAACCAGAGTTAAGAGACAGACAAGAGAATTTGCAGACAAGTCTGAAATTGCTAACTGAAAGAGAATAACCCAGCACTTCGGCAATTCCCATAACATTCCGGAAAACAAGCAACAAGTTGTCTAGACTTATAATCAACTTAGACTTGTTCCTCGTTATTGCTTAGGAGAATAATTCGATTTACCTAAGAAACATCCGTTTCACTACCAGTTGATAGAAGCAGGAATGGGAAATTATTCAAGAGACTATTGTGTATAATCTATATAAAGAAGTTATTTTCAGCTGTCAATCCACTTATTTTCCTTGATGCTATATTTCTTTCTTTTATTACTTAATTGTGTGCACGCTTCCAGGTTTGGTTTAGCTCGGCAGAGAGACAGCTAGTGGAGAACTCACGTGACTACCTTGTGATTAATCAACACAATGTGGGACAAGGGAAAACACCGTGACAGAGTCAATTTACAACCAGTTGACTGGATCGAAACCAACAGCAACCAAAGGCCGGGAAGGTGTTACACACACACACACACACACACACACACACACACACACACATATATACATATATTAAAAAATAAAATAAAATAAACTGCTTTATCATATTGGCTCAGCTTACGACTTTCCTTTCTCTTCCTCCAATTTTTAACTTCTTTATTATAATATCTTATTTGTTCGGTCTTTCTCTTTTATAACTTTCCTTTTTATTCTTATTTTCTAACTATATCTTACAAGATATTTGCAATAACATGATTATCATGACAGACAATTTACAAAAGGAAATCTCCATCTTGAATCATTTATAACACATTTTAAATGTGTCATAAAAAATTCGAGATATAGACCAATACTTTAATAAAAATTCTGTTTAAAAACTAAAAAACAAAACATTTTACAGAAATGCTTAAAAATAAGTTAATCAAAAAATATTTACATGTTAAATACTAGTTAAAAAAAAAACCTAACGTGTAAATTTAGCTAAAATTTATCATTAAATACAATATTCCTTAACAGAATAAATTCATCTAAAAACTAAGAGAAATAATATATACTTAAAAATTTATTAATTATTAAGAAAAAAGATTTGACTAAGAAACACTTTTTTTATCCCAATATGAACAGAGGAAAATGAAATGATGGTGGTGTTTTTTTTTTGTTGAAAAAGAGAGAGAAAGAGAAAATTCGCTTTCCCAAAGATTGCAAATTGGCTAAAAATAAATATGAGAAAGAGATTACAAGAATGATTGTTTGCTTGAGAATAAAATATATATATATATATATATCAATCATATGATTGTTGTTATCCAGAGAGAGAGCTTGGAGGTCACATGTCAAAACTCACCTTGATGGTAATAACGCAAGATATTGCTAAAACAATTCTCAGCTATGAAAAACGGTTAAGGAATTCTGTATTTTTCTTAAATTTATAATTTCTAGCTGAAATTTTCAACTAACATGAATGAGGATCATAGGTCAATTGACAGTGTTGAGAGATGTCCACAGGATGCTATCTGCAGAAAAAAATAATGGAAGGAAGAAAACCTTATTTTGTACTTTTTTAAAAATCTCAGGCAAGATATTTTTAATCAGGTGTCAGAATCATAAAACAATGGAATGGAAAATTCTATTTTTCTTATTCCCAGCAAAATGCAAGCAAAAACACGCCTGTAAAAAAAGAGGTCAAAAAGGTTAGGCTCAACTTATTGCAAACTATAGACAAAGTGAAAAGAGAGAAATGTTTATTCTATTTCCCCAAATTGGGAATTTAGTCAAGAGCAAAGGTTAAGTTGATTTGTTGACAGAGAGAAAAGGACAATTAATTACAAGAATGACTAAATTGGAATTTCCCTGAGAAAAAGTTGATGTCATGTACTAACTCTGCCTAAAAATGGGAGAGAAAAAAATCCCTAATTGGCTGAAAGGGAAAGAAGAAGACAAAAAGAAAACTGATGTCATGTAATAACTCTGCCTAAAGGTGGGAGAGAATAATCCCTAATTGGCTGAAAGGGATAAAAAAAAAGAAACTGTCATGTAATAACTCCAGCCAAAGGTAGGAGGAAGGAATTCGTGATTGGATATGTGAAACAGAGACTGGTGGTAGGATGGGATATTTGCATATCAACCCACCCTGTAAATATCAGCTTGCAATGTTCAACTCAAACTCAATCCATATATCAGTTCATCAGTTAATTGCCATACATGATACATGCTTGGGTGATCATATTTCTTTTGGTAGAAGATTTTCCTGCAGTAGGTTGCCATTTCTTTCTGCAGTAGACTGGTTGCCAACCAAAGCTATAGAACCCAAACTGTCCTGCTATTCAATCCATAGCTGGGAGAAAAGATTGATTAATACCTTTCCCAAGGGTATTTGTGCGTAAGTGAATGCAACGAATGTAACTGGGATCTGCACTCAGCACTCCAATTTCTCATTCCAAGCTGATATCCATTGCACCACATTGCACATCCCATGTATACTCTGCCATAATATATAACAAGATTATTGCAAGTAATGCAGTAAGTCCTGCAACTCGTTCCCGTATTCTTGCTTTCCTGACGGCTACAACCTCCAGAAATTTAAATGCAAAGTCAATACACATCTACTAACCACTGGACTCTAGCTCTCTCCCCACCCCTGTATAACCTTCCCTTTCTCTCCACCTATGTATCTGTCATCACACCTGCTTTCTATTGTTCCTTTCTAACTAGTTTGTACTTCTCACTCTTTTCTAATTAATCTTTTTACATTTATGTAGCCCCCTGCACATCAGTGGCATTTCCGCCTTGCTCGGGGTGAAATGATTAAAAAAAAACAAAAAAAAAAACATTATAATTTCTCAAATTCTGATTAGGTATAAATTCACTTCTTCTCCCCTCTGAGTTAATTAGTAAGACTTGTATCACGAAACCATTATATCAAAAAAAAAAAATTGTTAAAATATAAAAATATTTTCTGGCTTTAAATAACCTGCATAGCAGTGATAAACCATAAAAAGTTAATGCATCAATCAATCTCTGGTCTTTCTCAAGTGTAAATTGATCCAGACAAATTGATCCAGACAAATTGATCCAGACAACCTTCACAAAATTTCAAACTGAACCCTTTATTTAATCCACAGGGTTATATATGTTATATATCACTGTACGACGACGAGAACACGCGTATATAAAAATATAAGATTATATTTCTATTCCTGACGACGAAAATGATTTTAAAAATATATATATATATATATATATATATATATATATAGTGAGACTTTTAGAGCCAATATTGGCGGGGGGGGGGGGCTTTCGGAGCCAATATTTAGTGGGGTGTAAGCATGTTAAATGCTTAAAGATTAATGCTTTCAACTGAAGGTTTCAGTTATTCCTATAATGTCAAAGAGAAAAGCGTCTTTGTCTAGCTAGGTAAACATACATGCCTCTCATATTGAAGAAAAATAAAGCCTCATGAAAATGATATAACTACTACCAAAAATATATTTACACATTTAAGGCCGTCTGCATTTATTGTGTGAAATCATTTTAGATAAACAAGTACCTGAAATTATTACTCATATGAAAAGAAGGGGAGGGATATAATAAAACTGTTGTATAAAGCTCTCATGTCACAAGCCATTGATAGTAAATTTGCTTTTTTCTTTTTTTTCATCCTTCTTAAAATATTAACCAAGAGGTAAGTATATGAAATGAAAGTTTAGTTCTTTTGTGAAAATGTCTGATAAAGGTTTGTGTGTGTGTGTGTGTGAGAGAGAAAATGTTCTGTAGAGGTCGGTTTAGGTACGTGAAAATGTCCTATAGAGGTAGGTTAATTAAAAAGGAAAGAATAAACTTATTAAACCCACACCCAGGATAGCTAAATTAGTATGAGAGGATATTACACCATAGAGATACACAAGTCAACCACCTGGTGATCTCAATGTGTGAAGAAAACTCTCAAATGATGAGACATGGCTAAGCTAATAATGATGGCTAATAATCAATAAACTCAATAGAACTGTTTTTAATATTCTAATATACAAAAATCACTTTGAGAAACTCAATGTAACATTAAAAAGAAAAAAGTTTGACAGTGTAAAATTACCAAAATGTAACAGTTAAAAATTAATTTTTTTTTTTTTTTTAATACAGTTTAGCAACACATTGCAGGTTATTTAAAGCCAGAAAATATTTTTAGATTGTAAAAAAAAAAATTTTTTTTGTAAGATAATTATTTAGTTATACTAGTCTTTAGCTGGGGGACAAGGCGTGCACTCATACCATGCCTAAGAGCATTGGCATGTAAGCGAATATAATATGCCCAAATGGAATTGAAACTCAACTCTCCAATTAATTTCTGAGCTGTGATTCATTCAACCACTTGCACATCCAAGCTTACAACACCTGGTATTTCATGCAGTTACCCATCTATGTACTGATCAAGATTGACGATGCTTAACTTGGGTGATTGTGTGTGGATATATATTATTCCCTTTATTGTGCATCAGTGTTTTATCAGTATAACCCAGATATAAGAGAAATCAGAATATAAGATAGATTTTCGCTAGTCCCAAATTAGAACCTGTGGTAATGTATATAAAATAGACCAAACCCTGATATAAGAGACAACCAAATATAAGAGAGATTTTCTCTGGTCCCAAATTAGAGACTGTGGTAATGTATATAAAATAGACCAAACCCGGATATAAGAGAACCTTTTATCCGGTCCCAACAACTCTCTTATATCAGGGTTACACTGTATATATATATATATATATATATATATCTATCCGAGTCAGTACAGAACAAAGAAAGAATTTTTTTTCACCGTCCAAAACATTAATTTAAAACAGTGCTCGATATATAATGTATAGATCTGTGAATGTTTATTAAATTATGTTTTAGAACATGTACATAATTTTTTCTATATATGTCCTCTACAATCATATGGTTGCACTAAGTCGACCACTCTCACCATTAAGATAAAAGATTGAACATGGATAAAATACATTTCGACATTTCGCTGAAAAATATTCCTATCCCAAGCAAACAGGAATACTTTCAGAAGCTGGTTCTAAAAACTGAAGACCTAGTATGAAGAATCAATAACCCCAACCAACCCCACAACAACAATGAACCAAATATAGACAGCGGGTGATTTCAATTCTTGCCCATTCCTCCTGATGAGACGTTAGACACCCAACGGTGAAACAACCATATGACTGTAGAGGACATATATAGAAAAATTATGTACATGTTCTAAAACACAATTTTTATATATATATATATATATATATATATATATAACAGAAAAGTGAAAGAACGTGTAGATTAAAAACCCACTTTTACTTTTATAAAGAGTTCTTGATACAGAGTAGAGCTTAATATTGTAATTTTGTTATTACAATGGTTTATATAAGCATAATATCACTACACAAAAATTTTCATGTTTCAGAACAAAACTGTTCCTCTTCAGATGATATGCTAAAATAAATGGTGAAAATTTGTTTTTGAAAATATAAGATGAATTTCTGGTTATTTAGAAAATTAGGGAGTGGTAGTTGAAGGAAATGCATTTAGGTGGGTCAAAACAGTTCAATCAGCATTTAGAATTATGTGACCATGAAAATTTTACAAATTTGGTTTATGGAAGGAGGCATGATGGCTGAGATCTAGACATGTCACTTTATAATTTTGTCTGGGTAAAATACATAGTGGGACCTTAGATTTTTTAAAGGGTAGACAGTAATTTTAATCAAGGTTGGATTTTAGGTTGTTTTTATTGAACAATAGATTTTTTTAATACTATCTAAGTTGAATTTGGATTAAATAATTGTGGTATATTTAGTTATATTGTATTAACAGCAATTTTACATGCACAATAGAGGGAATACTGAAAATTTCTCAGCCTTTTCTCAAGCTAAATATTTTAATTTCTCAGCCCTCTCAAGCTAAATATTTTAATAGAATGTTTTTAACAAATTTGGTTTCAAGTTTGATAGAATTAAGAATTGAGATTTTTAAAAAGTGTGTTAAAGAAAAACCCATATTGGCACCAATTCACATAACTACAAACTGCAGATATTCAAGAGAGAATGTTTTAGTCTACTCTTTAAAAAATTGAGCAGTGTACAGCATATATAAAATGAACATATGCAATTATATATGTATGGAAAATACATAAGAGATATGCTATAAATTGCAGCATATGTAATTAAATCAATAAGTTTGTAGCAGAATAACAAAAGTATTTTATAAAAATACTTTTCAACATATTGTGCTTCAACGAACTTAATTCAGCAGAGTATCTCACAAATCAAAGTGAAAATTTCAGACCAAAATTCAGCTTGGAACTGTGTCAATATTACTGACTTATCTACATACCCATTATATATATATATATATATATATATATATATATGTAAAAAATCTAAACATGAGCCAAAACCTCCCGCGGTTTCATACTACGGTCCTTCAGGGCATGTGGCTAACAACCTAGATTAAAAAAGCAAATATAGCTCTACATTCGTACTATGTATCGAGCACTTTATTGTTAAGGTTTTGTGCAGTTTTTTCTTTCTAATGGGTACTCGTCATTTTGTGCTTGTACGCTGTTGGTTTCTTTTTTTGCGCCCCCTGCCCTGTGAAGAGATTCTCTTCTGGGTGTTCAGGACAAATTATATATATATATATATATATATATATATATATATATATATAGCATTCATTTTTATCTAGCTAGTAACTACCCAAACAATTAGTCAAATTTAATAGATTCAATGTCTATTGATAAATGTACTTCAGATGAAAAATGTCAAGTTATATAAAGTAGTTTTCTTATAAAATATTATTCATTATAATTTATAATAAAATAGGTACAACAATAAGATGAATAATAATAGGAAAAAAAAAAAAAAAAAAAAAAAAAAACTATTTTTCACCATAATCTCTTTCCTTATCAAAGCACTTAATACACAATACGGAATATTAATTACATAAACATTATACAGTAGAAATTTCAGATCAACATTTATCTGTCAAGCTTGACTTGTTGACCAACTTGGATAAAAACTTTAAATTTAGACATAAATTAACCATCTTTACTGAGCTGGAAATAATAATGATAATGCTTCATTCGTATAATAAAAAAACTGACTTTTTCTTGCTAATGATCAATTATTATTTTTAAATAACACAAATTAATCAGTGGTTTCTTAGAACTAATTTCCTCATTTTATTTACTTTTTTTAAAAATCACAGAACTATGCGAATTTCCGCTGAATTTGTGATCTTCCAGAAAAATTGATGGATTACTCCAGCACTCCTTGTGGTTTCTTTTTCTTCTTTTTTTTAAAAAAATTTCAAAGCATACTGAGGTAATAGATGTCTTTGTTATTACAAATCCATCATCTGTTGTTTTTAACCAGCAGATCCAATATACTATTGATATCTATGGCTGACCGACTAACTGGAAGATTTGGGTACAGAATATATATATGCAGGTCCAAGAACTTATTAGAAAGAAGCACAAAATATGTCAGTAAGGAGAAGCCTGCCCGGTAAAACCAAAGTTCAGTTTTCTAAATTACAACATATATTTAATGTAAGCTGGAGCACAGATTATTTAAAGTTCTTGTGATAAGATGAAGAAATTAGTTCAAATTAACCAAAAATTTAAAAAGAAAAAAGACAACATTATACAGATGTTTATTTTTTATATTTTTTTTATTATAAATTAATAGCATGCAAATTGAATAAGATTTTTTTCAGGTAGCTTTTGAAATTATAAAAAGAAAAAAGGAAATTTATTGATCAATAATGAAAATATCTTGAATTAATTATTAAATGAAATAGTGTCAATTATTATTAATTTTTGAACTCTTGTCTTTCATCTTAATTTCAGTTGCTTTTTATTGCAGCTACTCAATCAGTCATGTCAAAGAACCTCTCCAAGCAGCATAGAATGCAAATAAAGAATAAGTTCTTGATAAGTTTTTCTTTTTAGTCGTCTGCTTGAGCATCACAATAGTCTTATCATTTAGGATACAAGTACAACCAACCACAGAAGCTCAAATATAACCATATCAGAGGTTTATTCTTAATCTTGTGATTTATATTGATAACTATAGTGATCTGAGTAGCAGCAATAAATCACAAATGAAACTAAGGTGACGCAAATTCGAGTAATAAACTTATTTTTACAACACAAAAATCAACCATATAGCATTAAGAACTTTGCAACACTTTTTTTTTTTTTAATTTATAAAAATATGAAATATACAAAACAGTGAAAAGTCTATTGTAATTTTTAACTTCTTTAAAAGATATTAAATTACTTCAAATAGAGCTCATGGTGAAAATTTAAATTACAAAATATTAATCTTTTTACGAGTGTATAAAAAACCCATTGATTTTGTAGCAACATATTAAAGTTAAAAACAAAACAAAGAAAGCACATATACTTAACAACAATTACAACAATGATAATCACAATTATACAAAACAAAAATCTGTTAATTTGTGGTGAAAAGAAATTATGTCAATCCTTAAAAAATGTCTGGAATGTGAAGGCAGTAAATTGTATCGCATTTCATGCCTAAATGATAAGAATACAGGCAAGTTTCAGTTTAATGTAGTTTTAAATAACTTTTGACTTCACAGTATTAGTTCTAAATTTGACTCTTCTCAAAATGGACACATCTACAAAGCATGTAAAATATGTGAAGCTCTAGCAATTTAAAAAAGGGAATAATGTTATAGAATCATTCCATAATACTAATGGTGTTTATAGGATGGATTCTTGAATTGAAAGATTGAAGACTTAAAACCTTTCAAAAAATATGACTTCAGTGTAAGAGATGCACTATAAACAGGTCTTCCGTTGAGTTTTGTAAATACTTGCTTTCATCTAAACTCTATAGAAACACTGCCATCAGAAGTGAAGAATTTGCTCAAAAGCTGAATTCAAGTCATTCAACTGCTTACTATGATATTGTAATGACAAAAGTACACAAATGTAGGCTTTAAGAAAGCTTCATTCAACTGAAAATACAAGGTTCATGTGTAGTGTCCTATAGTCTCAGTAAACAGAAATAGCTTTCTCAAAGAGGACAGTAGCAAAACAAGAGGAGATCACTCCTGATTATTCATAACACACGTCTCTATTGAGAAATCAGTTTCCATAGACATTCTTAGCCAATTTACATGTTGTAATAATGAAAGTATGCAGGTGTAGGCTTTAAGAAAGATTTATTCAACTGAGAATACAAGCTTCATGTATAGTGTCCTTTTATAGTCCCAGTAAACAGAAATAGGTCTCTCAAAGAGGAGAATGACAAAACAAGGAGAGACCATTCTTGACTATTCAGAACACATATGTAGAAACTTTAAAAGTTGTCTAAACTTTGAAAACAGGTTGCCCATGATTTGGCAGAAGCTTAGCATAAAAGCAAAAGAACTCTGCACTTCTCTGCACTTATAAATGCATCTGAAGATTTTTGGAGGTATTAATGATTGGTGATTAAAAATGAAAGTTTTGTAAGAATGTAAAGGGTCAAAGACAATGGCTTAAGTGAAGCAAAAATGTTTAAGCAGAACCTAAAATTGTCTCTCTTGAAATGTTACCAGTCAATGTTACAATTAAACTAGAAAACATCTACTGTCAGCAGTTAGTACTTAAACATAGTTTGTAGTTTGGTAAAAAGAAAGAGGTCCAGTTTGAACAATATGCTGTTCTCTCACGATAATTCAAAGACTGATAAAGTAAAATACTCTAAAAAGGTTAAAAATTTAAAAAGCAACCATCTTGTTTGCCAGATCTTAATCTGGTTACCAACTATAGCAGAAATTACAGAACTATCTTTGTAGAAAAGTCCTTAAAACAGCAAACAAACTTTTTGGCAAACTATATATATATATATATATATATATATATATATTCTTCATTAGTAAATAAGTTATAGTTATTATGCAACCTAGATTTCTACCATGTGGTGTCTTCAGGCAATTTGCAATAGCTGATCTTACTGGGTTTTTTTTTTTTGGTTTTTTTTTTTTTTTTAAAGAAAAACAAATAACGAGGATTTTTTTGAGCACTCAACATAATAGGGAATTTTTGAACACACAATTTTTTAAAATTAGAAGAAATTATAATGTTTTCATCCATGGTTGTATGAACCTAAAAGGTATTTTATGGTATGGTTACACTTAGTCATAATTTCTGTTCTTTCATTCAGTAATTCATTTTTGTTTGGAAAAAAAAAAAAAAAAAAAATCTCTCATGCTCTTTTCTCTGTCCACTCCTCTCTCATCAGTATTCTCATCCTTCTCTTACCCACTTCCTGACACCCCCTATAACCTGTCACTCTTTCTCATAAGTTTCTTCCTATGTAACCCCCACACAACAGTGGCAGTAAAATGCCTTGCTTGGGACGATATGATTAAAAAAAAAAAAAGAAGAAGCATAATAGCTAACTTTTCTTCCTGGCACAGTCTACATATTTTGCCACCAGTGTAAGGCTTGGCTTTTTTCACTATAGTCCATGTTATGTCTGGGACGTTTACATATTTTAATTTCAATTTCCACACATGGCTAGCCAATTTTGTATGATTTTTTAAGTTTAAATTTTCTATTTTAAATGTAGACCTGTGATTGAACTATCTGGTCTTAAAAGCGTCTTTGGTTGATCTTGAATG
Source organism: Ascarosepion bandense (assembly GCA_037127315.1). NCBI lineage: Eukaryota > Metazoa > Mollusca > Cephalopoda > Sepiida > Sepiidae > Ascarosepion > Ascarosepion bandense. The sequence continues at coordinate 367,891 of JBBBDQ010001450.1, forward strand.
TTTTAAAAAAATCAATATATATATTTTTTTAAAGTGCCACTTAGATGTGGCACATGGCTGAAAATATAGGGTATTCAATGAGGATTGCACTCTATACTCACACAAACAAACAAATTTATTTTCCCCCATAATGTTTTGATGTGACAGGTGTTTACTATTCAAAATGGCCATCCAATTTTGAAAAATTTAAATTTTTTTCTATGTAATTTTATATATATATATATAATTCCAATTTTCCAAAATTGGATGGCCATTTTAAATAGTAAACACCTGTCTTAATCAAAACATTATGGGGGAAAATAAATTTTGTTTGTGTAAAAAAAAAAAAATTGAAAAGGAAATACAAGGCAAATTCTTGCTATTGAAACCTGCCACTTTGGTGACAGAAGCAAAAAGCTAGAATAGCAGTCAGTCAGTTAAGTATTATATGTGCTACACGCTTTGGGCGATCATGTCTCAAAAGAGACATGACTAACTGGGTAGAAGATTATCCCGCAGTAGGTTGCCATTACTTTTTGCGGTAGACTGGCTGCCAGCCAAGGCTATAGAACCTAATGTGTCCTATTATTTAACCCATAACTGGAGAGAAGAGATGGATTAATACCTTTCCCAAGGGTATTTGTGCGTAGGTGAATGCAAGGAATTCAACTGGAATTCAAACGTGGCAACCCAAAATTAAAAATAAAAATAAGAAATAGCTCAAATGAAATAACAGCTTTACAAGGTCACTGTTAAAAGGTCACGAATAATGTCAATATTAAAATAAACTGGTTAAACATAAGTTAAAAATTAAAACTAGAGAGAAAATAGATTTAAAAACGGGAGGTTATATAATATATTTAATAAGAAGAAATAAAACAATTATTTCAAGGCATTTCAATTTTAGATTAATTATTAAAAAAAAAAAAAAGTTGAAATCTATGATGGCATTAATACCAAAACAAACAAGTTTAACATAGCTTCAGTTAAAAATAAAATATAAATTAGAAGGAAGACAGATTAAAGAAAATGAAGTTATAATATATAATATAATAGGATCCTTTGGGATTTACCTCCAAGCTGTTTTTATTTTTTATTTTTAACACACCACACACAAACACTGAACAGTTATAGGTCAGATTTAAATTAAATTAGACAAGTAAACAGTTGTATTAGAAAGTAAACACAAATTTCATTAAATATGACTGACAAGGTACTACAGTTAATTTTTCTTGAGTTAACTTTCTTCTTTTCTGGACATTATTCAGAATTATCAGCAATGATTTTATTTTATTTTATTTTTAACTCAATATACATGGATTGTTTTATGTGTGTATCTATCTAAACTTATTTATAAATGGAACTTTGTGTGCGTGTGTGTGTGTATGTCCGTTACCTATAGACTCCGAAATGGCTGAACTGATTTTCTTGAAAATTTACACAGTTGTACTATAAGTGCCTGCGAGTGTTCTTAGCTAGGTTTTGTGTCGTGGTACCGCCGATAAATATCGAAAAAATCAGGTTATAAAAGGAGTGGTCCGATTTTAATTAAATTTGATACACTCATAGACAAAAACATAAGAAACAACATTCAGAAGTTTCAAGGTTGCAGTTCTTACAATAGTGCAGAAAATTGATAATATATATATATATATATATATATAAAAGGCAAGATGCTTGTGTGTGTGTCTGTTTATCTGCCTGTATGTCTGTATTTTTTTTCAGCACTTTTATTTTAGTTTTTGCTTCGGGTTTGGCTCTAAGTAGGTATAATTGTAGTTCTTAGTCTCAGCCATGATACCATTTACTCAGAGGACTTATTTAGCCTTCAAAATTTAGTTTACAATGAAAACAACTTATTTGATATCGATACCAGGAAATCAAAATTTGACTTACATCCATTCATTTTTCTTTCAGTCTACAGTTTCGCTTTAACTGGAAACAACTATTGCTTTTTAGTCTTTCGTGCTAACGTCCAAAGAGTCTGAACTCCAGGACCATGGATTAGTTTTAAAGCTTTCATTACACCCGAGCACTTTTTTTTTTTTTTTTTTTATTAATCATATCACCCCAAGCAAGGCGGTAACGCCACTGATGTGCAGGGGGCTACATAAGAGTGAGAAGATTAGAAAAGAGAAAACCGGAAACCACATCCTAAACAGGAAACAAGGGATGAGCCTCTTCACCTGTTCAATAGACGTGGGTGGAGTGTGAACCGGGCGATAGTTTAGTCTATCTTGCTAGTATTTGATATTACTGAGTGTGGCCTTTTTATTTTTTATTAATAATACTAACATTATTTTCAGTCATTTTTTTTTTAGCATGTGAATGAGGCTATGATATTTGTATTATCAATGAGAATGGTCCAGATAGAGTTTGGTAGGTTTCCATATATATTTAAAGGCGACCTAATTGAGCTGTGGTCAGAGAGATGCAACATGAGTTTTCTTGTTAGGGATGTTGTAGTATATCCAATATAATTATTTACAAATTTGGATTTATCAGGAACACAGTTCCCTATGGGACATATGAATTTGTAATATTGGTTCTTTGAAAATTTGGATCTTATAAGAAAGTTATTATTATTGACGGTGAGGTTTGCAGTTTTAAATTTAATAATTGAAACAATCCATACATTCAGTAAAAATAAAAATCATCCTTCTGATAATTAAAAGTATATTTTTTTTTTTAATCATCTCACCCCAAGCAAGGCATTCCACTGCTACTATTGCGCTTGGGGTTACATAGGAGAAGGTAAAGAGAAGGAGTGGTTAGACATAGGGAATGTTAGGAGGAAGGTGACAGATGAGTAAGGATAGCGAAGATGAGGGTTGGGCAGATGGTGAGAGTGTTTGATAGAATGGAAGCAGGTTAGTGTGTTAGGAGGTGTCTATTGACCTTACATTTAAACTCTTGGAGATTGTAGCCATCGGGGAAGCAATCGTGTGGAAGAGAATTCCACAGTATAGCTGAAAGCACTTGGATATACAAAACATTTGGACAATTTTTACATATTTTATGTCTAAAAAAGAAGAAAACTATAAAAACACAAGAAAAATTAAATAAAAATAAACAGCAGTACTGTATCAGTTGTATTTTATGAAACTTGCATAAAAGAGGGATTGATGCCCAAACACAATTGTATATGATTAGCATTGATATAAGTAAAAGTTTGTCGCTCAACTGATTGAGGTTGCCTTCAGCATCCCAACTCCAAAATTTTATAGGCTCTGTTCTGTTCACTTTTCAGGGGTTATCTACTGCATGCTGATAACCCTTGAAGAGTGGACGAACAGATCTGTCTATGAAACTGGAGTCAGGATGCTAAAGGTAGCATCAATCAGCTAAGTGACAAATTTTTACTTATATTAATTCTGTCAATGCTCTACCTTTGATATTGAACACTTTATTGCAAAATCTGTTTGCCGTAAATGCTTTTTCTCTCAGCATCTCATTGAGTGTCAGCATTTTTCGATTCATACTATCTTTGACATCTCTCTCAATATATATATATATATATATATATATATATTGGAGCTTCTAAACAAATTAAAAAAAAAAAATTTTTTAGCCTAAATTTGGACATTAAGGGATGATCCGATATATATATTCAGGTAACAGAATCTGTGACTTCATCATTATATAAGTTGTTTCCACTTAAATTTTTTTCATCATATATTTTCATATATGTTGTATCTAAAAAGAGATTACAAACAGATAATGTGGTACTCTAGTTAAAGAACAGCAACATGTGCGTAGATGAAAGAAGAGAGGTTTACTGTAAAGAGAATACACTACGGCAAGACAGAATCTGGTGGCAGGCTTGTAGTTGCTGAAGCAAGTACAGGTATCTTTTGAGCTCACTATATATGGCTACTAATATATTCAGTCCATATAGGCAACAGAGATTGTGAGACATTCCATTACAACAATATGAAAATTTTAACTAATATTGCAACATTTTAATGAAGTCAACACTAAGCAGCAACAATTTGTTTCATGCTTAAATGCAATGTTCAGGCCATGTGTGTTGTGCTTTGGTTAAACTATTTATATATGCTGCTCAATGGTGCATTATGGGTAGCAAGGTCTTATATTACTTGTCATTGGGTAGGTGGCAAGTTATGTCTCAAATGATTCTCAAAGCTACTGATATATAAGTTTAAAGCTATTGGAATATCATAGACCTTGCTACTTATAAGGCACACACTAAAGATTGTGTTTAAGTATGAAATAGTCTGATGCCACTGTATTGATCTCAGTGTCCACCTTTCTATTTACCCATGCTCTATCACTGATTTTGAGCACTTTTACCCATAAATATAGCATACCTTAAAATGATATTTTTTTATCATATATGTTTCAAATCTTAATAGAGATACAACTATAACTTTCAAATCCTTTTTCTCACAATTCTTAATTGAATGTTACTATAAACATACAAATATACTAACAAATTCATCCAAAGAAAGCATTGAATAAATTTAAATGATTCTCTCAATAAAAAAATCAAAATTTACAGTTTTACGATATTCATTGAAGCAACCAATACAGATTTGTGGAAGTTTCCAAATATCTATTTTCAATAAGCTCAAAAAATAAATGATTTCCTCATCTTTAACCATCTAGGGAAAAACAATTTGGTGGTTACAAAAAGCTACTGGGAGTAAAAGAGAATGAAAAGACTTTGAGAGAAACCTAGAAACTCAACCCTAAACAAGAAACAAGGGATAAACTTCTACTCATGTTCAAAAAATGGCCTGACATTTGTTAATATGAAATTGTATCAATTTTAAATTCTATAAATATTTTACAGGAAATCATTTTTCATATGTCAATCAGAATTAAAAACAATGAGCTTGGATATGTCTGTAACAGCTTGGATATGTCTGTTCTCCAGCTCATTTCATACACATTTGGAATCTCCTGACAAATAGAAGGAAATTATTTCATCCAATGAATGATTAAGAAAATGTATATTTGAGTTGATTTCCACAGAGTAGATATCTGAAGAGTTATCTGCCATCTGCAAAATAACAAGGTGAGCCGAAGTTAGATGAACTTGCACTTTGCGTCCAGTGTAAGAGAATACTATTATTCTTCAAGGTGTCGAGTCCCTTCAGAACGTAATTAATCATGGCTCTCACAATTTCCCATCTTTTGTTGCATTTTTCTTTTTTGCTATCTCTCCAAATCCTTGTTCTGCTATTCATTTACACAAGTTTGCTTTCCTGTCTTGTTTTCATTACATCCTGTGAGTGTTAAATTCTCCAAGCCCTTTCTTCATTGTGCTCTAGAAGTTTCAATTGTATCTTTCTGATTTGAAGTTGAAGCATTTCTTTTGTTTCTATTTTCTCTTATTCATATGTTCAATCCATGGTAATGATCGCCTCCTTCCATAGAACCACATTTCTGTTGCAACGAGTTTCCTTCCTATTTAGATACTCTAAAAACAAAGAAAACTTTTATTACAAATGCTCTAAAGTGAAAATGAAAGCACTTTGTTATTCAAGTTTATTTTATTTCATTCTTTAATCTAAGGTTTAATTAGTTCTTTTTCATGCGTATTTTTTTTTTTTTTTTTTTTTTTTACAACTGAGCAGATATGCATATTCTGAGAGTTCAGGAAAGATTTGTGTTTAAAGGCATTATTCAACTTTGCTTAACCACTGGCACACTTCATGTCTGAGAGGTCTAAAGCAGATCAGATCATACTTTCCCCTCTCCGGTAGGACACAGTTTTGAATCCCGCTGGAGAACTCATATTTTTCTTTAATAATATTTCTTGATTATTGAGGCAAATAGATGAAAATAAACAAACATAGTGATTAATAGTGTCTATTGTAATATGGATATCCAATAAAAATAACATTTCAGTAATAAAATCTGATAGATTAATGAATAAAAATCCATCACTTCTCTAAAAATTATGTATCTCTCTCATATACAGGGTGTGGTGAAGAAATTATCATCTAAATTATGCAAAAAAAAAAAAAAAAAAAAAAAAAAACTCTTCTCATTTTAAGAGATTTACCAAAATTTCACAAAAATATCTTGAAATACTTGAATTTATTATAAAAAAAAAATGCCAATGGCTTCAACTATGTCCTTCAGACAATTTTGGAATCTCCTGCAACTCTTTTAGAAGGTCTCCTTGTTTAAGTTGGTGAATACTGCCACAATCTTTGCTGTTAGTTCATCTCTGGTGCTACAATGAATTTTGTTGATTTTCTCTCTCAACTGTGTCCCACACATAATAATCAAGGGGTGTTGCAGTCTGGGGAGTTAGATGACAGGATATAAGAGGTGATAAGGTCACAGAAATTATCTAAGAGTCATGATTGGGTTCTCCTGCTTGTGTGGCATGGTGCAGAGTCATGTTGCCAGACGGAGTCTTCCAGCAGTCACACTCTTGACCAAGGGCAGCACTACTCCCTCAAGACACTTGATGTTGGCCTTCATGTTGAGTCTGAGGACATCACCAACAAATTTGAGAGTTCTTTTCTTATCAGATTGATTAGAGTGAGTTTTCCAAGCTGCCATCCCTTTGTAATCATGATTAGACTCTTCCAACTCTTTCCAAATCCTCTGTACTCTCCTCAGATTGATACCCAAACACACTGAAATGTTCATATAAAAGCTTCCAGTGCAAATGACAAGCAGTACAGCATGACATTTCCAAATCTCTGGCAAAGTGAGTTGTGTGTCATGATGCACTTTTTTCAAACAGGTCTCACAATGGACCCTCACCATACTATACAGCCAATAAAACCAAAACAACAGGCATGAACAAAATTAAAAATATACAATGGCGAAAATTTATCCATCACACCCTGTATAATTCAATCTCCTTTCTTTGTCAATGCACCAATGTGATTAATATTCAACAGTGGATTTGACAAGATTATGCCCCCCCCGCCCAATCATCTGTGTGTGTTGGTTGGTTGTTATGTTTTTATGGCATATCAACCTTGGCAGGTCATTTATTGCCAACTAAATTTTATTTATTTATTGTTGCTAATACCTTTTTCTTTCAACAATTTATTATTGTTTATTTTTTATATAAGTTTTGTGTCTAGTAATACTTTCTTCTTTTCGAGTATCAAGATTCAGTGGGATTTTTGTTTTTAAGGATAGGGTCCTCAAGTCCTACCCTGTTATTTAACCCATAACTGGAGGGAAGGGACAGATTAATACCTTTCCCAAGGGTACCTGTGCTTAATTGAATGCAGGGTATTCAACTGGAATTCGAACTCGGCTCACTGATTTCTCTTTCCGAGCCGATATCCATTGCACCACAAGTACTGACCAGGCTCAACGTTGCTTAACTTCGGTGATCGAGTGAGAACCGGTGTATTCAATGTGATATGGCTGTAAGCCCATTTGTGTGTGTACAATCGATATTGGAGACAGAGCATTTATAGATATAAACAGTATGAACATAGGAATCACCACTATATGGTGACAGTTTTATATCTTAAGCATGGTTTGATGCTGCTTAAATGGTGAAAGTGAGTCACCATGCAGCGTTCATTTGTTTTTTAATCTACAAGCAGCCCTATTTATGATATTGAGCACTCTGTTCTAAAATCATAAGTTTAAAACTGTGTGTATGTAAGTAAAAATTCAAATATATTTGTGAATATAAATAAAAGACAAAAGGAAAACTTTTCTTTATGAATGTGTTTCATCCCATGAGGAACTTTATCAAGGTAAACGTAGAAATTTTATTTTGTAACTTATATTTATATAAGAAAGTAACATAGAAGAAAAAATTAACTTTTTCAAATTTTGAATTTGAGAATGCACCAAAATATTCTTAAAACTTTAAAACAAATAATTTAACAAAAATAGAATAAATATAAAGAAATATTACAATAAAAAAAAAAAGAATGAAATAACAAAAACTCAACATTTACTAACTTTTCTTCATTAGGCAATAAATTATATAACTTAGCACCCTTCATAGTTTCTCTTTTGTTATACAGTTACCTTCAAGAATATTTTAGAGAGTCCTTAAATTAAAAATTTGAAAACTTAATATTTTTCCTCTACTTTACTTCTGTGTAAAAATACATTTATCATGATAATGTTCCTCAAGAGACAAAACATGTTTGTAAAGAAAATTTTTCCTTTTGTCAGATATATATATATTCTTTTCTTTTTCCCTCCCTTCCTTCCTTCTTTTATCTCTCTTACCACCTTCTTTCCGTGTTGCTTAAACTTACGTCGATTTAACACGGCTGTCTGTTAATTTTTAGTTACAATTCTCTTTCTTTTTTTGTGAACCCAGATGATGTCAATTTTTTCTTTTCTTATTTATTTGATTTTATTTTATCTTTTTCTTTTCCTTTATTTTTCCTTTTTATTTTTATTTTCTTTTTTAATTTCTTTGCAAAGGAAAAGTAGACTAATTTTTCTCCAGTTTCTGAAAGGATTTTTCTGTTGCTGAGGTGATGTGTTATCCCCCGTGGGGATCTTCATATCGAAATGGCCATTCAACATCTTTGAATTAATCCTTTTTTAATATATATATATATATAGATAAGCTGTATAATTATTCAGTGCACAAGATACTTTTTTCTACTTAATGTACCAAGATATCAATATCTTATGCAAACATTTTTCTCACTTCTGAAAATTGATTTGTTTTTATTGCTCATCAATCATTTGCCAACTATTTAAGGCCAGGAAATATATTTAGATTATAAGAATTTTAGGGGTAAATAATAATAATTTACAGATACAAGTCCTACTAATTAACCCATAAGTAGGGGAAGAAAAGGTGGATTCTTAACCTTCCCCGAGGGTATTTTTGTGTAAGTGAATATAATGAACCTGACTAAAATTGGAGCTCAGCTGATTTCCAGTTCCAAGCCATTATCTATTGCATTACCCACACATTCAAGCAGTCACCCATCTAGGTACTGACCAAACTTGACATTGCTTTTTGATGATTGTACAAAAACCTGGGTTTCAACAAGATATGACTATAAGCTCTTCTGAAAATAGAATGTGTCTTATACACTGAAAAATACAGCAAATATGAGCGTACATATACTCAATGGATTGTATATATAAAAATTAATAGTATGTCTTTTCTTTTTGCAACAGTTTACAGTTAAATCAAATAAAAATATAGTTAAAATATATTACATTTAAAAACCCATGGAAAATATAGAAATAAAGAATCAAGAGAAAGTAGTGCAGAGAGTATAGATAGGAATATATATATTTTAACACAATCAGCTACCTTGAACAGGTGTTGAATGATGCTCGTTAGTGCAGTCATTCAGGCAAATCAACAATTTGTATTTTTGTACCAAAAGCTAATAAATGCATGTGATTGAATGAAGTAACAAGGAGATAAAAGAAAAATGTATATCACGTTTATATACAGGTAAATACAGAAATGTATGTGTTTCTGGATAGGTGTATACATATGAAAAAAAAAAAGAAAGTTGGCCATAAATGTGTCAAATTTTAAAATTTATTCCACTTTGAGATATACTGAAAATATTAACATAGCAGCCCTAATCTGACACAGGCATGCCATACTTGTGACACTGACCATCAATCAGTGATTTGGAGTGAGGTTTTTCCTGAAAGTGAACAGGAAAAGCAGCAACAAGTGGTTTAGCATGGGTCCCAGAGAAGAACCCATGGTGATGCACATGGAAGGACATATCATGCAGCCCCACTTCTTTTCACAGGTTCTCAGGGTCAATGCTACTATCTACATTGAACTCTGGACCAAAGGGGTGGCTGCATATATTTTCTAGAGATTTTACTCCATCCCACATGATCCATGTGGCTGGTCAAGAATTTTCAAGATGGTGTCACTCCCCAACATGTGAACTCATAGCCCTACAGATCTGAATCCCTTATACTATTGCATGTAGAAGAAGAGTGACTAAACTGCAACACAACAATACCAAGGAATCATTAAAAGGACATTATTGTGCATGAGATGGCAGATATGAATAAGAAACCATGAACAAGGCATGTAACCTCTTTCAGGGTGCCATTGAAGCTGACAGCAGATTGATTGAATAAACCCTTTTTCTTTTTTACCAAAGCTGAATATATATTTTTTGAAAATATAGTAAATTTTTTTCCAGAGTATGTTCGCAATTACTTACGAGCATATCCATATATATATATATATATATATATATATATATATATATATATAACGATTGTCCGTGTATGCTTCTTATATACTTTGTGTATATGGGACAATAAAAGAAATTTGACAGAGAATAATAATATTTATCATATATTATTAAGTCGAATAGAAGTATGATGAGAAAAATGTTAAAAATTGGAATTTTTTGACATGTGTGTGTCCTCTTGTGATGAGTCATTTGTTTTTGTTTAGTTTATAAACTCTTTGTGGATTATCTAAAGCTTAAAACTTTTTGGAATGTAAGGATTTCTTTTTTTTTCTTTTTTCTTGGCAATATTGTATTAGCAATTTTTTGGAGATAATGAATTTTCAAGATACAAGATGCTGGTGGGAGGAGAAGGATTCATAATACCTTTCCCAAAGTTATTTGCACAAATGTGAATGTAACGAATCTGATTGTAATTCAAATGCCTCTCCAATTTTCTACCCATTATTATTATTATTATTATTATATCAAGCCATTATCCATTACAACCCACACATCTTTCTCAATGAAATATAAAATAATATGTTTAATTTTTTTTTTACTGAAAAAGAGCAAGTGCCTGAAAATACTGGTTTTTTAACATTTTTCTCATTCTTCCATTTTGTCTAATAGCCTAATAATATACAATAAATATAATTATCAGTTTTTTTTTCAAATCCATCAGCCTAATAATATATATTACATATAAAAAAATTAAAAAAATTCTGAAATCAGATGCCCATTGGCTCTGTAAATAAATAAATTACATTGAGCCCTCTGGCTGAATTAGTGTTAATATTAACAGAATCCTTTGGGATTTACCTCCAAGCCATTTTTTTTGTGGGGGATATATGACCAATATATGCACATTTAGTTAAGGACAAATAAAAGTTCTTTGTTGAAAATTAAAATAATTTTTTTCTTTGGTTCAAACTATTTCCCCCACTTTCTGAGCAGAGTTTAATATACCCTTATTAAATCTCAAAACATTCTTTGATAATGTCTTTTGAAAGTTGAAAGTGCTCAGAAGACAAACTATGCTTGGAGACCAGGAAAACTGCAAAATGAAGAAAAGCTTATTCATCCATTCAAAAAGAATAGAGATGTATTTTACAACCAGATGCTTTCCTGGTTGGTTTTTTTAAATTTGGGCAACCAGTTTATTATAGCTATATGGTAGAGAGGCGAACAGGTTTAATATCTTGCCCAGTGGACCAAGAACAATATAAAGCACACATATTCAGTACCCCAACTCTCAAATTTTATGCACTCTGATTTATGTGTAGCGAGTATTTCTTACAATAATTTTTTTTTTAAATTAAAAAAAAATGTATTGACTAGTGGTAGCACCTGCCCAGATACACCACCCCACAAAGAAATATACCACACAAGCGCGAAATGAACAACAAAGATGACTGATATTTACTTGTGGATTTTCAAGCAGAGAACAGCAACCAATGTTACTGAAAAGACAAATGAAAATCTTTATTTAGTTCAACAACTTTTCACAGGGAACTTTTTAACTGAAATAACAACAGTTAATGCAGAAAGGCTTACAGGTCAGTGGTTCCCAAAGTGGTCCATGTTTAACAAGTCCCAATACATTTCAGAGAAAAATATTCATTTTGACATAATTAAATTATAATACAACAGATGGCATCTATTCAATCAACACTTTATCCATTGCATAAAAAAATATGTATTCCTATAATTTGGCTCACTCCCTTCTTTTCAGGTGAGTTAACTCAAGCCACATGTGCAGACATGCTACAGGTAAAATTAAATTTGGTTAATTACCCACCTCTTTACAAGCTATTGTAGGAAAAAATTATTTGTCCACTTACAAGAGCTAACACTAATTACATGTTGCATATAAGCAAGAAAAATTAAAGGGAATTAAAAATAATTATTTTCCCATTTACAACATAACAAGAAAACGTAAAAAAGTAATGAAAAATATCTTCTATAAAATGTGGCATAATTTATTAATGTATTCCCTATTAAAATATATTCTGGGTACTAAAAGGTACTTAAAATTTGGTTCATACATTTTTGATTTTATGAAACCCTATGAAAAATACCAGAATCATATAAAATAGAATTATCTATTAGCACTAAACGGATACAGGAAGTAATTACATAATATCTATAGGACCCATTCTACCAGAAAAGTTTTTCAAAGTGCAAATCAAGCAATTTCTGTTTCTATGCCTCAATCTAAATGCTTCACTTGTATATTTTCAAATTACCATTTTTTTAAAAAATTTATTTTATATCTAAAAAAAAAAAAAAAAGACAAACATAAGGGACATAATTCTACTGCTTTTAGGTTTGATCTTTTAAATACAAAGTGAAAAAAGATCTAAGCATTCACAGAAAAAATTCCCTTCAAATGACAAGAGCTGGAATAAAATTGAATACTAACCCAAATGAGAGGGGGTCATAATCTACACAAATGAGACATACACAGTGCAGGAAAGGATCCCAGTCAAAATAAAATTGTGATGCTGATATGAAGTGATCATGAAATTCTTATAAAACTAATTTAAACAAGGAAAGATTGAAGCAAAAACAAAGAAATCTGCAACATTATTTTGATAAATTATATTCGAGCTTGTGATAACAAATTTATTCTAATAGAAAAGTAAACTATTTTTTTATATTAAAAAGCAAAATAACAAACTTACCTTTCTTGTTGTCATCACAACATTTTGTTGTTGTACCCTTCAGCCTTCTTCAAGTGTATATTAATTCGGGTAACAAGAACAGTCTATTCTCATAGACTGACTAAATGGTTTCGTTCAGAATTCCCTGTAGGTTACCCGGATCGACATACACAAAGACCAGAGGGCACAATGACCAAAATATTGGGATAACAACAACAAAGATGAGGACAATAGTCTTAATATAAATAGTGTAAATAATAGATAATAAACTTCACATCCAAGAAATTTAAATAGATATTAAATTAGTTTAAGTTTAAAATATAGATTTCATATTCATGCAAAAAATGGCTCGTTCCCCATTTTTTATACTTTTTAAATAAAAATGAGTCAGTGTTGTGTAAAAAATAAATTTAAATATTTCTTCTTATTACTATAAAACATCATATTTAGAGGGTACATGTGTTCCGACCTAGAGACTAGATGTCTTACTAAAGAAAATATGCCTCCTGGAAGGAAATCTGGATTCTCTTTTCAATCTGATGAATCCCTTTCAAACCAAGCCTGTTTTATCATTAAACCACAACAAGTTAATACAGCAAAGCAAGGCACATCTCTTGTTGGAACCGTTCAGTCCATATCCGCTAAATTTATGTCCACACCCAAAATGCAAACAAAATTATTTTCAAGCAATTAACACATTTTTTTAAACCAACATCATTTCTTATTAGTATAAATGTTGATAGTAATGAAGAATAATTTAAAGTATTTCTTTTAGAATTTGATTTAGGGGGAATAACTCCATTGCTTTTTATTTTTGACCATGACCACTTGGATGCAGGGTACTGAAGAGTTATTAAATTATACCTTTAGACTACACCTAAATCCCAAAACTTTCACTGAAATATATAAGAGACTTTGTAGAGAGGAAGGACCATCAGTAAGACGGTTCCGTTATTGGTGGAACACTGGTTTTTCACAGGGTGCTATATAAACATTACTTCAGCCTCACCCAGGCATATTTAGAACTTGGATTCAAGTCATCTCTATATAGTGTTGTGAACAAGATATATCTCAGAATTTTGGATGTTACAACATACTATTGAACTGATGTTTAATAGTAATGGCTTCAGTACAAAAACGTAGCAAACAGTATCTACAACTGGTTCAACAGTTGGTGGAACTAGAGAGAGAAAATAACGAACTTCACGCTTACAGAGAAAGTGTGCAGAACCAGTCCCACACCAAGAAACCGAATAGACCCGTTATTGAACACAGTTACATGGACAGGCACTGGGCACTGTTCATCAACTCTTGAAATTGATATAAACGAATGTACAACTTAACAGACCTGGCTGAAATCTGTAATGAGTTGAGGACAGCTTGTTCGACAGAAGTGAACAGATTGTTATTCAACCTAGTTGGGTTCAAAGCTCTTAATACAGGCATGGAAGAACAACTCCTATGGCATATACAGCTCATTGTTGTGAAAGGCGTACATAAAAAAAGTGCAGAGGCATAAATTTCGCAACATGAGGCAGCATAAAGAGGAGAATCTTACACATTTTTTGGTGACGCTATGATCCTAGGTGAGGTTTTGTGAATTTATCATCCAATGCCCAAACCTAAGTTTCCAAAATTTTATAAATTATTCTGAAGACATGGTAGCTGGTCAGCTCATCACTGGACTTGTGAACAAGGAATACCAGAGTCTAATACTCTTACAACAGTGGAACAAAAGTTTCACCAGTGGGCTAGTCTAGAAACTAGACACATTGACCCCTCATTTATAAAACAGCTAGATTCCACATTCAACATTTTGCTCGTTGAGGTCTGAGAGGAAGCACCCTTAGGGTGAAGATACACCCAGAGTTTCACGAAACAGGCTGTGCAACAGATGCGGGAAGACATCAAACCCAACGAGCTGAAAGGACAAAAGAATTGCCTGGAAGATTTGATACTGTAAATGTTGGGTGACAGGACACTTAGAAAAGGTGCATCAAAGATGGGCCCAATATGGAATTGACAAGTAGTTCAACAAAGCACCAAAGGTACTCAGCCATGGAAGGAAAGAAAGCAAAGAGCCCCCATGAACAGAGATAAGTATTCTTGAAATACTGGAAGTATTAGGGTGTACTAATGACAACCAGCCATAGGATAAGGCAAGAATCACAGAGGATCAGTTACATACCAAAAGCATAATTTTTATGTATATCAGGGCCGGTTTTAAAGAGACCAAGCAAGTTGTTTATGTATTGAAGAATATATCGGGATAACGAAGAGATGATGACAGACTACCATACAACAGATATGGAGGTGGAAAAAAATCAAGACTTGATCATCCACCCACTAGCGAGCTTGATTCTACGGCCCAACACAAGGGTAACACAGCCACTAAGACTGCTATTCCCACAAAAGCGAAGATCGACTCATGACTGCTCGGAGGCATCTCAGCAAATGACCATAAAGTATAGACTATTCTATTGTTGGTGGAACACTGGTTGCTATATAGACCATTACGTGAGCCTTGCACAGGCACATTTGGACTTGGATTCAAGTCAACTCTACAGACTTTAAAAAGGAAACAAGAATCATAAATGTAACATGGAAAAGCAAATTATTTTGCCCTAACTTGTCCACTTCAATTTAAGTACATCTTAACATGTGTAATTTATCCTTTAACAGTGCATTATTAATATAACTTCCCTTTCCACTGCATTCTTTTTCATGGCCTCTCAATTGCATTAGCCTTGTTAATTTCACACAAAGTTGTTTTCTGTTGTCATAGCAGGATATAACAACACAACTATGAAATTCAAAAACACTATTGTTCAGGGAAAAGAAATGCTTGATCATTAACAAGAACAGAAAAACTGGTATCTATTTGACCATCTAAGTCTATTTAACAGTCAGTATCACTTCCTTCCAAATAACAGGCACGTATGTCAAAGTATCTGATGAAATGTGGATACCTTTCAAGAATATCAATTACTTTGATAACTATCAGAAAATCACCAATGTAAATATTATTGTTTGACTGAATCTAACAGAAATATTGAACAATTATTAACAAAAGCAAGGTTAACTAAACAGGAATGCTTCATGATAATCAATTTTAAAATTATCAAAAATTAAAGTATTTAAAAAAAAAAATTACATTAGTTATTATTTGATTTGCCATAATCCTTGCCCTCAGTTCATCTTTAGTGTTCTCCCTCAGCATCGCTCCACAAATAACAATCAAGGGGGTTGCAGTCTAGGGAGTCAAGTGGCCATATGCAAGGAGTAATGTATTCCCAAAAATTATCTGTCAGCCATGAGTGAGTTCTCCTGCTTGTGCTGCCAGACACAAAGTCTTCCAGCAGTCACCCTCTTGACCCAGGCCAGCACTACCTTGCCATCACTAATGATCGCTTCAAACACTTTAGGTGATTTTCTAAGCACTGCTTAGATGTGGCACAAGGTCAGAAGAATTGGACACCAAGTGAGGGTCAAACTCACTACTCAGTTGTAATTGACAAGATTGCTAACCATTACACTGAGGTGCCCCACTCCAAACACTTTAGTGATCATCATTAGACTTATCCAACTCTTCTCAAATTCTTTGCACTGTCCTCAGACTGAACCCAATCACTCTCAAATGTTTGTATTGGAGCTCCCGGCACAAATGCCAAGCAGTACAGCATGCTATTTCCAAATTTTTGGCAGAGTGAATTGCGTCATGGTGTTTTTTTTTTCCCACGGAAATATTATATAAATTTTTTTGTTTGAACATTATTTTTAATAGATACTTGTATTTGAGTAGATATTGTGTTTTTAATTAAACAGTATATATATATATATATATATATATATATATATATATATAAAAAATCATATAATTAAATTTGTCTTTTAATTAAAAATACATTGCCACACGAAAATTTCTGTTTTGAGATTTCTACCTTGTCATCAGGCAATGTTAGATCATAGTTGTGAAAATGATTTTCATATTATGCTCTACAATATTTATTGTATTGAGCACTTAAAAAGAAAAAAAGGTAAATGACAGAGAACTCAGAATTGTAAAACTGCTGGTTCTCTTTTACTTGACACACACACACACACACACACAAAAGCCTGAATATTTTTGATAAATTTTGTAAGGAAAATAAGTGTCATTTGGCAGGATTCAAACCTGCGACCCCTAACAACAGAGGAAGCTGTCAATTGATTTGACATGTCTTAGACCGCTCAACCACAAATGATTTCAGTCTAAACAAAGCCAAATCAAGCCTTATAAACACAAATTTCTTATTCCTCATAATATTCATCTCTGCTCTGAAAGTGTATCTTAATGAAAATAGATTGGCAGCAAGATCTCAACATTTTACAGCTGAAATGGCTTGATGTAACTGTAAGTTTTATACTAACTAAAGTATGGGGTACCAAGTGAGGGAAAAAGTCACTATTCAGTCAGAATTGATCAAGCAAAACAAGCTTGCTAACCATTACACTATATTCCTTTGATCCTTGACAATCGTGGTCTATCTCTGTTCTGCCATATTTTCCCACAAAATAATATTTTACATCATTTTAAATATATAATTATTTAAATATATTGTAATGCATCTAGTTCCCCAAAGCCAACAGTTTGCCAAGCTTATATTTCCCATATTTAATAAGATGCTTAAGTTACAGAGCAAACAAGGAAGTTCATTTGTTGTCTAACTAATAAAAAACTGAGAAAGCGACTATTCAAAATTGATATTAACAGTTTTAAATCTGAGCTTACTTTTCTTGCACAATATTCAGCACTTTTTCAATAATCTGACAAACAAAACTATTCTGAATTTAATCAATTTGGCAATTTTTTTTAAAAACACACACCACTAACAAGTTGTACTGAACCAGCTATTTTTTGCTAACTTTCTGAAGTAAAGCATTTGTCGAAAATTGTAAACATTCTTGAAAAAGAATTTAAGTTAAATTAATAAGACTAATTGGCAGAATTTCATCAAAACAAGAATGCAAACTAATAAGTTACAAAACTAAAAAAGCAGAATATACACACTTTTTATTTATCTATATTATCTTCCCACCTATATTTTTATCATTTAAACCAACTGACGTCTTTCTCATACACATTTTAAACACAAAGTCCTCTTTACACAAACTGAGATTTGCCTGAGCATGAGAAATCCATCCTTGCTGAAAAAAAAAAAAAAAAAAAAAAATCAAACCTACTTACTGCATTTAAATTGGGAGTCTCTTGATATCCACAAGTAAAATTTCAAACAAACCAATTTGGAAGTCTTGAAAAGTCACTTAACTAATGGGATGGAGGAGAAGGAGAAATGCTTATTAACTTCCTATATTTCTACCAAATGAACTACTTCTGAAAATAGAAATGCTTCAGCTGAGAATTTGAAGACCTCAAGTCAAGACATTTTAAAAATTAAAACAAAAATTGCTGATATTTTAAGAAACAAGAAAAAGATCTTTTCAGACTTTGAATATTGAGAGAATCGGTTGCTTGATATAATTTGGTAACGAAACAGAGAGAACCTTACTGTACATTTGTGAACACACACACTCACATGAGGTTAATCAGCTGAAAGACACCACTGAATGTTACAATGAACAATTTGAGTAAATTCTTCATGCCATACGGGGATGGTGGCTTTTGGCAAAATATCCATTAACCCAGCTCTGTTAGCCCCTCAACACTCCAGATTTGGCTCCTTGCAATTTCCAGCTATTCCAAAAGCTAAAATTGACATGCCATTGATATTCAATTATAAAATCTTTTTATTTAAAACAGTTTTTACAGAAAATTAAACTCAAATACACTAAATGATGTAGCTCTTTCTAATACTGATGGAAGTTATCTTTGTATCTTATTTTTGGTTGTGTGGAAAGTTAATAGCCTGATTATACCATTTTCTGTTTTACTTATAGGTGCTTCCTATTTTTGTTGTCGCTGTTGAAAATGTTCAAGTGATGTGGTTTTTGTTATTTGGTAAAGCTCTTCAATGGTCATTTTGTAGCACATGTCTATAAGTCTGATGAAGGATCATAGTCTTAAAAATTAATAGGATTTGTTTGAATATCTATGTATGCACACAAACATGGTGCAATGGATAAATTCTTGTCTGAATTACACAAAAATTAAAATAAGACTGATGTCTCATTTTATATACACACATATACGCATGCAAGGTGCAATGAATAAATTCTCATCTAAATTATGCAAAACTGAAAATTAGACTGACATCTCATTTTAACAGATATATTCGCCCAAATTACACAAAAATATCTTTAAATACTAAAGAGTAAATTTATTCAATAAAATCACCATTGGCTTCAACCATGGGCTCCAGACAACTTTGGAATCTCTTGCAACTTTTCTGAACAGTCTCCTTGTTTTAGATGGTTAATGCTGCCATAATCCTTGGTGTTACAAGGAGTTTTATTGGTTTCTCACTCAACTGTGCTTCACATATAATAATCAAATGGGTTGCAGTCTGGGGATTAGGTGGCCAGATGTAAGGGGTGATATGGCTGCAGAAATTGTCTGACAGCCACAACTAGGTTACCCTGCTTGTGTTGCCAGACATAGGGTCTTCCAGCAGCCACCCACTTAACCCTGGAAAGTACTACAAGACACTTGATGTAGGCTTCATGTGTTTAATCTGAAGCCCTGTGAGAAGATGAATGGAGGCATAACATTACCATCACTAGTGGTCACTCCAAACGTCTTTGTCATCACTGTTAGATTTATCCAATTCAACTCTTTTTGAATCCTCTACACTGTCCTAACAATCGCAAATATTCATATTGAAGCTTCCAGCACAAATGTCAAGCAGTACAGCATTCCAGTCCCCAATTTCTGGCAGAATGAATTGCATCATGGTGATCTTTTTTCACAGATGGTGCCCAGCTGACCCTACTATACTGTAAAGTTGACAAAATCAAAAACAAACTGTGTATGGGCAAAATTAAAAATGGCAGCAATTAACTCATTGTGCATGCACACATACACTAATGTTCACACAATACAGAGCCCAAGAGCCATTCAAGGTAGAAAGTTACTGTGTGGTGTTGTATTAATACAAGAGGCAAGAAATACTGTTTATGAAGTTATGTAGGAAAGATAACAGAAAAGACTAGCCTTGAAGAGGCCAAAATTGAAGTGTTTAGGAAAACATACTGCCTGGAGGTTGCTCTACAAAGCAGCAGTTTTAAAGAAGAAGGTGTTCAAGGGGAACATACTTCTTACTAATAGAATATAGAGGGAATGAGGCTGATTCATCCTTGTGTAAGTGGTACAGTAGGTACCAGCTGCAAAGATTATGGTTGGTGGAACCAAGGACTGTAGCTTGTTTTTAGGAATTTAATTCAGTTGAAACCATTTTTAACTATTGTCCTGAGAAAGCAGTTGTATATAGATATCAGTTCAGATGTTTCTAAATGAATTGAACAACATGCGTGACATCAATATGAAAG
This sequence comes from Ascarosepion bandense, assembly GCA_037127315.1. Lineage (NCBI taxonomy): Eukaryota > Metazoa > Mollusca > Cephalopoda > Sepiida > Sepiidae > Ascarosepion > Ascarosepion bandense. Next base: position 388,175 of record JBBBDQ010001450.1, read on the forward strand.
CCTAGATATGATGAGGTTAAGAATGTAATTAGTTTTCAGGTCAATATTTTAGTTTTGAAGCATGCGTTGGACAAAAGTACCTTGAGTGCGCATATCCTGTTGTCAGCTCTTTACCTGCTACATTAAATTTGTTATAACTGAATCAAACACCTCAGGGTCTGAAGTGTTAAGAATTTGTTAAGTCTTCATTCTGAAATTTTACAATGGATTTATATGTGCCATCACTACTTTCATTTTAATATCAAATTATCATTTGTTTTAGAAAAGTTTATCTGAAAACCTAATTTTGAAAACACTGTATAAAATGTTGATTTTTGTTTTTGCTTGTTTAAGATCAGCCAACTATGAACACCTATGTCATCAGCATAGCTACTCTCATAGTCACTATACTGACTGCCTCCAGAAGGGAAATAAAATCACTCTTTTTTGTTAATAGATTAATCTTTTTTGAATCATGAACCTTTACTCTTCATTTTTTTTAGTGGATTCTAATAACCATTCAATGAGAAAAAAAGCTATTTTATTTTTACTAATAGATAAGTTCGAGGGTTTTCAATAGATATAAACAATTTTGATGATCACTACAGTTCCTTTGTAAGATCAAAGTAATGAGTAAAATCAAAATTTTAAAGACAATTAATTTCCTATTAATGAAAAAAAGCAAGTCTATTGATATGATCATATACTGTTTTGAGATTAATATAGCCAGTGTAGAACTTTCTATTTAATAAGTATGCTATTTCATTTGATGACATATAATGCAATTATTACATCTCTTACTAGAATGATAACCGAACATGGGGGAGATTAAGAACATGACAAAGCAGTTGATAGTAATTATGAAAAAATATTTTGTAGACTATTTTGAAAAGTGGATGGGATGCTGGTGTAAACATTAGAGGTCCTAGAATAATTTTGAAGAAGACTAAGTAATTATTTCCCTCGGAAGGATTTTGCTGCAGAACTCATATGAGAATATATAAAATTCATTTGTCTGACTTTGGCTCTTTATATACCTCCTACCAATATAGAATTCTAATCAAACCCTATTTTTCTCCCTATTAGTTCTTATCTGTATGCTTGTCTGTGGCTGTTATGCCCTCCTGAAAACCAACTATTTTCCTCTCCTTGTCGACTATTTCCACATCTTACACTTTTTTTTATCTACAACACTTTTCTCAACATAAAATCAAAATTTAATAATGAGGCTTACAAAAATGAATAATATCACCTTTTCAGAAGATGCATTTCAGTCCATCTTGTATATGCGGATATAAGCAAATTCTAGCTATCAGACAATTCACAACAACAAAGAATGAAAGTAACTCCCCCAGGGTTGCTTATATTTAATCAACGATATTAAAAAAAGAAAGGAGTATAACTGATTTTAATGTTATGGCCCTCATTTTCTAAGCATAAAAGCACTTGGTCAGTCAGTTAAGTGCCATACAGAATACACACTTGGGCAACTGTGTCTCTTTCGATCAATGACTGACTAAGCAGAAGACTTTCTCCACAATAGGTTACCATTTCTTTCTGTGGTAGACTGGTTGCCAACCAATGCTACAGAACCCAATTTGTCTTGCTAGTCAACCCATAGCTGGAGGAAGAAGAGATAGATTCATACCTTTCTCAAGTGAATGCAATGAATTCAACTGGAATTCGAACTCAGTTCTACCGATTTTCCATTCCGAACCAATTTCCCATTCCACCATAATGCACAGAGATGAACTACAGTGTCTATATTCCTCTTCATCAGGAAAGACTGGGGTGGAGTACCTTGAGCCAATTGCAAATGATTGAACCCGGTGTATATTTTCAAGCATGCATTTGTGAAATTTAGATCATGAAATAAGTGAGGGACACCCTTCCATGGTCACACTCGGATGAATAGATCAAAAGCGCATCAAAGAAGATGTTGGATTTGATTCATGATCTCTAAGATCAAGAGGCTGAATAAGTTGACTTGGAATCAGCAAAAAATGCTTATAACAAACTTAGGAGGGTTAGGAATATGACAGGAGAGAAATGTAGATGTTAGAGAAGGTATAGGGGAATTAAAACGGAATTATTAACAAAACCAACTGCGATTCTTTGGTGTTGATAAAATATTGTTTGTGGAAATTACTTTCATTCCATATTATCAAAGTAAGGATGAATTGGAACAGTCACTGGATTCTGTTTTATTGTGAACATAGACAGTGTTTTCAAATATAAACAAAGTGAACTGGGTATCAAGTAAATATTGATGTGAAGCAATAGTTATCCAAGCTCAGTTATTACAAATAAGTAGCGTTGGGTGCTTTGAAGCAGTTAACACGTTAATCTTTCTTCTTATTATTATTGTAATGACTTCAGATGTGCATTGTGGTGCATTGGATATCGGCTCAGAACGAGAAATTGGGGAGCTGAGTTCAAATTCCAGCTGAATTCATTGCATTCACTTGCGCGCAAATACCCTTGGGAAAGGTATTAATCTGTTTCTTCCCTCCAGTTATGGGTTAAATAACAGGATAGATTGGGTTCTATAGCCTTGGTCGGCAACCAGTCTACCACAGAAAGCAATGGCAACCTACTGCGGGATAATCTTCTGCCTAGTCAGTCATGTATCTTTCGAGACATGATTGCCCAAGCGTGTATCACGTATGCCACTTAACTGACTGAATGACTTACACTTAATAAGTGTTACTTAATTGTAGTCTTCTGCTAGAATAAAATTATTAAATACTAAAATGAAATTACAAGTGGACTTATATCCTTTTCTTCAGTTATTTATTTTCTCAAGTAAGGGCATGACATTGTGGCTTGAACTGGTGTTTGACAACTATCGTTGTTGTTCTATGGTGGGCCATGTCAGTTGCGCTGTCACATTAGTGTTCACAGCTGTCTTCAGGCCAATACACCAAAATTGCAGGGTCTCTGTTTCTTACTGAAAGCTAAACCAGCCATCTTATCACTAGAAGAGAGATTTTCTTGTAGTAATAAATTATACAACATATTGTATGTATTGGCTATTTTTATTGTCCTAAGTAAAAAAAATTTTAGCCAACTACTTGTCAGTTATGAAGAGGGTGAAGTGAGTGAGAGAATTTCCCAGTTTTAATCTTTTACAAGCCTTACTTATTCACTACCAAGTAAAAAAAAAAAAAAAATTCTGGCAGAAAAATTAAAACAAATTGTTATTTTTTAAACTAGGACATTTTACACGTTCACTAGTTGCCAAATTATCAATTCTCAGGCTAATGAAAAAGCACTGCTACATCCTGATGCTTCTCCCCTTTTTTGTGGGATTTGTGACCCTGTAAAATGTATTTCAGAAATACATTTCTAACAACCTGTGTAGCCATTTATTAAAGTTAGGGGAAAATCTTAATTCTTAATTCTTTACCTTAAATTTTTCTTTATTCTACACACACTGTTACAAATGTGCCTTGGTTGGTGGACTAAAACGTCAAGTGAAAGTTTTCCAAAATATGACTGTAACATCTATTTGCAAGACGTGCTCAATGTTGACACATCTGAACAAAAAAATGTAATCCCCTAGCAAGACTAAGAAGCCACATCCATGCTGCACATAGATGGAATCAAGTTGCAGCCATTAGGTCTGTATACACAGACACACTCAAAAGTAATCTCTCCTGTTATGATCACCCATGACATCAGACGAAGATGGTGGTGGTAGAGCAGTAAATGTTGAACCTTCCTGTTAGCAACTCTTAATTTCAACAGTTGAAGAGCTTTCTTGTAATACTAAATAGCACAATGTAATGGGGTCTGTATCAGATAATTTTATTGTATCCAAAAGGAAAAATGTTGCTGACTACTTGTCTGTGACAGAGAAGGTACAGTGAGTGTGAGAACTTCCCTATTTGTGCCTGCTTGCTACCAAACCAAAACCCCCAAAAGAATCTTAGAAGAGACCCCTTTTTCTTTTGTACTAAGAAATTGCTAGTTGCTGATTAATCAATCTTCAAAAAGGCTAAATTGTTGCATGTGGAGAGAATGAGACACCATACAGCTTCGAACAAGTTTGGTTCTGGTGACTACTGGCACCTCTGTAATAGTGTATTAAATAAGATTAAGTCTTTTGTCCCTTCTCTCCCCCCTCAATTTGAGGTGTTAACATCTTCTGCTGATAAAGCAGAATTCTACTCTATACTCATATGGAATATCTTTGCCTTTCTTCTTAAAACAGAGTATCAATTGTGTAATATGTAAATCACTATGATTTTTGCTATCATCTAAACTATATCTTTACAAAGCATGTGAACTTGATGGTATCCCTACAATAGTCCTTAAGAAATGTGCCCCTGAATTAGCTCCTGGTCTCTCTAAAATCTACAAAAGATGGCTGGCTGCTTCTTGTTTTTTGGAAATGCTTTTCTTTAGTTTCAGTCTAAGAACAACTGAACTATCTGATCCTTCTAACTACTAGGCTACTACCTCTTTTTGACAAAGTACTAGAAGCTCTAATAAAATCTGAATTAGCATCTCACCTCACAATCTTCTTTTAGAGAAGCAATATGGCTTTTGATTCTCTAGGTCAACTGCTGATGCCTTAATGGTTATTGATGAAAAAGCATCAAGCTTTAGATAAGAATAGTGGAGCTCGGCTGTTGCTTTGAATATCTCAAAGTCATTTGACAAGATTTGGCTTGCAAGTCTTCTTCACAAGTTAAAAGGTTATGGCATTTTGAGACCAATTTTTGAACTGATTCATTCTTTCTTTGTGAAATAAATGATGTCTTGAATGGCTACTCTTCTAGATCTTCTAGGCTCTATGCTTGGACCTATGTTGTTCCTAATTTTCATCAATGACCTTCCCAATGTCACCAGTTCTCATCTCAGTATCTACGTTGATGCCACAACTATTTACTAATGCCTTAGTGGTAAGTCTGATCAGCTCCATCAGGTTAAATTAGCAGTTGATTTAAAAAAATGTTATGTGGGCAAGAAATGACTAGTTAATTTTAACACCTCAAATGAAACTGCTTTCTTTTAGTTATCTGAGAAAATCTGTTTTGCCTTCCATCATCATGGCTGATGCTAACCTCCAGGAGAGTGACTTATTGTGCCTTTTAAAGTTAACATTTTATACTGACATGAAGTAAAAAGATTATACTGAATCAATTTCAAAGTGTGTTGCTTGGAAAGTTTGTTCACTGTATCATGCTAGACAATTTTCCTCACTAGAATCTATCTTAGACATTTGTAAATCTACTATTTGTTTATGCATTGAATATTAGTGCCATATCTGTTTTAAAGATTCTTGATAAAATACAAAGAATCTGCAATGTTAATGGCCCTGACCTGGCATCTCGACTTCAATCACTTTCTCACAACTGTAAAATAGCTTCCAAGTTTCTCACAACTGTAAAATAGCTTCCAAGTTTTTCTATAAATATTTTGATGGTAATTGTTCTGATGAACTTTGCTCTTTGGTAACTCGACAACGAATTTAAATCGGTTTACATTCCTCCCTGATCTTTTTGAACAGGAGTAGCAGTTTACAACTTCTTTCTGGCTTAGGATTGGGTTTCTAAAGTGGGATTATTGCATGACTTAGGTTGAAATATGACTGTAACATCTATTTGACTTATACATATATGTAAGATGTCATTTGGGTCCTTATAACTGCAAGTTACCTTTTGAAAATCACTGCTAGATCAAACTTCCACTTTGGGAAGACCTGTTTTTTTGGGTTTGTGGTTATAAGGACCCAAATGACATCTTACATATATGTATAAGTCAATAAGTCAGTTACTTAATGTGGAGGAAAAAAAAAAAAAGCATTTATTTTACACAGTAAATATTTTTATTTTTCAACACTCTTCTTTTATGTCAATACACTAATTGTGAATTACAATTACTACATGTAATTATAACTTCTACACTGACAGTTTCTTTTATCACACTTCTTGACTGTGGAACTCTTCAGTCTTCTTGATTTCCAGTCAAGTTTGGTTTTCAAAAACTTAAATACAATGCCAATCGTTATCTACGGTCTTGTTCATTTTTTTTTTTTTTGTTCTCTCACCTTAATACTTATTTTTTCTTCATATTCTCTCACTCAGTAACTCTTTGTCTTAGTGGCTTTATTGCCTTGCTTGGGGTGAAATGATTAAAAAAAAAAAAAGAGGAAAAAAAGGGTTAATTAAAAGGTACTGCTTCATCCTGCCGCTGCCTTTTTTGCAAGATTTATGAACATCAACCCAGTTAAATGTATTGCATTTCAGAAATACATTTCCAACAAAATACTGTGGCTGGAAATCATTTTTTCTTCTTAATCCTTAACCTTAAATTATTATTCTTTATTTTACACAATGTTAAAAAGAGAAATAAGTGAGAACAGAGTTTAGGAACTAATTATCAAATCTTAGGTCTTAGCTGAAAAACATTTGGAAAAAGTCATGTTCTGAGGATTTCAGTAAAACTTTGAATATTTTTTTTTCTTCTAAATTAAATTCTAATTTAAATTAGGATATTTTTTCCCTTAAAGAAAAAAAAAAAAAAACTAGTCACATCCCAACTCACCACCTGGTAAAAATCAGGTGCTTCTCTGCCTTGTTTCTCAATTAGTTAAAGTTAAAATTCAGGCAGGAAAGACTGTTTCAGTATTTTAAAAATGGCAGAATTTTTCAGCAAAGTTATTAAATTCATAGATATAGTAAATATAATAGAAAAGATATGTAACTTTAAATGTCCAGACACAATGTTTTTTTCTTTTTTTTCAGAAAAAAATACCAACAAATAAGGATTCCTAAAGTTAGAATATAAAATTGAAAACAAAATTTCCCAACCCCACATGAGTCATGACCCCCACTTTGGGAAGACCTGTTTTTAGGGTTTGTGGTTATAAAGACCCAAATGACATCTTACACATATGTATAAGTCAATAAGTCAGTTACTTAATGTGGAGAAAAAAAAAAAAAAAAAAAAAAGAGCATTTACTTTACACAGTAAATATTTGTATTTTTTTAACACTTCTTTCATGTCAATACACTCTAGTTGTGAATATTAATCATACTGATTGATTATACAGTGAAAATTTCAGATAAAAATTCAGTAAATGATAGACTGAGACTTATGGATTTATTAATGTACCCTTATCTTTGTGGCAATCAGTTTGTCATTCATTTATTGTCAAATTTGTAGAGTGGCTGGTTTGTGAAATCATTGCATTGGCTGTATGCAAGACAACAGGAACAAGATATACAGTGGAACCTTGCTACTCAAACTTAATTCATTCGAAGAAGTCCTTCAAAAACATTTTTTTTTTCTCAAACCTCTTTAAGAGTCTATGATCTTCATTTAGTTAACAATCACTCCTTTTGCAGAATCTGCTCCTTTGAACACATATTTGTTCTTCAGTATCGATCATATGGTTGATTTTGGGATAAAAAAAAAAAATCACTGCTAGATCAAAGCCATGCATTCCACTTTCGTGTTTTGCTGTTATTTGCATTTTCACTTCAATTGTGTAACTTTTTTCTTAGGTTCTCTGTTATTACTAATTTTTTTCAGATCCATTGGGGGTGTATATACTAATGAAATGATATATAACCATCCAACAAAACACATCAATAGAGTGAACATACACAGCATTAACAGAAGCCAACAAGTAACTAATACATCTGTGTTGACAGGGCTTCCCTGGTTTGATTTGTATTCATTTGGCTGACATTGTTTTCATTCAAGAACCAATTTGTTTGAGATAAGCGGCTTTTGAGATCTGAGGTTCCACTGTATTTAAATTCAAATATAGTTTACCTGCTTTCTCTGTCCAAATTCAGAGAGACCAGTTTAAACCAATGAAAAGGTAGAAAAATTTGTACCACTTTTAATACAAATAGTAAGATTCAAGTTTTTTCATTCTCTTGAAAAACTTCTTGATGGTGGATGCTCTCTCCTTCTCAATGGATTATTCCCATCTTTAACCTGACTTCTGCCTACATGGACTGAACTTGCTCAGTACCATTTGTCATGAGATGATATTTATTGGCCTGTGTTGTCCATGAGAGATTATTTTGGATTCTGCCACATGATGTTATACGAGTGTCAAAATGAACTTTACAATATCAACATTCACTGTATGACTGGATAAATCACACATTCTAAAATTCTTTTTAATTCTTTCAATAGTCAGTCAGTTAAGTGCCATACGTGATACACACTTGGGCGATCATGTCTCGAAAGAGACATGACTGACTGGGCAGAAGATTATCCTGCAGTAGGTTGCCATTATCTTCTGCGGTAGACTGGTTGCCAGCCAAAGCTATAGAACCCAATCTGTCCTGATATTTAACCCATAACTGGAGGGAAGAGATGGATTAATACCTTTCCCAAGGGTATTTGTGCGTATGTGAATGCAAAGAATTCAACTGAAATTTGAACTCAGCACCCCGATTTCTCGTTCTGAGTCAATATCCACTGCTCCACAACGCACATCCTTCTTTCAATAGATGCAATTAAAAATCCAAAACTTAACATTTCCAACAAAATTTAAGGAATGTTGAAAAAAAAAAAGAAAAAAAAAAAAAAACACTTAACAATGACAAACTTTTCTTCTAAGAATAAATGAAATAATTTTGCTTGATTTGCACTCAAAGGTGAACTTGAATAATTCATTTAAGATGATTTTACTTTTATAATAGTACTACAAATGATACTAAATATAGTAATCAGACCTGGCTGTAAATAATGAGTAACTAAAAAAATACTGCCTACATTTTATTGGTTATCTAGATCAGCAGTTGCCAATCTTTTTCCACCATGGACTGGGTTTCATGCAAGACAAATTTTCCATGAGCCAGAGTGGGGATTGATGTCAGTCAGGCACATAACACAATGCAATAAATAAGACAGTGATATTCAAGAATATGAAAAAAAAAAAAAAAAAAAGTTTCATTATTTCTGTGTGTTCCAGTACCAAATGTTCCACAGCCCAGTAGTTGGCAAATGCTGATCTTGATGCTGTAAACTATTCTAAAATGTTCCAATGCACCTTACAGAAACCAACAAAGGAGAAGAAACTATGGAAAATGTTCAAGTCCCTTACCTTGACTTGCACTTGATATTTTAACATGGCTGATCGTAATATCAAAGCCTAAAAGAAAAGAAAAATAAAGATTATCATTAATGTAATTAATCAACAGATCTCATAAGAAGCTGATCATGATTAAGATGATTTAGTTGGCATAAAATATTCAGCGATTAAAAACATAAATAAAAGCATCTAGGCCAATGGCACCTAAGTCCTCTTCAAACTGTATTCCCATTGGGACTTCACATATTTTTCTCAGGATCACACTCTTTTCAAAAACACTCTACAAAGTACATTACAGTATCATCATCAAGTGCCTCACCATTTTTCTTTATTTCATTGAAAGTGTTTCAACTGCAGATTTAAAGCAAGAAAATCTTTTTAGATTGGGAGAATTTTTGGGAGATGATGATTTACTGATACAAGTCCTACTAATTAACCCATAGCTGGGAGAAGGGGGTGAATTCATAATTTTCACAAGGATATTTGAAAATAAGTGAATGTAACAAACCTGACTGAAATTGGAACTCAGCTCTCTGATTTCCAATTCTGAGTCATTATCCATTACACCACCCACATATCCAAGCTTACAGCAGCTGGTATCCCCAAGAATAGCTCTTTTTTTTTTTTTTTTTTTTTTTTGAGATGGTCATTTAATCCCAAGGCAGGACTAACACTGTTGTGCAGTGGGGGATTTAAAGTGAGAGAAAAAACAAGGTACAGAAGATATCAAAGAAAGGATAAGAAAAGAATAGGAATCAAGGAGATAGAGGGTAACAAGTTACTCATCTAGGTATTGACCAGGCTCAACGTTGTTTAACATGTGATTGTACAAGAACCAGTGTTTAAATGCAATATGGCTTTAAGCACCAAGGAAAAGGAATTCAAGAAAATATAATAATATTCCTAAATCACACCTTCCTTGTATAGATAAGCCTTCATTATTTTATCTTTATCCTTAATAAGCAAACTTCAAGGCAAACATTGTCAGTCAGAATGTAGACTGAAGGAGGGATGGTCACATGATACACAAGTTCATTCAAATGATGCCTTCCAGCCTCGCCTCGCACAAATGGTGCCTTTCAGCTAAGTAAGGCCCTCTCTGTTTTGTTGCCAAAGTTATATCAAAGATGCATAGTGACAGTTCTTGAGATATTCAAATGGCTAAATGTGTTTGGAATAGACTTCATAGTAATTTTTCAATTGATTTTTTAATGACATGACATTATTATTATTATTATTATTAGTAGTATAAATGTTACTTTCATCAAGAACATGTGTTTGAGTTGTTATCATGACATACTATGCACAAGGCCTACTCTTAGTGAGCCAGAACTGGAGGCCTATTAAAAAATGTTTGATTTTCTAAAATTTTGAAAGAATATCGCCCGGTTCACACTCCACCCATGTCTATTGTACAGGAGTAGAGGCTCATCCCTTGTTCCCTGTTTAGGATATGGTTTCCGGCTTTCTCTTTTCCAAATTCACTCTCACGTAGCCCCCCTGCACATCAGTGGCGTTACCGCCTTGCTAGGGGTGATATGATAAAAAAAAAGAAAAAAAAAAGTTATTTATTAAAATACTTAACATTTTAACCCATACCTGAGGATTTATAAGGTGTGTTGAAAGTTAAGTAAATGAAAATATGTATTTCTGTTGTGGTCACTGATGATTATTGAACAAAACAAAGAGGTAGTTAATATTTCTGGTAAAAAGATAAGATCCACATAATGTTGAAACAGAAACATTCACACTATTTACAGGTCTCACTGAACTCTTTATTCAATCTACCCCTGGCAATTGAATAAAGAGTCTAGTTCAAATTTCCATTTATGTTACCGGGTTCAACAAGCAGTACCTGAAGAAGGCCAGAGGACATCAGCTGAAATGTGTACATGATAATCATCTCAGAAATATAGACAGATAAAATAAAATAATTCTAGAAAAATTTAAAAACCTTTAAAGCTGGTTCTTTGTCTGATCTGGGTGTGTAATCTTTGCATAAGTTTTTCAAACTTATATTTGCAAAAATATGTGCATGCTTTCTCCCCATGTTGATAAATGAAACATTGAAACCAGCATATAAATGTTACTTAATGATTTATAACACACCTTTTCCTTTAATCTATGCCCCCCACCAAAAAAAAACAAAAAAAAAAAAACAAGCAAATGTGGTCAGAAAGAACCTTTAGTTTTCCATGGTCAATTGAATTGGTATATTTTCCATACTTTTCATAATAAAAAATGGGTTTCATGTTCACTGGGTTGACTATCATTTCTTGTAATATATCTAGCTATGTACACAAGAGCCATTTTTATTTTACCAAATATTTCTGAACCTTCCACACAAAGTTCAAAAGCACAAGATGAACATTGGTGACCTGGCTTAACATCAAGAGCATCAATATTTACATTTTGATTTAAAAATAATTATGTCTGCTTAATATACCCCCTTTCAATACACTGTTGGACATTTCTAAAATAGGTGCCACCTGATCCTTGATGAAGTTTACTAAATTTTTTTTTTTTTTTAAATGGCTCAGTTGTAAATTGCCCAAGTAGCATATATTTATGGCTTGTAGCTAAAAGGTACCAACAAACTAACAATTTTATTACAATTATGGTGTATGGTAGGAGCAGTGTGTTTGGATAATTATTTTGTACGATTATCTTGACTGCTAGTCATACTAAGAGCCATTTGACCAAACTCAAGTTGGCCGTCAGTTAGCAGCTACCTTCATTGTAATAACTAAACTAGTCGAGGGAGTATAAATATTTATTTCACGAAAGTAATAAGTATCAACTACCAAAAGACTGCATTAGTATGTAAGAAAATAATAGATATGCTTGGTCATCATCATATGTAAATTCCTTCAGATTTTTGATAAATACTAAAATGAGTTTTTATTATGCAAGGTCTATTTCTTTTTATTTTTTAGTATTATAAACATTATTTTCAGTATATGTGGGAGTTGATATCACCATTTAAAAAAAAAAATACGAAAAATAAGCTTCAGCTACAGAAGTGGTTCCCCTAATGGAATAAGGGGATATATATGTTTGATTCCTGTGGGAGGCACATTTTTCTTCAGTAAGATTTCTCAATCTAGCCTGGTTGTTATTAATTTTAGAATTTAAAAAGAAATAAGTAATAAAAAAAATAGTGAAAAATAGCGTTTGAGTTTGAGCTAGCTACAACAGTGTTGTTGGCTTAAGAAATTCAATAAAATATCAGGTAATTTCTCAAGTTTAAGATAGCCCTCTAAATTTTCTCTTTTTAACTTATTGGTATGGGGGGGGGTTGGGATTAATAGTATAACTAATTTGGCATGAAAAGTTAACTCTAGATTGAAGCAGTAAAAGAAATAATTGTGCTTAAGAAGTAGGTGGGTGGGTGTTGGTGTTACACTGTGGCTAGTCATCCCTCCTCTCTTATTCTCTCTAACCCCATCACTCTCAGTGGAGCATAGGACATCGACAATCCCTCTCCATCAACAAGGGGAAAGTCATTAATGCTTCTGTAACTTGTCTCTTTTACAGGTAGGGGTGTTGATCCTATGCAAACCTCTTTATCCTCAGGGCAAGGTAGACTGGTTGCCAACCAAGGATACAGAACCCAGTCTGTCCTGGTATTTGACCCATAACCTGAGGGAGAAGAGATGGATTAATACCTTTTCCCAAAGTTATTTGTGCATAAGTGAATGCAATGAATTCAACTGGAATTCAAAACTCAGTTCTCCGATTTCTCATTCTGAGCTGATATCTGCTGCACCACAATGCACACCCATCCCCACCCCTATTACTGCTTTTTGAAGTGGGTAGAACTTGAAAAAATTGGCTGTGTGCAAGAAACTAATAGTACTGGTTGATAGAGTGTACACCGGGCTATGATAATATAACAAAAATGCTCAGTCATGTTGGTACTGAGATTTTTTTAGTATACTACCGTCAATGGTTTGCAATAGAAATTCACTCCAAGAATACATTACAAATACCTAGATTCAAGTATTAGTTTTAAATCAACATGAACATCAAAGTGAATGCACTGTTAAAAATTGTGTAGCTTTTACAAATGAGTAAATCAAAATAATATAATGAAAATTACAAAATTTTCTGTTCAATAAAAGTGTACAGCATTAGAAATAACAGTGACATTCCTACACTGTGAAAATGACCAAGCAAAAGGAAACAAATGTGACATTTTTTTCACCATGTATGTAAAATTAAATTTGAAAATAACTTGCAGAAATTCATTAGATAGGATTAAACAAAGGCCTATTTGACGACTTTAGAGGGAAATCATTTATGCAGACATTAAACTGATCTCATCATTCAAAATCTACTTTGGTTTTTGAAATTAGCAAAATCAAATATAACATCACTGAAAATGAAATTAAAGTTTCAGAAATGTTTGCATTTTGATAGAAATTTTGTTTTTTGTTTTCTAAAACCTTTCAGAATTTTGTAGAGGAAGACAATGTTATAAGAAATAAAAAGTTGACATTTTCTTAAACTCGAGAGGGGTGGGAGAAGAAACAAATGTGGCATTTTCTTACTTTTGTTCTGCGTTCATATTCTTGTCCCATGGCTATAGATTTCTCAAAAGTTGAACTCCGCTGATCAATATCTTTGGCATATAAAATCTGAAAAAAAAATATATATAAAGTGTCTTTAAGGATACAATGTCAAGCCTAAAGAGGATCTTAATAAAAACAAAGAAAAAAAAAAAGCAGATAATTTTTTTTTTAAAGCAATATGAAGGCAATAATGAGTCATTGCATTGCAAACAAGGAGAAAGAGTTCAAGAGTAGACTAAGGTTATTTCTCTACCCCAAATTTACAAATCAGTAATTATCTGGGTTTGTCTTATGAAAATGGTTCCGTTAAGGACCAGGTAAGAATTCGGATTTCACATGCTGATTTTCAAGACAAAGGCTCTCCTCCATTTGAAATTTTTCTTCTTTTTCCCATGATCATCCATTTGGCTTAAATACACATTTTCTAAGAGTCTGACATACTATATTTCTAAGAAAAAGAATTCAAATTTTGTGTCAGCTTATTTGGAAGGTGGACTAAGAGAAAGTCAATAATCATTATTTAATGTTAACATGTGTTTGTTTTCACACTTGTTCATTTTATGCTAAAAATAAACCAGAAACATTTCTTACCTTGTTATGCGAGTCTATCCGAGCATTAATCTGACCCTCCAAAATTAGTTGCATTAACTCATCTTCTAAATCCTTTACATTTGTATTGAATGCTTCAGCCATTTTGTGCATATCAGCAGAGAGATAGGGACTGAAATACTGAAAGAAAAGAGTCAAGAAAATTAAATACATTTATTGAATGCTTCAGTCATCTCATGCTTATCATCAGAGAGATTGAGACTGAAACACCGAAGGAAAAGAGAAAGGAAAATTAAACGTATATTTGTATATCAGTTCAAGTAAAAGTAAATGCTTAATCCTTTGACATTCAACATGCCTAAACTCTCCTGTAAATATTGGTTCTCATGTTCAACCTACCATAACCGGCTCCCTGTACTATGTATGTATATATATATATTGTTTTTTCTATACATACATAGATATTCATGATAGAACTTAATTTATAAATCATACACCAGGGAATAACAACATTAATTACAAAATAGAACAAATATAATAATATACTGTAATTAAAATTAGTGTTTATTTTAGCAATCTTAGATTTCTGGGGTTGACCAAAGGTAACACAAAAAATTACAATCAAGAAGGAACGAATGTAATTGACAACTACAAGGTAGGTCGTGGAAATTTTACAATACAATTTTGAAATAGAATACAAATTCTTATTATTTTATGGTATAACTGGATGCTTGTTTGATTTAATTCAATTGTTCCTATCGAATCATGTAATAAAGGTCATATTGAATGGATATGCTTCCAGAGGCTATCATATGAAAGCGGGTTTTCCTCAAGGCTCTATCTTAGGCCCTACCCTTTTCTGATCTTCATCAACGATCTTCCTGATGTAGTCAAATCCCAAGTAGGCAGGCATCTACACTGACGACACCTCTATTTACTCCTGCCTCAATGAATAATCTGTTGAGGCTGACAAAGCAAACCTCGCTGCTGATTTTGAAAAGGATCTCCAATCTGTGCTGGGCTGGAGTAAGAAATGGCTCATAAATTTTAATGCTTTCAAACCAAAGCTGCTACCCTTTAACCACTAGAGACAATCTCTCCTACCCCCCCCCCATTACCATGGATCATACTAGTCTCCCTGAAAACAATACACTGCCCCTCCTTAGCCTAACTCAAGTAGAATGACTACATTAAATCAATAGCTAAATCTACTGCTAGGAAGATTGGGTTGCTGTGTCAGTCCAGGAAGTTTTACTTGTCTGAATCCATCTTGCAAATATACAAATCTCCCATCCGCATGTGCATTGAATACTGCTGTCGCATCTGGTTGGGCACCCCTGCTATTCATCTGGGGGTTGTCAACAAAATCCAAAAGAGAATCTGCAATGTAATCCATCCTGAGCTGGCAGCACAACCCCAGTCACTTTCTTACCAGTGTGAAGTAGCTTTCCTCTGTCTCTTCTACAAATACTCTCATGGCTTCTGCTCCAATGAGCTTAGCTACCTGGTGCCCCCTCTGCACAAATTTACTTGAGCTACTAGACTGGCAAGTAGGTCCCACTCTTTTATGGTGAAAAACAATAAAATGTAACGACAGCTTCTTTTCTCGAACTTCCTGCCTATGGAACTTCCTCCTATATACTTGCTTCTCTGATTGCTACACTCTCCAAGAGTTTAAATGCAATGCCAGTTGTTATCTATTATCTCCTTAACTCCCCCCCAGCACCCACTGTATCTTGTTCTTCTCCCTTTCCACTCTACTCTCACACAGCTCTCTTTACACCTGTATTTCCATCCTTCTGTTACCCATTTCCCGACACTTCTTATAACCTGTTCCTCTTTTTCTTCACTCTCCTCTTATGTAACCCCTTGCACACCAGTGGCTGTACTACTTTGCTTGGGGTGAAATGATTATAAAGATAGCAATAAGTCAAAGCTTTTCTTACAAATAGACTCAGCTAAATGCAATCAGTAATAAAATAGAACTTTTTTTTTCCCATCCCAAGCAAGGCAATAATGCCACTAAGATACAAAGGGTGACAGATAATGAGAGACTTTAGAAAGAAATAACTGGAAACCTAATCCCAAACAGAAACAAGAGATAACCCTCTACTCCTATTACTGTCATTGTTTTCCTTTAACATTAGATTTTTTTTTTTTTGTTTCACAACATAATTATTAGAATGAATGAAAATTCTTAAATGGTATCAAAAGAGTTTCTAATGCTAAAAGAATCAATGGATAGCAAGATAACTAAAAAAGTCAATATGTTATTAGGAAAAAACTTAAGATGAAATTTGCACTTACCTGACAAAGGGCTCTGTTCCTAATTTGTATATATAGAGCATTAACATGTGGAGCCAAATACATATCCAGTAGTAAATTATTCTAAAACAAAAAATATTTAATAGAATTCATATATCTTTGTCTTTCCAATGAAAACAGTGTACATAGGGTATTTGGCAGGTTAAAGAAGGGAGGCAACTCTGGTTAGATAGATTAGACATGAACAAATCCAAGCACAATTAAAAAAAAAATAAATAAATAAATTAAAAAAAAACAAAAAACAGTTAACCATTAATCAATAAACAAAAATGTGAATTGATTTTGTTACTCTCTTCATAGTTACTCATGTCATTCAAAAAGTATTAATTTTTAATCAAATATCGCTACTATGTAATTATTTTAATTATTTCACACACATTATTTTCAATAGTACGGAGAGGAGTTTCCCAGAGATTCCATAACTTGCCAGATATGGAATCTCGGGGAGAGTATTCTTAGTTATCAAAGTTCTTCCTTTCAGGAAGGTGTATGAAGGTTGTTGTTAATAGCTGGTCCTCTGACCCAGTTAACATGTCAGCAGTGACTGGATAATCTTTGACCACTGAGCTGGGCACCCATACTCATGTTTCCCACTTTAAAAACCGACCTTGTGTCACAATTTGCTCCAGTGGGGAAGCCGGGTATATACTCCTCTGAGATCAATATTGCTATCCCCAAGGCTCACTACTCAGCCCTATTCTTTTTCTGCTTTATATTAATGATTTGCCTAAGAACAATCTCAGATTATTAGTAAATATATATGCAGATGATATAACAGTGTATGGGTTCACTCCAAAATATCTGGATGATCAATGTCTGCCAGCTATTCTATAAAAGTAGATAGTTATTTACACCACTTACATTGTCTTGACTGTTGTCCGCTCCAGCCTTCTTCAGGTGATGTGTTGGAATTTCAAACCTTTTATTGCACCTATTCTAAATCAAGCTATGCCTTTTCTGGATGTCTCAGTTTCAGTTATTTACCTTTAGTAACTCAACTCTCCAAGTTTTTGTTCACCTCTGCTGTGACCAGGATTTGAACTCACAACTCTTTGGGTCAAGTCACTGGATTACTTCAACCAATGCATTTATTCACTAGGCATGTATGTGGAAGTAAACAATCTACCTCTGGATGAAATAAAGGGTTTGATTCAAAATTCCAATGTATATCACCTGAAGAAGGCTGAAGCATACAACAGCCGAAACGTTGTGAATATGACAATAAAGATGAGGATAACAGTCTGGACAATGTAAATAGTTGCAATATCTCATCTCAAAAATATAGACAGAGGAATAGATAGGTTTGCTGATCATGAAGTTCATATTTCTCTTTGATCTTTTGAACAGGAGTATCCTGATCCTTGAATTTGAATAATTTCATAGTTGTGTTGTCATATCCTGCTATGGTAACATAAAAACATCTTTGTATGAATTCTGTAGAAATAAAACTGAAGATGTGCATCAGTGTGTGTATCTTTACTGATTTCTATTAACATACACTTCAACATTTTTCATCTGATTTGTTTCACAACTTAACACACCCCTTGCAAATTTATTATTCTACACAACAAAGAAAAAAAAATTGTGAGTGGGTCTTTAGTTTAATTTTATTTAATTTCTTATTTTCAAGTATTTTTTCGTTAAAGTTAGACACTACCTTTTACAGAGAGAATAACTCTTTCAAAAAATACAAGAGTTATCTCCTGTATTTAATGTTTATATATAAATAAAACTGAAGATGTGTATCCTCACTGATTTCTATTAACATACACTTCCACATTTTTCATCTGATTTGTTTCAAAACTTACACATCCCTTGCAAATTTATTTAAGCAGACATTCATTTCACACAGCCAACCCAGAAGTAAACCTCCAACATTTACTCAGACCCATTTTATCCTACTGTGTCAGCTGAAGTTGCACCTATCAGCACTACAAATAGGCACTGTTAACTTTTCCCCTTCTGCATAGTGATTACATTTCCCATTACAAAATCAATGCTTAAATTGCCCATGGAAATTCCCACTCTTCCCATCTTGTGCTACACTGGGAGCTTACTGCTAATTAACAATAAGGTTACTGCAATTGAGAGATCACGAAAAAGAATGCAGTAGAAAGGAAAGTAATATCAATAATGCAGGGTGCTAAAGGTTAAGTACCTAAAATTTAAAGAGCAGATTTTGAACTGGATACTCTTATAGATGAAGAACAGTATGCTTGATGAATTTAGCAAGAAATCTCAGAATCATGAAATTAGAATTTTAAAAAAGATGGGGGATTGAGGGGATGCAAAGGAAGTATATAAAAAATATATATAAAAACCACAAAGATAAACATTTTATGAAAGTAAGCTCATGAAATGTTTCTGTAACATACCTTAATTTTTTCCAATAGTGTCAGGCAGGAATCATATTTGGACTGATAAAACATATGCAAAATATCCCGAAGCTGAGGGTCAGATTCTAGGAATAATTTAAAAGAACTGGAAAAAAAAAAAAGAAAAAAGAATATTAATGTAATAAAAATATCACTGTGCTTGTAGTTGCTTTAGAAAATGGGCTTAGTCTGTCTCTTCCCTCTAGTTATGGGTTAAATAATAGGACAGATTGGGTTCTGTAGCTTTGGCTGGCAACCAGTCTACCACAGGAAGCAATGGCAACCTACTGCGGGATAATCTTCTGTCCAGTCAGTCATGTCTCTTTTGAGACATGATCGCCCAAAGCGTGAATCATGTATGGCACTTAACTGATTGACTGATGTGTAATTGGTATAAATGTCCAATGAACAGAATTGACAATAAACAATAACAAAAAAAGAAAAGAATGGAAAAATA